>JAACNH010000473.1:146369-176838 GCA_019447015.1 Hymenochirus boettgeri | reverse complement strand
GTTATACCCTAACCCATCCATGTCTGTATAACAGTACATAGTACTTGTATTGGGAGGTTTTTAAAGACTATCGTCCATCAGTCCAACCTTTATATCCTACCCATATGTCTGTATAACAGTTTACATATAACAAGTATTGGAGGTTGTATACAGACATACGTCCATCTAGTCAACCCTTTTACCCTAGCCCATATTTCTGTATACCAGTTTACATAGTAACATGTATTGGGAGTTTGAATCAAGACATGACTCCATCTAGTCCAACCTTTATACCCTACCCATAATGTCTGTATAACAGTGATTTTAGCCCTTATTTTCTCGTTATCGCGGGATAGTGCTAACGAGTAGTGTCTTTTAGCTTATTAAGGGGAACATAAGGCTAACATATGCCGAACATTCTTCCATACCTTTCTTATTCCCAAAATGCTGTTACAACCATTAAGGCCATATAACTTCCCCACTGTGTATTGTCTCTGTGTGTGTCTAGAGATGGACCAAAGTCACAGTGATGGGTTTCCATTTAGCCAAGTTTGTAAATTTAACCAATGTTAATTACTGTATTTTCATCTTTCACTGTAATTGATTTTACCTACAGTAGCCGCAACTTCTCTGAGAAACAGATCAGCCCATGTCAGTATTCAGCTAATGGTGGCCATAGATGCAAAACCTAACGCTGCGAATAATCCGCTGATTATAACACTCCGTCTCTAGTCACCCTTGCAGCAGTTGTTCATATCAAATTTCACTATGGCTGCAATTACCTGCTGAACTCATTGGTATTTAAGAAGAAGGAAGATGTAATATAAGGAAATACATTACCTTCCTTATCCACATTAAAGTCTATGTGATGCAGCATCAGTACAACCTCCCCTAAGGACTGACTCCATGTCCGTTAATTCTATCATAGTAGATAATGATCTTAAAATGACTAATTCTCAACTGATTGTACATTTGGAGCAGTCCCATGATTTCCAAAGTCCTCTGATCAAGGTTGATGCAATACAGCTCAACATGTCCTCTCCTGATGCAGGGATGGTTTTATACGAGTGAGTGAAGCTTTAGGTGTCCATATAACAGTGAATTTGTCAGAAACATCCACAAAGGATCTGGGTGAATATCCACTTGGCACTTTGTATAAAGATCCCAAGGGCCTTTTAACTCTCCGCAGCGACAGACAGTCGATTCTCCTGTACAAACTGAACGGCTTGAGATGCCAGTGTGGCACAATTCCTTTCATAATATCATCACACTCTGGCCCATCCAGTAAAGAGACATGGTATGCATTGCGCAGGGTAAACAGTTTGATACCAGCACCACTATCTTTAATAAATAAATACTGTGTGCTTTTATTAACGTGGCCAGTGGTTCCTAAACTGAAATCATTTTCCAGGTAATCATTTACAGGAATATATACGAATGGAAATGAAATTTCATCTATTGGTTTATGAAGCTTAGCACAGAAATACATAAGTCAGAGTTTCACGAGCGTGTCTTGTAGACCCGGTCCTTCTCCGGAGCAGCCTGGGGAAGATGAACATTCAGACGGTTACACGGGATCTCATGAGACTTCGTAGGAACCTATAATCCTCTCTCTCGCTGTTCTCTGAGATATTGAATGCTCAAAGATAAAAGAAAACGTCTTATTTCCTTATGTAATGCACATTGACCGGAGATTAGAGACACATTTCATAAGATGATTTCCAAAAGGTTTTTATTTTCATCTGGATTTATCTAACTTTGTTAATTCAAAACTTTGGGGGAGATTTACCCAGAGTTTACCAGTCGTTCTGGGTTAAATCTCCTGTTACGCGGTCAATATCGTGTTTGCTCCCGTTGGTAAATCCCGCAACGCAAACTGCGAATGTCGATGTTGTATTTTTGACGGATGTTGGCGATTTGGAAATCTCGGTGGGGCAGTGCTAAATAACGTGATTACAGTGGAGGAGTAGGCCAGCTACATTCAAGCAACCAAAGCTAGGGTATGAGGGTATTCGGGCAAATAAAAACAACACACACCACCTTTATATTTAAAGCGACAGCTATCCAGTAAGATAAAGTTGTTTTTAACAGTGTACATTCCCTTTAACTCTGAACTAGCCCAGCGCTTCCTTCTAAATGCTGTTTGTAATGTTAATCCCAAACTGCTAAAGTGCGGATCGTAGGAGTAACATTCAAGCGGAACTGACCAATAGGCTGATTGTGTGAATACCAGTGTGAATATGTATACACCAGCTCTGTGCCTAAGAGCCAGAGAGAAAGCTAAACCAACCCACAGGGGGCACTGTGGCTTTGCACCCACTTTGCAGTGCGTTTAAATTTCACCAGGTGGTGAATGCATTCATTAAGAACTACCAAGGGAACACAGCTATTACACAGAATCCTCTCCCTTTTATAAGATGTATTTGCACATTGGGTATTAATGGCTGGGGAAAGAGCTAGGGAACAAGGTCTGGTAAGTCTAATTCTGGTTAGAAACCTGACGGTTAGGGTTGGGGGGGGTAGCCCTACACTACAGAAAAGTTCCAACTACACTACAGAAAAGTACGGCGCAGAGGGGGCTTTGCATTCAGATTGTGCAGCGCAGAGGGGGGCAATTGTTATTTTTGGGGGTGCTTTATTGATCAATTATTTTAGAAAACAGTAAAGCTGCCATGAAGTTAATACTGTACATGGATAGATCATGGATAGATGCGGAGTGGTGCATCCCTACTAAGATGTCCAAACTTTGCAAAATTCAGTCCGCTTGAGGATACGCAAATTTCCGGAAAAATTCGAAAATCCGCGAGCGGACCCATTAAAATGGAAAAATCCTCGAAAATACGAGAAATCCTCGTAATTTTGAACATTTTCGAAAATACGTATTTTCCCGCATTTTCGGAAATACGTAAAATCTTTGCAATTTTGAAAATTTTCGCAAATACGGATTTTCTTGCATTTTCGAAAATATGTGCAATCCTCGTAATTTCGAAAATACGTTTTTTGCGTGCATTTTCTGTGGCGGATTCGGGTTTGGACCCCGCGAACTGGGCCCTCACTAATTCCTACCATGGGAAATCAATCAGGAACGACAATGTACCAGCAATCTGCATAAACTCTGCTAAAGATTGTGTGGCTGAGGTTCAGATCTTCAGAAAATGTTCTGACTTCCCTGATCATTAAATTCCTTGATATCCAAATAACCATCTATCGATACGAAGAGTAATCAAAGTGATTAAACCCAGGAAAACCCTCCGTCTGTGTCTGGCGGGTGTAAGATAGACAAATCCTCGTTTTACTCTCTATAAATATCCCCATTCTTTTTAAATACTTCCTAATCCTCTGACAACCTGAAAAGAAAATTCAAGAAAAATCTATAAAAGGAGAAATTCCTATTGATGGAAACAGATCCTCGAACGTATTTGAATGTATTTTATACGGACATGTTCCTCTCCCTTTCCCTGAAGGATGAATTTTATTTGATGAGGAAACTGCCTTTTTAATTGTCGGAGAGATGAAAACGCCATTTAGACGGAAATGGCGTTTTGGTTTAATTAACCATCCTTGTGGATGTTTCACTGTAACGTGTGTGTGTGTGTGTGTGGTATGTATATTAAGTATTAACTTTGCTGTAAAGTTTTCTCTCAAAGCATAAAATTAAAATATAATAAAATCATTGTAACATTAGTGGCGACTCATTTGAAAGAATAAAGTACCTGTTACCAAGGACGTTCCCCTATTACTTCCAATGTGACAGTGAACTGGACTTTGATTCCCTCATCTTTCCGTGTAGATCTACGTCCTAATTAATGATCAAATGCTGTTCCAGTGAATCCATCTGGCTAATTGTTTAATCACAACACCGTATCTACCCCTGGGTCGCTGTTGGAATAATAGAATAATAGCTGCAGGTGAGACATAAACACCTGGAGATTTTCATTGGAACTCTGCAGAATTTCTCATTCGGTAAAGACTGAACCATTAATTCAATTTATAATCACAGTCTTGGTAGGAGAATAAACGTCTTTTAATCGCAACTTTTTCACCCCAATACATGGTTTTTCTTTCTTTAAATACGTGGCTGTAACTGGGTATTTAATACAGTAGCACGTGTCTGTAACGGGGTATTTAATACAGTAGCACGTGGCTGTAACTGGGTATTTATTAGCATGTGGCTGTAACTGGGTATTTACTAGCACATGGCTGTAACTGGGTATTTACTAGCATGTGGCTGTAACTGGGTATTTACTAGCATATGGCTGTAACTGGGTATTTACTAGCACGTGGCTGTAACGGTATTTAATACAGTAGCACGTGGCTGTAACAGGGTATTATACAGTAATACAGGGCTGTAACGTTATTTAATACAGTAGCCCGGGCTGTAACAGGTATTTAATACAAGTAGCATGTGGCGTAACAGGGTATTTACTACACCTAGCACGTGCTGTAACCGGTATTAATACAGTAGCACTGGCTGTAACAGTCGTTTAATACAGTAGCACGTGGCTGAACAGGGTATATTATACAGTAGCAACGTGGCCTGTAACTGGTTTATTTAATAGCACGTGGCAGTAACATGGTATTTAATAGCACGTGGCTGTACTGATATTTAATACATAGCACGTGGCTGTAACTGGGTATTTATAGCACGTGACTGTAACTGGGTATTTATTAGCAGTGGGCTGTAACTGGGTTTTAATTCGTTGCACGTGACTGTAACAGGGTTTTATCAGTAGCACGTATCTGTAACAGGTATTTAATAGCACGTTGGCGTAACTGGGTATTTAATAGCACCTGGATGTAACTGGTATTGAATAGCACGTGGCTGTAACTGTTATTTAATATAGGAACATGGCTGTAACTGGTATTTAATACAGTAGCACATGGCTGTAACAGGGTATTTAATACAGTAGCATGTGGCTGTAACTGGGTATTTAATAGCACATGGCTGTAACTGGTATTTAATACAGTAGCACATGGCTGAAACAGGGTATTTAATAGCATGTGGCTGTAACTGGGTATTTAATAGGACGTGGCTGTTACTGGGTATTTAATAGCACGTGGCTGTAACGGTATTTAATAGCACGTGGCTGTACTGAATATTTATACAGTAGCATGTGGCTGTAACTGGGTATTTAATAGCACATGGCTGTAACTGGTATTTAATACAGTAGCACGTGGCTGTAACTGGGTATTTAATAGCATGTGGCTGTAACTGGGTATTTAATACAGTAGCACGTGGCTGTAACTTGGTATTTAATAGCACATGGCTGTAACGGTTTAAAAATACAGTAAGCACGGGCTAAAACAGGTATTTAATAGCATGTGGCTGTAACTGGATATTTTAAAATAGCACGCGTCTGGAACTGGGTATTAATAGCCGTGGCTGTAACTGGTATTTAATAGAACGTGGCTGTAACTGTATTTAATACCGTAGCACATGGCTGTAACTGGGTATTTAACACAGTACCACGTGGCTATAACTGGTATTTATAGCACGTGGCTGTCTAACTGGCTATTTAATAGCACGTGGCTGTAACTGGGTATTTAATGCACTTGGCTGAACTGGGTTTTATAGCATGTTGGCTGTAACTGGGTATTTTAATATGCACGTGGCTGTAATGGGTATTTAATATAATAGCACGTGCTGTACAGGGTATTAAATAGCACATGGCTGTAACCGGGATTTAATAGCAGTGGCTGTAACAGGATAATTATAGCATGTGGCTGCACAGGTATTTAATAGCACATGGCTGTAACACGGTATTTAATAGCACAATGGCTATAACAGGGTATTTATAGCACATATCTGTAACTGGGTATTTAATAGCACGGGGCTTTAACTAGGTATTTAATAGCACGTGGCTCTAACTGGGTATTTAATAGCATGTGCTGTAACTGGGTATTTAATAGCATGTGGCTGTAGCAGGGTATTAAAATAGCACATGGCTGTAACCGGGTATTTAATAGCACGTGGCTATAACAGGATAATTAATAGGCATGTTGGCTGCAACGGGTATTTAATAGCACATGGCTGTAACACGGTATTAATAGCACATGGCTGTAACATTTTAATAGCACATATCTGTAACTGGGTATTTAAATAAGCACATGGCTTTAACTGTGTATTTAATAGCACTTGCTTTAAAACTTGGGTATTAATAGCAACACATGTCTGTAACTGGGTATTTAAATAGCACGTGGCTGAACAGGATGATTAATAGCACGTGGCTGTAACTGGGTATTTAATAGCACGTGGCTGTAACTGGGTATTTAATATCACGTGGCTGTAACTGGGTATTAATAGCACGTGGCTTTAACTGGTATTTAATAGCAACGTGGCTGTAACCAGGATAATTAATAGCACGTGGCTGTAATCAGGTATTATTTGAATAGGGAATAAAAGGATGAAATGTTGGTTAAAATAATGTTTGCATTTTAAAGTAATTCCTGGTCAATACACCTGTGTGAAATAAAAGAAGTTTGACTTCTCTCTCCTTTTGGAATGAAGAAATTCTGGGTGTAATTTTACAGGTGGATGGCACTTCCATAGCAGTTTGTGGGGAAAGCACATGTTATTATTTGGGTTACAATATAAACAGGAAGTACTTTTTCCAGTCATGGGTAGGGGGGAGTACAATAGGAAAAAGTGGGTACCATGGGTAGGAGCAGGGACCATGGGTAGGAGCAGGGACCATGGGAAGGAGCAAGGACCATGGGTAGGAGCAGGGACCATGGGAAGGACAAGACCAGGAAGGAGCCATGGGTAAGAGCAGGGACCATGGGTGAAGCAGGGACCATAGGTAGGAGCAGGGTACATGGGTAGAGCAAGGACCATGGGTAGGAGCAGGGACCATAGGTAGGAGCAGGAACCGATGGTAGGAGCAGGACCATGGGTAGGAGCAGGGACCATGGGAAGGAGCAAGGACCAAGTAGGAGCAAGGACCATGGTTAGGAGCAAGGACCATGGTTAGGAGCAGGGACCATGGGTAGTAGCAAGGACCATGGTTAGGAGCAAGGACCATGGGTAGGAGCATGGCCATGGAGGAGCAAGGACCATGGGTAGGAGCAGGGCCATGTTAGGAGCAGGGACAATGGGTAGGAGCAAGGACCATGGGGTAGAAGCAGGGACCATAGGTAGGAGGGCAGGGACCCTAGGTAGGAGCATGGACCATGGGTAGAAAGCAGGGACATAGGTAGGAGCAGGGACCATAGTAGGAGCAAGGCCTGGTAGTAGCAGGGCCATAGGACCATGGTTAGGAGCAAGACCATTGTAATTAGCAGGGACCATGGGTAGGAGCAAGACCATGGGTAGGAGCGGGACCATAGTAAGGAGCAGGGACCATGGGTAGGAGCCAAGGACCATGGTCGGAGCAAGGACATGGGTAAAAAGCGGGACCATAGGTAGGAGCAGGGACATGGTAGGAGCAGGACCATGGAATAGGAGCAGGGACCATGGATAGGAACAGGACCATAGGTGAACAGGGACCATGGGTAGAAGCAAGGACCATGGGTAGAAGCCAAGGGCCATGCGAAGCAGGACCGGATAGGAGCTGGACCATGGGTAGAAGCAGGGATCATAGGTAGGAGCAGGGACCATGGGTAGGAGCACAGGACCATGGGTAGCGAGCAGGGACCATAGGGTAGGAGCAGGGACCATAGGAGGAAGCAGGGAACCATGGGTAGGAGCAGGGACCCATAGGTAGGACCACGGACCATGGGTAGGAAGCAGGGACCATGGGTAGGAACAGGGACCATGGGAGAGCAGGGACCATGGTTTAGGAACAGGGACCATGGGTAGGAGAAGGGACCATGGGTAGGAGAAGGGACCATGGTAGGGAAGGGACCATGGTAGAAGCAGGGACCATGGGTAGGAGAAGGGACCATGGGTTGGAGTGGGGACTATGGGAAGAACTGGATAACTAACCCGGTACAATAATTGATTATATTGATAATACCTTACTGTGTCCTTTATTTTATAGTATATTTAAATATGGAGACTCCTGTATGTCGCTGCCCTGCAGACTCTTTGTTTTATTTTTCCGACCTATGTATTTGGTCCCCAAGATTGTAAGTGCCCAGTTATTAACCAGTAAGCGCACGGTAATAAATGTGTCTCTACATTGACCAATAGATCATCATTACCTATAAAAATTACCTTCTCTTTCCAATAAAGTTCAGCGATAATAAATCCACATTAGTCAAATCTCTACCCTGAACTTTCCAACAAACTGTTAGTTCTAATCCCGATACCCTTAGCTACGTGTTAATATTTCACAGGGGCCCAGCTAGTGCTGCAAATTAATATACAGCAAAGAAGGGGCCCCACGTTAGCTTTTGCTGGGCCCCATTTGTGGTCTATGTGAAATATACAAGGGTGGTGAGGACAATTTAAATAAGGTCAAAGTTAAAAAGGCAAGTCCACCCTCAACTGAAAAAAAAACAACAACTCCCCCCAAAAACTTCAATAGTTACAAAACTGAGAGCTGTAAGCTACCTCTTTCCTGCTTCCTTGGTTTATTTTGGATGTAACACATGACAGATCACAGCCATGACTGAATGCTAAACCCTAGCGGCCTCCTCTGACCATGTGCAAGCTTGTAAAAGAGCTTGAGAGCTGGGAGAGGGGAGAACCTTTTTAGAGTCAGAGGGAAGGAGGAGATTAACATCTCACACAATAGGTTAGTCCTACATCTCTCATCTTCCAGACTATCACAAGAATATATATATTTTTTTATTGAGAGGTGAACATGCCCTTTATAGTACAAACCACAGTCCTGGATAGTAACATGGCTGCGTCTGTAATAATCTCACATATTTGCTTATTGCTGTAAGGAACTCAGCTGTGGGTAACGTGGAACAAGATTATCACTAAGCGATGGGTGAACTTTCAACATCGCAGATTCATGGATTTTTTCGGAAAAATTGTTAGTTAGGGCTAGGCCACACTAGCGCATTTTTCGCACACGTTTGCGCACGCGTTTCGAGCTCGCGTTTTGCGCCCGCGATTTTTGCTAAAATGGAATCGCAGGAACGCAAAAATTCCCACGATTTCCGATGCGCATGCGATTGCGCGTCCATTCGCATTTTGGTAACACATGCGTTCTCACCATTTTTGGTGCTTTAACGCAAGCGTTTCCATAGCGCGAAATGGCGAAAACACGAACGCACAAGAAAACGCACACAATCGCATGCGATAACGTTCACGTTTTTTGCGCAGTTCCTGTCGTTGCAGTAGGGCCTCAGCCTTAACCGTAAACTTCTGACTGCATTTATGGTATAAATAGCAACTGTCAACTTACTGTTAATGGCTCAGGACCTGGAAATGGTCAATGCCCAAATCTTTTTTTAAAAGTCCAGTACCCGAAACACGTGCTTCCTGTTTGGGCTTTCCGCATAGTATTTTCGTAATTCTCGTAATTTCATAATATTCCCGATATTTAAAAACTTCTAAATGACGAAAATCGGAATCTGCGCTGAATCAGAAAGCCGAGTCTTGACTTTGATTTCTGTTCAATAACGTTTCCTCAATCGCTCCGGGAAACGAAATAAAACAATTGTTTACCTAATTCCCGAATGTTCCCCATGAACCAACATAAACGCGATGCCCAAGAATTATCGTCCTCAAGGAAGAATATTAACGCCTGTGAACACGCGGTTATTCGCAGTTTGTTACATTGTAAATGGGAAAGTAAAAACATAACAAAGTAACATTTTCTCAATGCAAGCGTTTCCTTAATAATGATGTTCGGCCTCTAAACCTGCTAATAACACGGGATTTTAATAAGGATAAATGTTCCCTCGTCCCTCCTATGGCTGATCAACAACCTGTCTTGGTTAAAAGTTTCCCTATAAATTTATAGAAATTACAAACGGCAGGAATTGTTCTGAGCATGGAGCCTTATTATCTGATATTTCGTAGAAATTGGAGGCTGCCATACTGTTTTGTCTATAATGTGTTTTATAATGTAATATGACAAGATGCTTCTTTAACACAATGGTAGTTTACCAGGCTATTGCAATGTGCTTGCTGGTCTCTAATCCCCTGTCTGTATTGAATCCTAGTTAAATAATGACGGAGCCCATTATCATCATGGTTCCCAATGGGAAAAAACTCCAAATAATCGACACGTACAAAGTTGTGGTTGAAATAGAGTATTAATTTATTTAAAGAGAGCATATGTCTAACTGTCACATGTCATGACACGGACTATATGGTGTCACGTACATTTCAACATAGAAAGAGGGTTCATACAATACATAGTTTCATATGATTGGATATACATAACAGCACAGCATATTCTCCATTATATTTCATTACATTATTATTATTCATTTCACATGGTAATTCTACCAATTTAAGTGCTAAGAAGAGTGAGAGGATCTGTACCTATCACTATTTCCACAATGCAGTAATCATTTCTGGCTGGTACTGGGGGTGGGGTGGTGAGAGGGTTATAAGTCTTTCTTTGTGACCTGTTTTAAAGATGTGAAAACCTTAACCCAAAGTTTATTGAACTGGCCGCAAACCAATAAAAAACACACTACTAAACCAACAAATTGATTTTTATTACTGGTTTGGGTGATTGTTCTATATTACATCTCACTGCAAAATGTAATTACAGATATGATCCTTTAGACACACAGGAGAGTCTATTCCCCCATGTGATTTTCCTACAGTCTATTCCCCCCATTGAGATTTCCTTACAGTCCTATCCCACCATTGATTTTCCTTATAGTCCTATTCCCCCCATTGATTTTCCTTACATTCTATCCCCCCCCATTGATTTACCCTTACAGTCTATTCCCCCACATTTATTTCCTTACAGTCTATTCCCCCCATTGATTTTCCTTACCGTCTATCCCCCCATTGATTTTCCTTATAGTCTATTCCCAATATGGATTTTCCTTACAGTCTATCCCCCCATTGATTTTCCTTATCGTCTATTCCCAATATGGATTTTCCTTACAGTCTAGTCCCCCCCCCCCCCCATTGATTTTCCTTAGTCTATACCCCGCATTGATTTTCCTTAGTCTATAACCCCGCATTGATTTTCCTTACAGTAATATCCCCCCATTGATTTTCCTTATAGTCTATTCCCCCCTACATTGATTTTCCTTAGTCTATTCCCCCCATTGATTTACCTTACAGTCTATTTCCCCCCTACATTGATTTTCCTTAGTCCATTCCCCCATTGATTTCCTTCTCATCTATTCCCCCATTGATTTCCCCTTACAAATCTATCCCCCCATTGATTTTCCTTATAGTCTATTACCCCCATTTGATTTTCTTACAGTCTATCCCCCCCCCCATTGATTGTCCCTAGTCCCTATTCCCCCATTGATTTTCCTTACAGTCTATCCCCACCCCATTGATTTTCCTATAGTCTATCCAATTGGATTTTCCTTACAGGAGATGTTTTTTATCTCCCCCACCTTTCCCCAAGGACAAGACCCCCTGTACGACCCTGTTTCTTTCGGTCCTCGTTGGACTCTTTCTTTCCTTGACCCAGCTCAGCTCTGTTCTCTGTTCCACCCCTCCCAATGATCTGGCCCCAGTGACCAATGAGCATTGTAACAGACTGTTCCTCTAACCTGTGAACCTTCCAATAGATACACAACATCCTGACTTTAAGATGAACCGGAGCAGATTCTAATAAGATATAAACGTCCCTAGAGGGGGGGGATTCTGGGAACTATAAACAAACCACCTGCCACAGTTTTCCCTCCTTCTTGTTCTCCAGATGACAACGAAGAATAGGGTTTTGGGTAAATGGCAAAAATAATTTTCAATCATTTCATCAAAAGATTTTGTATGGCTGAGCTACAATCCCAGTGTGCTTTGCAGTTTGGGGAGATTCTGACTTTATTAGTCTGCTGTTGATCAATCCGTTTACTTAGGATATTTTAAAGGTGTTAAGTACTATTAAAAAACATCTCTCGCGAATAACTAAATCCTTGGTATCCTAGTGATTTACCAGCTTATCCTCCCAGTATTGTCAGTATCCATCCCGTATCCCCATATATATATATAATATATTAATACACATGAAACTGTAAATGAGACACTAGTCCACATCCTACAACAATTATTTAAACTCCCACAGTTCCAGGTTGGTCCCCCAACAGATGGAGTCCAACGCACGACTTCATGGTTAAATTGCTGTTTGTTTTCCCTCCCCACTAAGCCTCTAGAGGCGGATGTTTTTCCCTCAAGGTGTCCACTAAACAACCCTTGGCACAGAATTATTGTTCAACCGACATCTTTCTAATGCATACTTTTTACTTGTGTGCTTGGAACAATATATCTTTCATGGCTTCTCCAACTGGATCTCCATTTATTAAGGCCTCAAGCATACTGTTTTACCACAATATCTACACCCTCCCGGGAGAGCCATTAAAGTTTGGGGTTACGCTCAGTCTTATCGTGCTCTTTATTAAATCAACCACTCCTCGTCTCATATCCATAACAGATGACTCTGGTCCACCTACTCTGGTCTATTCCCTGTAGTACTAGATATTTATTTCGCTATATCCTATTTTAAATATGACAGTGGACCACATTTACATGTATATCACCTTTCAAATCAAAACTAACAAACATTTCAGTCTGGATACAAGATCATGGAAGGAAATAAACTCAACCACCCCTCGGTCTACGCAGCTTATTCTTCTTCTTATTGAACAGTCCAAAGGAATACAGAATAATATTATTGTCACCCAATCAACTGAACCTTTTATTGGAACTATAGATACACATACGGGTTGCTTCTTTAAACTTACTCTACTAGGGCAAGTCTTCTCTCTGTTCCTCCTCCATTTTTTTTTCCACATTCTATTTTAAAGGTTTGTTATCGGAACATGTCTAATATTAACCTTACTTTATCGACTTTTGTTCTGCAGTTTAAAGGCAGCTAAATGTTTTTTTGTGAACGTGTCGCTAAGAATGATTGGAAGCACAGTAGGTCCTATCTGATATTTCCTCAAGATTTTATCTGGCATAGTTGAAAACCCGTCATATCAGGTTGGATTGTGAATGTGAACCAAATATAGCTTGTATTTTTACAGGCATTATTTTATAGCAGAGGGGGATTAGTTAATGTCTGTAAGGGAATATAAATTATATTTGGAGGGATAGTGATGGCCCCGTCATCCGTGGCAGATTTACCACCCCGTCGTTCGAAACTGCGGATTCGCTGATTTTCCCGGTTTTTCCGCCTTCCGAACTTTTCGCGAACCGTGTTTCGAAAAATTTTTCAAAACTTCGAGGATTTCCTGTAATTCCGAAAATGCGTGACAAACTATTATGTCTGAAAATGTTTTCAAAATTACGAGATTTCTTCCGTATTTTCCTTCGAGATTTTTTTCATTTTAGGGTTTAATGGGTCCGCTCGCGGATTTTTTTCGAATTTTCAAATTTTTTCTAAGAGTTCTCGGATCCTCTAACGGCACCGATTTTGCGAAGTTGCGGACATCTCTAGTGAGGGATTCCTATATAGATGTTTAATCTATTTAAATTGAACAGGTCCTACCCCGGGCAGAATTCAACAGTCTACTTTAGTTTTTGTACAGGAGAATAAGGCAAAGTCCTATTTAAGTGAAAATGAAATGGAAGATTAGGAGTAGTTTTATGTATCTATCCAATGGGTCCCTGTCAGTTATCTAATTAATCCCCATATTTTCTATAAGCTGAGAGCTACAATAACAGAGCTTACACTCAACCCCACTGGTTCTAATCTCCCCGTCTTGTTGACTCTCATCGGTCTCTGACCGTCTATTCACAGTGGAAGTTTGGCAGTAATAAACACATAACAATATTTCTCCCAATACCCGAGAGATTGCCAATTACTTCCTGTAATATACGGCATTAACCCTACAAGTGTAAAGTCCACATGGAGACATCGCAGGGAGGTCGAAAGGTCTTTGATTATAACCTCTGCATGTAACCTGGTGTAGGCGCTAGTGGCCTAAATATGAAGACTTAACCCTAAATCCCAGGATGCACCCATAAACCAGTTTATTCGGGGTCCAATCCACATACACGGGGGGTACAACAATTCTAACTAAGGTCATAAAGAGATAAAGTTTGACTATGATTATGAATCCTCAAAACGCAAACGAGTTTACCGCGTCTAGAGGATATAAATTGGACTTTGACCACTTAAGCAAGTATGGCGCCAGTGGGGAGACTGGATAGTAGACTGTGATCAAACAACAAAAAGGATAGATAAAAGAGATATGAATTAATAGATAATTAGATTGATAAGTGTAGATAATAATAGCAGAATAGATAGATAGATAATGACAGTCCAATAGTAGATATAGTAATAGATAGTTGAATAGATAAGAAAAAGAAAGTCAAGTGATAAAAATACTAGATGATAGATGTAGATAGCAGATACAGATAGGATGAGATAGATGATATAATGATGATAATAGATAGAAGTAGATAGATACTCGCTCCGCTCGATAGCATAGATCGATACTAGCTCGATAGCTCGTAGACTAGCTCGATCCCTCGCTAGATGCTAGCTAGATCGATAACTGATCGATGGCTCGATCGCTAGCTCGCTAGCTCGCCCGCTCCTCCTCGCTCGATCGATTCAGCTAGCAGCTCGCTCGCTAGCTAGATCAATAGCTCGCTTCTGACTCGCTCTCTCGCTCGCTCGCTTCGCTGTCTCGATCGCTGCTCGCTCGTCGCTCTACTCGCTGCTCGATCTCGCTCGCTCGCTCGCTCGCTAGCTCGCTCGCTTCGTCGCTCGCTGCTCGCTCGCTCGCTCTCCATCGCTGCTCGCTCGCTGCTCGCTGCTAGCTCCGCTCTGCTCGCTAGCTCGGCTCGATCGCTCGCTGCTGCTCGCTCGCTCGATCGCTACGCCTTGCTCGCTTCCTCGCTACGCTCGCTCGCTCGCTCCTCGCTGCTCGCATCGCTCGCCGCTCGCTCCCTTCTCGCTGCTCGCTCGCTCAGCTCGCTCTCTCGCTCGCTCTCTCTCGCTGCTGCTCGCCTCCTCGCTCGCTCGCTCGCTCGCTCGCTGCTGCTCGCTCGCTCGCTCGTCGCTGCTGCTCGCTCGCTGCTCGCTTCGCTCGCTCGCTCGCTGCTCGTCTCGTCCCCATCGTCGCTCGCTCGCTCGCTCGCTCGCTGCGCGCTCGCTCGCTGCTGGCTCGCTGCTCGCTGCTCGCCGCCTCGCTTGCTTGCTCGCTCGCTCGCTTGCTCGCTCGCTCGCCCGCATCTAATCGCTCGTTCTTCGTCGCTTCGCTGGCTCGCTCGCTAGCTCGCTCGGCTCGTCTCGCCTTCGCTACGCTCGCTGGGCTCGCTCGCTCGCTCGCTGCTCGCTCGCTGCCTCGCTCTCTCGCTGCCGCTCGCTCGCTCGCTGCTCGCCGCTCGCTGGCTGGCCTATGCTGGCTCGCTCGCCTCGCTGCTTGCTTGCCTAGTCGCATCGCCTCGCTGCTCGCTCGCTCGCTCCTTGATTGCTCGCTCGCTCGCTCGCTGCTCGCTGCTTCGCTCGCTCGCTTGCTCGCATCGCTTCCCTGCTGCTCGCTCCTCGCTGGCTCGCTCCTCGCTCGCTCGCTCGCTCGCTGCTCCTCGCTCGCTCGCTCGGCTCGCTCGCTCGTGCATCGCTCGCTCGCTACGCTCGCTTGCTTCTTGCTCGCTCGCCTGCTCCGCTCGCTCGCTTGCTTGCTTGCTACTTGCTACTCGCTCGCTCGCTCGCTCGTCGCTCCTCTCTCGCTCGCTCTCTGCTCGCTCGCTCGCTCGCTCGCTCGCTCGCTCGCTGCTCTCCTCGCTCGCTCCTCGCTCGCTTCGCTCGCTACTCGCTCGCTCGCTGGCTGGCTCCTCGCTCTCTCATCGCTCGCTGCTGGCTGGCTCGCTCGCTCGCTCGCTCCTCCTCCGCTCGCTCAGCTCGCTGGCTCGCTCGCTTCGCTCTCTACTGCTCGCTGTCCGCTCGCTCGCTATCTCGCTCCGCTCGCTCGCTCGCTCCTCGCTCGCTCGCTCTCGCTGGCTCGCTCGACTCGCTCGCTCCTCGCTCGCTCGCTCCCTCGCATCGCCGCTCGCTCGCTCCTACGCTACGCTCGCTCGCTGGCTCTCATCGCTCGCTCGCCTCCTCGCTCGCTCGCTCTCGCTCGCCTCGCTGCTGCCGCTTCCTTCTTTCTTGCCCTCTCCCCTTCCCTCTTTCGTGCCCGCAGCTTTCCCCCGTTCCCCTTTTGGCCCTCCTGGCTTTTCTCTTCTACTTACCTGGGGTTGTGGTGGGGTCCCCTATGACGCTGCGTCTAAAAAGCAATAAAAAGCTGCAACTCAGTTTTTAACACCAAGAGCAGCCTTGGGGGGCCAATTAAGTTATGAGGGTGGAAATGCCCTTCAGATGAAAGTTGTGGGTGTACGAGAGATTGGGTGATTGGTCTGAGGGTTTCCAGATATTAACCTGTTCATTGCAGGTGTGAGACATTGATACAAAATCTGAAGAAAACTCATTCACGTCTTTGGTAAAATGAATCATTTCTGGGGCCTTCAAACTCTTTCCAAGATGAATTTAGCACACACGTTAACACTTTACATTGTGTTGTTTGTGTGTATTTCCATATAGTGTTTATACACGTTAACACTTTACATTGTGGTTTGGTTTGTGTGATTTCCTATGTGTTTTTTATACACTGAACACTTTACTTTTGTTGTTTGTGTGGTATTTCCATATAGTGTTTTAATACACGTTAACACTTTAACATTGTGTTGTTTGTGTGTATTTCCAAATAGTAGTGTTTATACACGTTTAACACTTAACATTGTGTTGTTTTGTGTGTAATTTCCATATAGTGTTTGATAACACTTACCACTTTACATTGTGTTGTTTGTGTGTATTTCCATATAGTGTTTTATACACGTTAACACTTTACATTGTGTTGTTTGTGTGATTTCCATATGCGTTTTATACACGTTAACACTTTACATTGTTTTGTTTGTGTGATTTCCATATAGCGGTTTATACACGTTAACACTTTACATTGTGTTGTTTGTGTGTATTTCCATATAGCGTTTTATACACGTTAACACTTTACAATGTGTTTGTTTGTGTGTATTTCCATATATGTTTTTATATACCTTTAACACTTTTACAATTGTGTTGTTGTGTTATTTCCATATAGCGTTTATACACGTTAACACTTTACATTGTGTTGTTTGTGTGTAATTTCCATATGCGTTTTATACACGTTAACACTTTAACAATTGTGTTGTTTGTGTGTATTCCATATAGGATGTTTTTTACCGTTAACCTTTACATTGTGTTGTTTGTGTGTATTTCCATATAGTTGTTTTTATACATCTTTAAACACTTTCCATGTGTTTGTTTGTGTGTATTTCCATATCGTTGTTATCCGTTAACACTTACATTGTGGTTGTTTGTGTGATTTCCATATAGTGTTTTTTAAATACACGTTACCCTGTACAATTGTGTTGGTTTGTGTTGTATTTCCCATATAGTGTTTTTATACACGTTAACACTTTACATTGTTTTTGTGTGTGTGTATTTCATATAGGGTTTTTATACACGTTACCCACTTTACATTGTGTTGGTTTTGTGTGTATTTCCATATAGTGTTTTATAACACGGTAACACTTACATTGTGTTGTTTGTGTGTATTTCATATAGTGTTTTTATTACACGTTACACGTTACATGTGTTTTTGTGTGTATTTCCATATAGTGTTGTTTAACACGTTAACGGAGCCGTTACCGGGGGGTTGTGTTGTTTGTGTTGTATTTCCATTATATGTCCGTGGTTTTATACACGTTACACCCCTTGGTACATTGCTGTTGTTTTGTGTGTATTTCCCATATCGCGTTTTCATACACGCTTAGACACTTTACATATTGTGTGTTGTTGTGCTGTATTTCATTACATAGTGTTTTTATACACGTTAACAACTTTACCGTCGTGTTGTTTGTGTTATGTTGCCATATTTGTTTTTACACTTAACACTTACACTTGTGTTGTTTGTGTTATTTCATATAGTGTTTTATACACGTTTAACACTTTGACATTGTGGTTGGTTTGTGTGTAATTCCATATAGTGTTTATACACGTTAACAACTTTACATTGTGTTGTTTGTGTTATTTCCATATAGTGTTTTATACACGTTAACACTTTACATTGTTTTTGTTTGTGTGTAATTTTCATATAGTGGTTTTTTATACACTTAAACAACACTTTACATTATTGTGTTGTTTTGTGGGGTATTTCCCTATATCGTTTTCATACCGTTAACACTTTACATTGTGTTTTTTTGTGTGTATTTCCATATTAGTGTTTTTATACAACTTTAACTACTTTACATTGGTAGTTTGTGTGTCTTCCATATAGCGGTTTTAATATACACGTAAACACGTACATCCTGTTGTTGTTTGTGTAGTCGTATTATTGTAATATGGCGGTGTTATTTGACAATTTATCCGGATAGTTTTGCCAGAATCGCGCACAATCTGGTCATTATTGTGAATGCATCTGTCTGCAGACTTCGTATAACGTCAACCTCTGGGCCTTTCTAGGACCACTTTAACAATGATACCCAAGTTTCGCAGAGCCCGAGACCAGGGTGTCATCTCGGGAATTAAAGGACCTGGGTATTTAATACAGTAGCACGTGGCTGTAACTTGGTATTTAATACAGTAGCACGTGGCTGTAACTGGGTATTTAATAGCATGTGGCTGTAACTGGGTATTTACTAGCACATGGCTGTAACTGGGTATTTACTAGCATGTGGCTGTAACTGGGTATTTGACCATGGGTAGGAGCAGGGACCATGGGAAGGAGCAAGGACCATGGGAAGGAGCAAGGACCATGGGTAGGAGCAGGGACCATGGGTAGAAGCAGGGACCATAGGTAGGAGCAGGGACCATGGGTAGAAGCAAGGACCATGGGTAGGAGCAGGGACCATAGGTAGGAGCAGGGACCATGGGTAGGAGCAAGGACCATGGGTAGGAGCAGGGACCATGGGAAGGAGCAAGGACCATAGGTAGGAGCAAGGACCATGGTTAGGAGCAAGGACCATGGTTAGGAGCAGGGACCATGGGTAGGAGCAAGGACCATGGTTAGGAGCAAGGACCATGGGTAGGAGCAGGGACCATGGGTAGGAGCAAGGACCATGGGTAGGAGCAGGGACCATAGGTAGGAGCAGGGACCATGGGTAGGAGCAAGGACCATGGGTAGGAGCAAGGACCATGGGTAGAAGCAGGGACCATAGGTAGGAGCAGGGACCATGGGTAGGAGCAGGGACCATGGATAGGAGCAGGGACCATGGATAGGAACAGGGACCATAGGTAGAAGCAGGGACCATGGGTAGAAGCAAGGACCATGGGTAGAAGCAGGGACCATGGGTAGAAGCAGGGACCATGGATAGGAGCAGGGACCATGGGTAGAAGCAGGGATCATAGGTAGGAGCAGGGACCATGGGTAGGAGCAAGGACCATGGGTAGGAGCAGGGACCATAGGTAGGAGCAGGGACCATAGGTAGGAGCAGGGACCATGGGTAGGAGCAGGGACCATAGGTAGGACCACGGACCATGGGTAGGAGCAGGGACCATGGGTAGGAGCAGGGACCATGGGTAGGAGCAGGGACCATGGGTAGGAGCAGGGACCATGGGTAGGAGAAGGGACCATGGGTAGGAGAAGGGACCATGGGTAGGAGAAGGGACCATGGGTAGAAGCAGGGACCATGGGTAGGAGAAGGGACCATGGGTTGGAGTGGGGACCATGGGAAGAACTGGATAACATAACCAGGTACAATTAATTGATGATATATTGATAATACCTTACTGTGTCCTTTATTTTATAGTATATTTAAATGGAGACTCCCTGTATGTCGCTGCCCTGCAGACTCTTTGTTTATTTTCCGACCTATGTATTTGGTCCCAAGATGATGTAAGTGCCCAGTTATTAACCAGTAAGCGACAGGTATAAATGTGTCTCTACATTGACCAATAGATCATCATTACCTATAAAAATTACCTGCTCTCCAATAAAGTTCAGCGATAATAAATCCACATTAGTCAAATCTCTACCCTGAACTTTCCAACAAACTGTTAGTTCTAATCCCAGATACCCATTAGCTACGTGTGAATATTTCACAGGGGCCCAGCTAGTGCTGCAAATTAAATATACAGCAAAGAAGGGGCCCCACGTTAGCTTGTTGCTGAGGGCCCCATTTAGTGTCTATGTGAAATAGACAAGGGGTGGTGAGGACAAGTTTAAATAAGGTCAAAGTTAAAAAGGCAAGTCCACCCCTCAACTGAAATAAAACAACAACTCCCCCCAAAAAAACTTCAATAGTTACAAAACTGAGAGCTGTAAGACTACCTCTTTCTCTGCTTCCTGGTTATTTTGGATGTAACACATGACAGATCACAGCCAATGACTGAATGCTATAACCCTAGCTGCCTCCTCTGACCATGTGCAAGCTTGTAAAAGAGCTTGGAGAGCTGGGAGAGGGGACAGGAACCTTTTTAGAGTCAGAGGGAAGGAGGAGATTAACATCTCACACAATAGGTTAGTCCTACATCTCTCATCTTCCAGACTATCAAGCAATATATATATATATTTTTTTATTTGAGAGGTGAACATGCCCTTTATAGTACAAACCACAGTCTGGATAGTAACATGGCTGCGTCTGTAAATATCTCACATATTTGCTTTATTGCTGGAAGGAACCAGCTGTGGGTAACGATGGAACAAGATTAATCACTAGCGATGGGTGAACTTTCAACATCGCAGATTCATGGATTTTTTCGGAAAAATTGTTAGTTAGGGCTAGGCCACACTAGCGCATTTTTCGCACGTTTGCGCACGCGTTTCGAGCTCGCGTTTGCGCCCGCGATTTTTGCTAAAATGGAAATCGCAGGAACGCAAAAATTCCCACGATTTCCGATGCGCATGCGATTGCGCGTCCATTCGCATTTTGGTAACACATGCGTTCACCATTTTTGGTGCTTTAACGCAGCGTTTCCATAGCGCGAAATGGCGAAAACACGAACGCACAAGAAAAGCGCACACAATCGCATGCGATAACGTTCACGGTTTTGGGCGCGATTCCTGTGCGTTGCAGTATGGCCTCAGCCTTAAACGTAAAACTTCTGACTGCATTTATGGTATAAATAGCAACGGCAACTTACTGTTAATGGCTCAGGGACCTGGGAAATGGTCAATGCCCAAAATCTTTTTTAAAAGTCCAGTACCGGAAACACGTGCTTCCTGTTTGGGCTTTCCGCATAGTATTTTCGTAATTCTCGTAATTTCATAATATTCCAGATATTTAAAAAACTTCTAAATGACGAGAAATCGGAATCTGCGCTAGAATCAGAAAAGCCGAGTCATTGACTTTGATTTCTGTTCAATAACGTTTCCTCAATCGCTCCGGGAAACGAAATAAAACAATTGTTTACCTAATTCACCGAATGTTCCCCATGAACCAACATTTAAACGCGATGCCCAAGAATTTATCGTCCCTCACGGAAGAGAAATATTAACGCCTGTGAACACGGCGGATTATTCGCAGTTTGTTACATTGTAAATGGGAAAGTAAAAAACATAACAAAGTAACATTTCTCAATGCAGCGTTTCCTTAATAATGATGTATCGGCCTCTAAACCTGCTAATAAACACGGGGATTTTAATAAGGATAAATGTTCCCTCGTCCCTCCTATGGCTGATCAACAACTTGTCTTGGTTACAAAGTTTCCCTATAAATTTTAAGAAATATACAAACGGCAGGAATTGTTCTGAGCAGGGAGCCTTATTAATCTGAATATTTCGTAGAAATTGGAGCTGCCATACTGTTTGTCTATAATGTGTTTATAATGTAATATGAAGATGCTTCTTTAACACAATGGTAGTTTACCAGGCTATTGCAATGTGCTTGCTGGTCTCTAATCCCCTGTCTGTAATATTGAATCCTAGTTAAATAATGACGGAGCCCATTATCCATCATGGTTCCCAATGGGGAAAAAACTCCAAATAATCGACACGTACAAAGTTGTGTTGAAATAGAGTATTAATTTATTAAAAGAGAGCATATGTCTAACTGTCACATGTCAGGACACGGACTATATGGTGTCACGTACATTTCAACATAGAAAGGAGGGTTCAGAACATACATAGTTTCATATGATTGGATTATACATAACAGCACAGCATATTCTCATTATATTTCATTACATATTAATTATTATTCATTTCACATGGTAATTCTACCAATTATAAGGTGCTAAGAAGAGTGAGAGGATCTGTACCTATCACTATTTCCCACAATGCAGTAATCATTTCATGGCTGGTACTGGGGGTGGGGGGTGGGGGAGAGGGGTTATAAGTCTTTCTTTGTGACCTGTTTAAAGATGTGAAAACCTTAACCCAAAGTTTATTGAACTGCCGCAAACCAATAAAAAAACACACTAAACCAACAAATTGATTTTTATTACTGGTTTGGGTGATTGTTCCTAATATTACATCTCACTGCAAAATGTAATTACAGATAGTGATCCTTTAGACACACAGGAGAGTCTATTCCCCCCATTGATTTTCCTTACAGTCTATTCCCCCCATTGATTTTCCTTACAGTCTATCCCACCATTGATTTTCCTTATAGTCTATTCCCCCCATTGATTTTCCTTACAGTCTATCCCCCCCATTGATTTACCTTACAGTCTATTCCCCACATTGATTTTCCTTACAGTCTATTCCCCCCATTGATTTTCCTTACAGTCTATCCCCCCATTGATTTTCCTTATAGTCTATTCCCAATATGGATTTTCCTTACAGTCTATCCCCCCATTGATTTTCCTTATAGTCTATTCCCAATATGGATTTTCCTTACAGTCTATTCCCCCCCCCCCCCCCATTGATTTTCCTTAGTCTATACCCCGCATTGATTTTCCTTAGTCTATACCCCGCATTGATTTTCCTTACAGTATATCCCCCCCATTGATTTTCCTTATAGTCTATTCCCCCCTACATTGATTTTCCTTAGTCTATTCCCCCCATTGATTTACCTTACAGTCTATTCCCCCATTGATTTCCCTTACAGTCTATCCCCCCATTGATTTTCCTTATAGTCTATTACCCCCATTGATTTTCCTTACAGTCTATCCCCCCCCCCCATTGATTTCCCTTAGTCTATTCCCCCCATTGATTTTCCTTACAGTCTATCCCCCCATTGATTTTCCTTATAGTCTATTCCCAATATGGATTTTCCTTACAGGAGATGTTTTTATATCCCCTCACCTTTCCCCAAGGACAGACCCCCTGTACGACCCTGTTTCTGTCCTCGTTGGACTCTTTCCTTGACCAGCTCAGCTCTGTTCTCTGTTCCACCCTCCCCATATGATCTGGCCCCAGTGAACCAATGATACATTGTAACAGAACTGTTCCTCTAACCCTGTGAACTTCCAATAGATACACAAACATCCTGACTTTATGAATGAACATGGAGCAGATTCTAATAAGATATAAACGTCCCCTAGAGGGGGGGGGATTCTGGGAAACTAGAAAACAAACCACCTGCCCAGTTTCCTTCTTGGTTCTCCAGATGACAAACAAGAATGAGGGTTTTTATGGACAAAAAATATTTTATCATTTTCATCAAAAGATTTTGTATGGCCGGAACTACAAATCCCAGGGTGCTGTGCAGGGTTTGGGGAGATTCTGACTTTAATTAGCTGCTGTTGATCAATCCGTTTACTTAGGATTATTTTAAAGGGTTAAGTACTAATTAAAAAAACATCTCTCGCGGAATAACTATAGCCTTGTATCCTATTGATTTACAGCTTATCCTTCCCAGTAATGTGTCAGTATCCAGTCCAGTATCCCATATATATATATATATATATATATACACATGAACTGTAGCAATGGACATAGTCCACATCCCTACACAATTAGTTTAAACATCCACAGTTCCAGTTGGTCCCCAAAGAATGGAGCCAACGCACTGACTTCATGGTGTAAATGTGCTGTTTTCCTTTCCCCCACCTACCTCTAGGAGGCGATGTCTTTCCCTCAAGTGTCCATGCTAAAAACCCTTAGGCACAGAATTATTTTCAACCTACATGCATTTCTAATGCATTACTTGTTACTTGTGTGGGCAGTGAACAATATATCTTACATGGCTTCTCCAACTGGATCTCCATTTATTAAGGGCCTCAAGCATACTGTATGTCTACCTCCCGGGAGAGCCATTAAGTTGGGTTACGCTCAGTCTTACTGCTCTTATTAATCAACCACTCCTCATCTCATTATCCATAACAGATGACTCTGTCCACCTACTCTGGATCTATTCCCTGTATTACTAGATAATTTATTGCTATATCCTATGTTAAATAATGACAGTGGAACCACATTTACATGTATATCCACCTTTCAATCAAACCTAACAAACATTTCAGTCTGGGGAGACAAATATGGAAGGAAATAAACTCAACCAACCCTCAGGTCTACGCAGCTTAATGTCTCTTCTTATTGAACAAGTCCAAAGGAAGACAGAATTAAATATTTATTGTCACCCAATAAACTGAACCTTTTATTGGAAATATAGATACATCATACGGGTTGCTTCTTTAAACTTACTCTACTAGGGCAAAGTCTTCTCCTTTCCTCCATGTTTTTCCACATTCTATTTAAAGGTATTTGGTTATGGAACACTGTCTAATATTAACTTACTTTATAGACTTTTGTTCTGCATTTAAAGGCCAGCTAAATGTTTGTTTGTTAACGTGTCGCTAGAATGATGGAATGCACCAGTAGGGTCTATCTGATATTTCCCGTCAAGTCAATATCAGGTTGGATGGTGAATTGGACCAAAATATCAGCTTATTGTATTTTTACAGGCATTATTTTATAGCAGAGGGGGCATTATTAAATGTCTGTAAGGGAAATATAAATTATATGTGAGGGATAGTGATGGCCCAGTTCATCCGTGGCAGATTTACCTCGTTCGCGAACGGCGGATATCGCTGATTTTCCGGTTTTCCGCCTTCCGAACTTTTCCGAACCGTGTTTTCGAAAATTTTCAAAATTACGAGGATTTCCTGTATTCTCGAAAATGCGTGAAAATACGTATTTTCGAAAATTTTCAAAATTACGAGGATTTCTCGTATTTCCGAGGATTTTTTCATTTTAATGGGTTTTAATGGGTCCGCTCGCGGATTTTTCGAATTTTCAAATTTTTTCTAAGATTCTCGGATCCTCTAACGGACCGGATTTTGCGAAGTTCGGACATCTCTAGTGAGGGATTCCTATATAGATGTTTAAATCTATTAAATTGAACAGGTCACTACCCCGGGCAGAATTCACAGCTACTTAGTTTGTACAGGAGATAAGGCAAAGTCTATTTAAGTGAAAATGAAATGGAAGATTAGGAAGTAAGTTTTATGTATCTATCCAATGGGTCTCTGTAGTTATCTAATTAATCACCCAGTAATATTTCTATAGCTGGAGAGCTACAATAACAGAGCTTACACCAACCCACATGGATTCTAATCTCCCCGTCTTGTTGACCTTATCGCTCTGACCGTCTCATTACAGTGGAAGTGGCAGTAATAAGAACATAACTAATATTTCTCTCCAATACCCAGAGAGCATTGCCAATTACTTCCCTGTATATAACGTCATTACCCTGCAGAGTGTAAAGTCCACATGGAGACATCGCAGGGAGGTCTGAAAGGTCTTTATTATAACCTCTGCAATGTAACCTGGTTATAGGCGCTGGTGCTAAATATGAAGACTTAACCCTAAATCCTAGGATTCACCCTAATAACCAGTTTATCGGGGTCCAATCACAATACACAGGGGGGGTAACAACAATTCTAACTAAGGTCATAAAAGGAGATAAAGTTTGACTATGATATTAATCCTCAAAAACCAAACAGATAGTTACCGGTCTAGAGGATATAAATTGGATTTGACCATTAAGGCAAGATGGGCCAGTGGGGAGGACTGGGATAGTAAAATGGTGCGCAAACAACAAAAAGGATAGCTATAGATATATAAATAGGACAGTACAGATGATAGATGTAGATAGCAGATAACAAGATAATGATAGATAGATAGATGATATATAGATAGAACTCAGATAGATAGCTCGCTCCGCTGAGATGTCGATAATCGAGTAACTAGATCGATCGATAGCTCGTAGACTAGCTCAGATCGCTCGCTCGATGCTACGCTAGATCGCATATACTAGATCGATGCGATCGCATAGCTCAGCTATGCTCCCCGACTCCTCCTCGTCGATGATTCACTAGCACTCGCTGCTAGCTCTAGATGCATACTAGCTCGCTCGCTCGCTCCTCGCTCGCTCGTCTCGCTTCTCGCTCGCTGCTCGCTCTCTCATACTCACTCGTCTCGCTCGCTCGCTCGCTCGCTAGGCTCGCTCGCTTCGTCGCTCGTGTCGTCGCTGCTCTCGCTCCTCGCTGCCGCTCTGCTCCGCTCTCTGCAGCTCGCTCGCCTCGCTGCTGCTCTCGCTCGATCTCGTTCTCGCTTCGCCCTCGCTCGCTCGCTCTCGCTGCTCGCTCGCTCGCCGCTCGCTCCTCTCGCTGCTCGCTCCTCGCTCGCTCTCTCGCTGCTCTCTCTCGCTCGCTCGCTCGCCTCCTCGCTCGCTCGCTCGCTCGCTCGCTGCTGCTCGCTCGCTCGCTCGTCGCCTTCGCCTCGCTCGCTCGCCGTGCTGCTCGCTCGCTGCCGCTCGCTGCTCGCTCGCTGCGCGCCATCGTCGCTCGCTCCTCGCTCTGCTCGCTGCGCTGCTCGCTCGCTGCCTGGCTGTCGCTCTCGCGCTCGCCCCTCGCTTGCTTGCTCGCTCGCTCGCTTGCTCGCTCCTCGCCCGCAGTCAGTCGCTCGTTCTTCGCTCGCTTCGCTGGCTCGCTCTAGCTGCTCGCTCGCTCGCTTGCTCGCTCGCTGGGCTCGCTGCTCGCTTCGCTGCTCGCTCGCTGCACTCGCTCTCTCGCTGCCGCTCGCTGCTCGCTGCTCGCCGCTCGCTCGCGCTGGCTGGCTGGCTCGCTCGCCTCGCGCTGCTTGCTGCTCGCATCGCCTCGCTGCTCGCCTCGCTCGCTCCTTGATTGCTCGCTCGCTGCTCGCTGCTCCTGCTTCGCTCGCTCGCTTGCTCGCTCGCTTTCCTCGCTGCTCGCTCGCTCCTGGCTCGCTCCCTCGCTCGCTCGCCGCTCGCTGTCGCTCGCTACGCTCGCTCGGCTCGCTCGCTCGCTGCTCGCTCGCTCCTACGCTCGCTTGCGTTCTTGCCTCGCTCGCTGCTCGCTCGCTCGCTTAGCTTGCTTGCTTTGCTACGCTCGCTCGCTCGCTCGCTCGTCGCTCCTCCTCTCGCTCGCTCTACTGCTCCGCTCGCTCGCTCGCTCGCTCGCTCGCCGTCCTCGCTGCTCCTCGCTCGCTCGCTCCTCTGCTCGCTCGTGCGGCTCGCTCTCGCTCCACCGCTCGCTCGCTGGCTGGCTCGCCGCTCCCTCGCTCGCTCCTGCGCTGGCTCGCTCGCTGCTCGCTCGCCGCTCCGCTCCTCGCTCGCTGGCTCGCTCGCTTCGCTCTCACGCTCGGTCCCTCGCTCGCTCTCTCGCTCCTCGCCGCTCGCTCCCGGCCTCGCTCGCTCTCGCTGCAACTCCTCGACTACGCTCGCTCCTCGCTCGCTCGCTCACTCATCGCCGCTCGCTCGCTCGCTACATGCTCGCTCGCTCGCTGCTCCATCGCTCGCTCGCCTCCCGGCTCGCTCGCTCTCGCTCGCCTCGCTGCTGCCTTCTTCTTTCTTGCCCTCTCCCCTTCCCCTCTTTCCGTGCCCGCCGCCTTTCCCCCGGTTCCCTGTTGGCCCTCCTGGCTTTTCTCTTCTACTTCCCTGGGGGTTGTGGTGGTGGATCCCCTATGAGCTGCCGTCTAAAAAGCAAAAATAAGCCTGCAACTCAGTTTTTAACACCAAGAGCAGCCTTGTGGGGGCAATTTAAGTTATGAGGCGTGGAAATGCGCTTCAGATGAAAGTTTGTGGGTGTCGAGTGATTGGGGATTGGTGGCTGATGGTTTCCACGATATTAACCTGTTCCATTGCAGTGTGAGACAATTGATACAAATCTGAAGAAAACTCATTCCGTCTTTGGTAAATGACATCCTTTCTGGGGCCTTCAAACTCTTTCCAAGATGAATTTAGCACACACGTTAACACTTTACATTGTGTTGTTTGTGTGTATTTCCATATAGTGTTTTATACACGTTAACACTTTACATTGTGTTGTTTGTGTGTATTTCCATATAGTGTTTTTATCACGTAACACTTTACTTATGTGTTTGTTTGTGTGTATTTCCATATAGTGTTTTATACACGTTAACACTTTAACATTGTTTGTTTGTTTGTATTTCCATAGTAGTGTTTATACACTTTTGAACAACTTATACAATTGTGTTGTTTGTGTGTAATTTCCATATAGTGTTTGATAACAACTTACACTTTACCTTGTGTTGTTTGTGTTTATTTCCATATAGTGTTTTATACACGTTCACACTTTCCAACTTTGTTGTTGTTTGTTGTGAATTTCCATATGCGTTTTATACACGTTAACACTTTAATTGTTGTTGTGTTGTGTGATTTCCATATAGCGGTTTTATACACGTTAACACTTACATTGTGTTGTTTGTGTGATTTTCCATATAGCGTTTTATATCACGTTAACACTTTACAATTGTGTTGTTGTGTGTATTTCCATAGATGTTTTTATATACCTTAACACTTTACACATTGTGTTGTTGTGTTATTTCCATATAGCGTTTTAATACACGTTAACACTTTACATTGTGTTGTTTTTGTAATTTCCATATCGCGTTTTATACCCCGTTAACACTTTACAATTGTGTTGTTTGTGTGTATTCCATATAATTTTTTTATACCGTTAACACTTTACATTGTTTGTTTGTGTGTATTTCCATATAGTGTTTTGATACACTTTAAACACTTTACATGTGTTGTTTGTTGTGTATTTCCATATCATTGTTTATCCGTTAACACTTTACATTGTGGTTGTTTGTGTGTATTTCCATATAGTGTTTTAATACACGTTACACACTTACAATTGTGTTGGTTTTGTTGTATTTTCCATATAGTGTTTTTATACACGTTAACACTTTTACATTGTTTTGTGTGTGTGTATTTCCATATAGGGTTTTTATACACGTTACCACGTTACATTGTGTTGGTTTTGTGGTGTATTTCACATATATGTTTTATACACGTAACACTTACCATGTGTTTGTTTGTGTGTCTTTCCATATAGTGTTGTTATACACGTTACACGTTACATGTGTTTTTGTGTGTATTTCCAATAGTGTTTTTAAACACGTTAACGAGCCGTTACGGGGGATTGTGTTGTTTGGTGTGTATTTCCATATAGCCGTTTTATACACGTTAACCTTGTACATTGCTGTTGTTTGTGTGTATTTCCGCATGATCTGCGTGTTTCTACACGCAGTGGTACACTACAACTGTGTGTGCTTGATTTGTTGGCTGTATTTCATTAAGCATAGTGTTTCTACACGTTAACAATCTTTACGTCGTGTTTGTTTGTGTTATGTTGCCATATTTGTTTTTACACTTAACACTTACACTTGTGTTGTTTGTGTTATTTCATATAGTGTTTTATACACGTTTAACACTTTGACATTGTGGTTGGTTTGTGTGTAATTCCATATAGTGTTTATACACGTTAACAACTTTACATTGTGTTGTTTGTGTTATTTCCATATAGTGTTTTATACACGTTAACACTTTACATTGTTTTTGTTTGTGTGTAATTTTCATATAGTGGTTTTTTATACACTTAAACAACACTTTACATTATTGTGTTGTTTTGTGGGGTATTTCCCTATATCGTTTTCATACCGTTAACACTTTACATTGTGTTTTTTTGTGTGTATTTCCATATTAGTGTTTTTATACAACTTTAACTACTTTACATTGGTAGTTTGTGTGTCTTCCATATAGCGGTTTTAATATACACGTAAACACGTACATCCTGTTGTTGTTTGTGTAGTCGTATTATTGTAATATGGCGGTGTTATTTGACAATTTATCCGGATAGTTTTGCCAGAATCGCGCACAATCTGGTCATTATTGTGAATGCATCTGTCTGCAGACTTCGTATAACGTCAACCTCTGGGCCTTTCTAGGACCACTTTAACAATGATACCCAAGTTTCGCAGAGCCCGAGACCAGGGTGTCATCTCGGGAATTAAAGGACGATAGATAGATAGATAGATAGATAGATAGATAGATAGATAGATAGATGATAGATAGATAGATAGATAGATAGATAGAGAGATGGATAGATAGATAGATGGATAGATGATAAATAGATAGATAGATAGATACGGTAGATTGATAATAAATAGATAGATAGATATATGATAGATAGATAGATAATAGATAGATATATAATAGATATATAGATAGATAGATAGATAGATAGATAGATAGATAGATAGATAATAG
>JAACNH010000473.1:83035-144858 GCA_019447015.1 Hymenochirus boettgeri | reverse complement strand
TTTACATGTGTTGTTTTGTGTGTATTTCCATATAGGTTTATTTAAACGTTAACACTTTACATGGTGTGTGTGTGTTATTTCTTATAGTGTTCATTAGGTTTATACACGTTAACACTTACATTGTGGTTTGGTTGTGTGATTCCATATGTGTTTTTTACCTGAAACTTTACTTGTTGTTGTTTGTGTGTATTTCCATATAGTGTTTTATAACGGTTAACACGTACATTGTGGTGTTTGTGTGTATTTCCAATAGAGTGTTTATACACCGGTTTAACACTTACATTGTGTGTTTGTGTGTATTTCCATATAGTGGTTTATACACGTTACCTGACTTGTTTGTTGTTTGTGGTGTATTGTCCATATAGTGTTTTATACACGTTACACACTTTACACTTTGTTGTTTGTGTGATTCATATGTCGTTTTCTACACGTTAACACTTTACATGTGTTGTTGTTGTGTATGCCATATAGCGGTTTATACACGTTAACACGTTACATTGGTTGTTTGGTGTGATTTCCTATAGGGTTTTATATCCACGGTTAACACGTTACATGTGTTGGTTGTGTGTTTTCCATATAGCGTTTTATATAGCGTTAACACTTTCAATTGTGTTGTTGTGTGTATTTCCATATAGCGTTTATACACGTTAACACTTTACCATTGTGTTGTTTGTGTGTATTTCCTATAGTCGTTTTATACACGTAACACTTTAACATGTTGTGTGTTGTTTTGGTGTGTATTACCATATAGGTGTTTTACCGTTTTAACACTTTCATTGTGTTGTTTGTGTGTATTTCCATATAGTGTTTATTATACACGTTAAACACTTTCAATGTGTTTGTTTGTGTGTATTCCATATGTTGTTTTACACGTTAACACTTACATTGGTTGTTTGTGTGATTTCCATTATAGTATGTTTTTAATACACGTTAACCTCTTACAATTGGTTGTTTGTTGTGTATTACCATATAGTGTTTATACACGTTAAACTTGACATTGTTTGTTGTGTGTGTATGTCAGTATAGTGTTTTATACACGTTACCCACTTTACATTGTGTTGGTTTTGTGTGTATTTCCATATAGTGTTTTATACACGTTAACACTTACATTGTGTAGTTTGTGTGTATTTCCATATAGCGTTTTATACACGTTAACACGTTACATTGTGTTGTTTGTGTGTATTATTATTAATATGGCGGTTTATTGATTTATCAGGATAGTTCCAGTCGCTCTGTATAATTGACAGGAGATTCTATAAAGTCACCTGGAATTCTAGGACAATTACGTGAGATTTGAGAGCAAGAGAGGGGCTGTCGATTAAAGGGACGTGACGAGATATGTTAAGCAGCTTATTGATCCCCTGTTCAGAATTCCTGCCAGGCAGCTGCTCGTCATAAAACATTCATCAGTCAAAATCAATAGGAGACGTGGAGCGTATGAATCAGACTTTATAAAATGTCATAGAGGTTCTGGGTTAAACGTCATCCAGCTGGGAGATTTCATTACTATGTATTGTGATGTTTTCTGTTTTTCTTAAAGGGGAATTGTGGTCTCCAAACAAGTTAAAATGAACCCTGAATCACATTTGTAGTCAAAACCTTTTAAAACTGATATTGCTGGAAAGGTTTTGCAACATCACTTCCTGATTCCAGCAGCTTGTACCGTGTAGCCAGGCTCTGATTGCAATAGGCCCACCTGTGCAGGTATTTCCTGTATTTTCCAGCATGTTAAGTGAGCGTGTTCATACCCCAGGTATAGGAGAAGCAGAGAGTCAGGTGATACTTAAGCTAATGGAAGCCATAGATATTTTATATTATTGTCACCAAGCGTCCACAGCAGGTTCTGTTGGGGGTCTCTGGGGTCCCTGATAATGGGACAAATTCTTGGTGGGTTTCACTGAATTCGTATTTCAATCCCATGTCCATATGAATAAAATGAAATTCAGTATGTGAACAGCTGTTAAACCTGCAAATCCACAGAAATATTCCAAACTGCGCAGTATATTACACACCCCATTACAGGATAGAAACCAACCATCATTTAACCCCTTCACTGCCCACATCTCTGCACATGAAAGGGGTTTGTACCATCAGATCCACACTCAACTTTGACACAGTCCATCATTAGTACTGAAAGGGTTTAACAGAAATAATCTGTGATTAATAAGCATCTTTCTATTCTGTGGGTGCTGCCATACTGCCAATCACAGGTAAGGTTGGTATTTGTGTGTTATGTCCTATGAGCTTTTGTATGGTTTCCTGTTAATATTGGTTGCAAAAAAAAAAAAAATAATCCCAAATTAAAAGTGTTTATTGAATTAATAATAACATAGGAGGAAGAAAGGGGCATACTAATTAAAAATAAAAGGGAAAATAACTGTTAAATAACTTTGTTAAAGGGGAAGAAAAGGCAAATTGTGTAATATTTACACTGCAGACTTTAACACACCCTCACACACACACATATAAAGGGAACTACACAACCAATCTCCTGTCGTTGGCTGATACACTGTCTGACATTTCAAAATGTTCAGCCAATCATAGACAGGCTAGTGGTAACTGCATACAATATAGTAATCGCCATGCTGTGTTGGGAGGGATTGTGGGTAATATATATTAGTGATCATCGTTGAAAAGGCATCAGATTCCTCTTCCTAGCGAAGTGGAAATGTGTTAGGATGTCTATCACGAGGATAACTGCTTTACAGTTGCAAGGTACGGTAGAAATCTTCTATCGGGAATAGAGAGGATTCCTGGTTTCGAAGTGGAACTGTGGGTTTCGAAAACTCAAGAAAAGCTTTAGAAATGTCGACTAGCTGGAAATTTGGTGCCAAATATAATTCTGTGACTGGAAATCGAGCCAAAAGCCAAAAATTGTGTTGAATTTATTAATATATTTCCAAGCTTGCTTCATTTATTTATTATTATAAATATTACCGCAACATTACCGGTTTAGTGTAAGAAATAAAAAAACAAAAAATGTTTTAAATGTGTAAATTCTCTCTTTTATAAAAGTGGTCTCATTGTTTGAAATATTCTAGAATGGTAGGCTTTTGTTTTTTTATTAATAATAATAATAATAATAATAATAATAATAATACCAAGATAAAAACTTCCCAAAGGTATTAATTATTGTAAAATGACCATCAATACAAAGAAACCAGAAACAAATAAGAAATAGTTTAATAAAAAGAAAGCAATCCTACCAAATCCTTGTTCTGTAAATTTGCACTTCCTATTAATTAGTTTTATCATTACAACACTCAGCTATATCTGGACATTCCATGGGCCTTTCCCATACAAATCTCTGTTCAGGACAACCTCATCAGCCAGGTTATAGAGTGGTCTGTGGCTGGGACATTGTAGAACACAAGTCCTTTGCTTGAGCCATTGATTTGCTGATTTAGATGTATCCTGTAGGTCCTAGCAGATGGTCCAAGTCTTTGTGACAAAATAATGTGACTAATAATACATGGGGCTATTTATGATTCCATCCACCTTGATATTGACCTTGACTATTGTACCGGTTCCAAAAAAAAGGTCCAAATTATGTTGCTGCGTCTCTCCTCTTCCCTGTGGTTTTTTTTGTGATCTTGTGCCTTGTTTTTTTGTACCAAACATAGCCAAATAGTTCAACCTTGGTCTCAGTCCGATACAACTGCCAAGAAACCCTTCAGCTCCTGTAATATAAACACCTAAATGGTGTCTACAATAAACTGTTTTCTATTTTTTTTTTGTCACTTCTCTGCATAGATAGTAATGTTACCATTATGGGGGAATAAATATGGACAGAATTTATCTCTTATTGGAAGCCTGATATTTACAATGCGTGTAGAATATTTTTATTCACTTTCCATTCAATATTTATCTTCTTACAATTAAAAAAGCTAAAACAACAATAAATTTCCTGGGGGGGATTACAGTGGTCTCATTTTCAGTCATATCCCTTCTAAGTCCACCCCCCCAAACAGCTGAACTAGTTTACTTTCTAGCTCTTGTCAAGCCGGTGGTAAATTACCGGTGATGACTAAATTAAACACGAAGCTTCCTCCCTTCTTCAGATTCTTACATAATCTGGCAACTAACAAACTTTTACAATATACAAGAACACATAATACCATTGGGGTGAGGATAGTAATACAGTATAAACAAACAGTAAAAGATAACTAAAAAAACAACTGTAAAATAACATTAAAAAATAACTAATTTTTAAAATATCTCCTGTTTTACACTCTGAACTGGGATTATACAACCACAAAACAAACAAAAAAAAAAGAGGATTAGGGGCTCCAATAAATATGTTAAAGGATAAGCGCTTTCCTCTTTATATAGTATACAATTTTAATATTGAATTTAGATGTTAAAAGGCACATCATTTTGAAATTACAACACATTTAACATCTGCAGAATAGCCAGAGGCCCCCAATGTCCCCTGCTATTCTGCAGATGTTAAATGTGTTTCTAGACATGAAGCAATATCTCAGTCTGTAGTAACAGTGTAGACGCTGTCTATTCTCAGTCTGTAGATACAGTTAGCTTGTATAGTCTAGTCTGTAGATACAGATGTAGCCGCTGTTAGTCTCAGTCTTAGATACAGTGTAGCTCGGTTTAGTTCTCAGTCGTAGAGTACAGTGTAGCTCTGTCTAGTCTGCAGTCTGTAGATACAGTGTAGCTCTGTATAGTTCTTCAGGCTGCTAGATTACAGTTGTATCTCTGTCAGTCTCAGTATGTAAGATACAGTGTAGTTTTTAGCTCAGTCTGATAGATTACAGTGTAGCCCTGTTTAGTCTCAGTATGTAGATACAGGTTGTAGCTCTGTCTAGTCTAGTCTGTAGATACAAGTGTAGCTCGTTAGTCTCAGTCTGTAGATACATGTTACCTCTGTCTAGTCCAGTCTTAGACAGTGATAGTCTGTCTAGTCTCAGTCTGTAGATACAGTGTAGCTGTGTCTAGTCTCAGTCTGTTGATACAGTGTAGCTCTGTCTAGTCTCAGTCTGTAGATACAGTGTAGCTCTGTCTAGTCTCAGTCTGTAGATACAGTGTAGCTCTGTCTAGACTCAGTCTGTAGATACAGTGTAGCTCTGTCTAGTCTCAGTCTGTAGATACAGTGTAGTTGTCTGGTCTCCAGTTGTAGATACAGTGGAGCTCGTCTAGTCTCAGTATGTAGATACAGTGTAGCTCTGTCTAGTAGCAGTCGTAGATACAGTGGAGCTCTGTATGTATCAGTCTGTAGATACGTGTAGTCTGTCTAGTCTCAGTATGTAGATACGTGTAGCTCTGTCTGCGTCTCAGTCTGCTAGATACAGTGTAGCTCTTCTAGTCTCAGTCTGTATGATTACAGTGTAGCTCTCGTGTCTAGTCTCAGTAGGTAGATACAGTGTAGCTCTGTCTGTATCAGGCTGTAGATACAGTGTAGGCTCTATAATGTCTAGTCTTCAGTATGTAGATTACAGTGTGAGCTCTGTCTATTCAGTCTGTAGATTTTACAGTGTTGTAGCGCGTCTAGACTCAGTCTGTATATAACAGTTGCAGCTCTTGATAGTCTAGGTGCTAGATACAGTGTAGCTCTGTATAGTCTCAGTAAGGTAGTTTACAGTGTAGCTCTGTCTAGTCTCAGTCGTAGATACAGTGTAGCTCTTCTAGACTCAGTCTTGTGTAGATACAGTGTAGCTCTGTCTAGTCTCAGTATGTAGATACAGTGATAGCTCTGTCTAAGACTCAGTCTGGGATTACAGGGTAGATCTTATAGTCTCAGTCTGTAGATACAGTGTAGCTCTGTCTAGACTCAGTCTGTAGATACAGTGTAGCTCTGTCTAGTCTCAGTCTGTAGATACAGTGTAGCTGGTATAGGCTCAGTCTGTAGATGCCCCCCAGTGTAGCTCTGTACTAGAACTCAGTCTGTAGATACAGTGTAGCTCGGTCTAGTCTCAGTCTGTAGATACGTGTAGCTCTGTATAGTCTCAGTTCGTAGTACAGTGTAGCTCGGTCAGTCTCAGCTGCTAGATCAGTGTAGCTCTGTCTAGTCTCAGGTCTGTAGCTACAGTGTAGCTCTGTCTTTAGACCAGTTTGTAATACAGTGTAGCTCTGTTAGTCCAGTCTGTAGATACAGCTGCAGCTCTGTTCTAGACTCAGTCTGTAGATACAGTGCCAGCTTCTGTATAGTCTAAGGCTGTAGATACCGCGTGCTCTTCTAGTCTCAGTGCGGTAGGATACAGTGTAGCTCTGTCAGTCTCAGTCTGTAGATCAGTGTAGTAGCTCGTCTAGACTCAGTCTGTAGATACAGTTGTAGCTCTGTCTCGTCTCAGTTGCTAGATCACAGTGAGCTCTGTCAGGACTCAGTTCTGTAGATAACAGTGTAGCTCTGTATAGTCTCAGTCTGTAGCTACAGTGTAGCCTGTCTTAGACTCAGTCTGTAGATACAGTGTAGCTCTGTCTAGCCCCCAGACTCACCAGTCTGCAGATACAGTGAATCGCCATCAAACCGCACACTATAGTCTCAGTCGTAGATGCAGTGTTAGCTCTGTCTAGACTCAGTCTGTTAGATACAGTTGTAGCTCTTCAAAAAAAAGACACACACAACAAGTTCTGTAGATACAGTGTAGCTCGGTCTAGTCTCAGTCTGTAGATACAGTGTTAGCTCTGTCTAGTCTCGTTGTAGATTTTTAAGGTACCAAGCTCTGTCTAGTCTCAGTCTGTAGATACAGTGTATAGCTCTGTCTAGACTCAGGCTGTAGAACATGCGCCGTATAGTCTCGCTTCTGCTAGATAAAGTGTAAGCTCTGTCTAGACTCAGTTTGTAGATTTACAGGGTAGCTCTGTCTAGTTCTCAGTCTGTAGATACAGTGAACCCCCATAGTCCCCTGTTTAGTCTCAGTCGTAGAACAGTGTAGCTATGTGTCTAGTCTCAGTTGTAGATACAGTGTAGCTTGTCTAGTTATCTAGTTTGTAGATCACTTGAAGTCCCTGAAGTATCCACATTTCCTATACAATTGGGGAACAGGCGACCTTTTCTTTCTTTATAGTGTGGTAAAAAAATTAAAAACTCGGAAACCATTTCAGGTTTTTAATAACTTCATAATAATCCAGTTACTCCAAGGACATTGTAACCCACCTGCTATTTGTAAGGTTCCCCCACCCAAAAACCCGGTAACAACTCTTAGGGTGACACACTCATTGCACAGTGAAACCCCCCCGAGCAGTCAATCCAAACGCCTGGTGAATTTATCAGGATTCCTGACCATTGGAAAAGGCTATTAAATCACCATTCCCCGTCAACTCCCATAGTAACAGGGAAAACCAATTTATTATCACCTCAGAAAGATTTCATATAGGAAAGGTCATTACATGGCTGATTTAGCCTTCCAACCTTGGTTGTGTGATGAAATACTAAGTACTCCGCCATAACCCTGTCCTACCTGCCCTAAAAGGCCACCTGCAGACAGTAAATTACAAGGTATACAATATACACATTATAATAGATACAATGTACACAGGATGATAGATACAATATACACATTATAATAGATACAATGTACACAATATACACAATATAATAAATACAATGTACACAGGATAATAGATACACTTTCCTCGGTCTAATCGCTCCAGTCCCCCGCGTCCTCGCTCCCATCTCCTCTGTCTCCTAGCTCTACTGTCTCCCCGGCTACTCGCTCCCCATCTCCTCTGTCTACTTCTCATAGATCCCCTGTACCCCGGCTCCTAGCTCCCTCTCCTCTGGCTCCTCGCTTCCTGTCCCCAGGCTCTCGCTGCCCCTCTTTCTGTCTCCTCGCTCTCTGGCCCCCTCTCCCCCCTCTCCTCGCTTCCCCGCTCTTCCTGTCCTCTCCGCTCACCCCCAGAGGTCGCCCCCCCCCCAATACACCCACACCCCTCCCCTAGCTCCCCCCACCCATCTCCCCCCCCCCCTCCCTGGCCCCCCCTCCCCCTGTCACCATCCCCTTGTTCCCCCCGGGTCCTCGCCTAGCCCCCTTCGTGGGAGCACCCCCAGCGTCCACCCCGCCCCACACCCCTGCCCTAGCCCCACGGCCCCCCACACACCCCACCCAAACTGATAGCACTCGAGCCCACTCTCAAGGGTTATTCTCCCAACCACCCACATACCCTCCAACAACGCAACACACACGACCCTTGTGCTACTTTTGCCCAAAGACGATAAAACCCCCCTCCGCTGTCACTGCCCCTTTCCCCAAAACCCCGTCCACCGCTCTGCTTGTTTGAGGGCAAAATTAGCCACCACTGTTAAAGATAAGAACTTTTAAGGATTTACAAAAAGCCAAGGCCAGACAAGAATTCCATGGCCACTTTACAATACATTCACATGCAGGCCATGCCCCGAAGAGCAAACTTGAGAACGAACTAACAACATTTACATAAGACAAGAAAACACACTACAACAACCCCCCTAACAAAAGTGAACCAGAAACAGATTGTGGGGGAAAAACGCGGTATTAACAATAAATAGAAACAAGATACACAGGGGTATATATAGAGTATTCACAGATAATAGATACAATATACACAGTATTACATATACCATATACACAGTATAATATGTACAGTTTACACAATATACACAGTATAATATATATATTATACACAATATTAATTACATTCAATATACACATGTATAATATATACATTATACACAAATATACAAGTATAATATATATATTACACAAATATAATACATTCACAATATACACAGTATAATATATTACATTATACAAAACAATATTATCATTACTATACACAGTATAATATATACATTATAAACAATATAATAAATTCAACCCCCCCCCCATATTACCACAGTATAATATAACAGTATACAAATATTATTACATTCAATCTTTACACAGTTATAATATGCTACAGTAACACAATATAATTACATTCAATATTACACCAGTTGATAAATATATACAGTAACACACTATAATATGTTAAATACACAGTATAATAGGTACAGTATACACAGGAAATACCATTCAATCATACACAGTATAATATGTACAGTTTACAACTAACACAGTATAATAGAAACAGTAGCCTAAATATTAATACCTTCAATAGACACAGTATAATATGTACAGTTTTACACAATATCACATTTTAATTTAATATATACCAGTATCTCAATATAATACATTCAATATCCACAGATTAATATTCCGTATACACAATATTAAACATTCAATATACACAGTATAATTATAATAGGAGACGCAAGATAATAAATCAATATACACAGTTAATATGTTTACAGTATACACACATATAATACATTCAATATACACAGTATAAAGTAAGTATACACAATATAAGACATTCAATATACACAGTATAAAAATGTACAGTATACACAATATAATACAGTTCAAGATACACAGTATAAATGTAAGTATACAAAATATAATACATTCCATATACACAGTATATATATACAATGGATACACAATATAATCAGTACAGTATACACAATAAATACATTTTCAATATACACAGAAACATTGTACAGTATACACAATATAAGTTTTCATTCAAATATACACAGTATTAATATATACAGTATACACCAATATAAACATTCAATAGACCACAGTATAAGATATTACAGTATACACAATATAATAAATGTCAATATGACACAGTATAATAGATACAGTAACACAATATAATTACATTCAATATACACAGTATAATAATACCGTTACACAATAAATACCATCAATATACACAGGTCTAATATATTTAAAGTTACACAATAATAATTTAACATCAATATACACAGTATAATATGTACAGTATACACAATATAGTCAGTTCAATAGTACACAGTATAATATGATACAGTTACACAAATAATACATCAATATACACAGTATAATTATATACCGTATACACCAATATAATACATCAATATACACAGGATAAGATATACAGTATACACAATATAATACACATTCAAGATACACCGTATATAGATACAGTATACACAATATAAAAGTACATTCAATATTACACAGTATAATTTATTATTACAGTATACACAATATAATACCTCAATATAACAGGATAATATATTACAGTAATAAACAATATAATACATTCAATCTACACAGTATATATATACAGATACACAATATAAACATTTCAATATACACAGTCATAATTATATAAAGATACACAATTATAATACATTCATATACACAGTATAATATGTCAGTATACACAATAGTAATACATTTGCCATCTACACAGTATAAAATGTACGTTACACAATATAATAATACATCAATATACACAGGATAAATATATACAGTATACTCAATAGAATACATTCAATATAACGTATAAGATGGAACAGTATCACAATATAATACATTTCAATATGAACAGTAAATATGTACAGTATACACCATATAATACCGTCAATACACAGTAAATATGTACAGTATACACAATATAATACATTCAATATACACAGTATAAGATATACAGTATACACCATATAATACATTCAATATCACAGCTATAATATGCACAGTATTAGCACAATGAATACATTCAATATGCCCACAGAGAATATTTACAGTATACACAATATAATACATTCATTACACAGTATATTATAATATATACAGTATACACAGATATAAGACATTCAATATACACAGTAGAATATATTACAGTCTACACGATAAATTACATAAATATACACAGTAAAATATACAGTATTACACAATATAATACTATGTCACTATACACAGTATAATATGTACAGTATACACCAATATAATACAATTCAATATAACAGTATAATATATACAGTATCACAATATAATACATTCAATATACAAGTCTAATATTACAGTCTACACAATAAATACATTCAATATACACAGTATAATTATAAGATACACAATATAATACATTCAAATATACACAGTATAATATGCACAGTATACTCAATATTAATTACAGCAATTTACACAGTATAATATGTAACAGTCTACACCAATAAATACATTCAATATTACCCAGTATATATGTACAGTATACAAAATATAATACATTCAATATACACAGTATAAGATATACAGTATACCCAAAATTATATACATTCAATATACCACAGTATAATATGCCACAGTATACACGATATAATACATTTCAATATGCACATATAATATATTACAGATACACAATATATACATTTCAATATACACAGTATAATAGATACAGTAACACGATATTTAATACATTCAATATACACAGTATTAATATATACAGTATACACAATTAATACATTCAATATACACAGGATAATATATACCAGTATAACAATATAAACATTCAAATACACAGCTATAATAATACAGTATACAACAATATAATAATTCAATTAACACAGCATAATATATACAGTATAACACAATAATACATCAATATACACAGTATAATATGTTACAGTATACAACAATATAAGACATCAATCTACACAGTATAAATATACAGTATAAACAATTATAATAGGTAATTGTACAAAGGATAGTTATTATAAACGGGCCAAAATTAAAATCTATAAAGAGAGATGTAATATGTTATTCCTATCAGGTGGTGCTGTGCTGTTAGAAAAGCTTAATTGGGTAGTGGTTTAGCGCCCTATCAGGGTTATTCATTCAAGTTTTTATCGATTGAAAATTGTGCTAATTTTGCCTCAACAATCAGATGTTTTGTAGCTTCAAATAGTTAAATAAGAATCTGATTGGTTGGGCAAAAAATTAGCACAATTTTAACGGATAAGAACTATTCAAGGATTTATATTATTGCCAGCATTATTCCAAGGCACCTTTACAATTACATTCACATCAGGACCTGCCCGAAGAGCTTACAATCTAAGCAATATTGGACACATACAAACTAGAAGTCTTTATTGATTGTGGGGGAAACCGGAGTGGGAGTTGCCCGGAGGCAACCCACGCAAGCATGGGGAAGAACATACAAACTCCTTGCAGATGTTGTCCAAGGGTGGGAATCGAACTAGCCGACCTCAGCACTGAAGGGATCAGTGCTAACCACCGAGCCACAGTGTTTGTAAATAAAACATTTGCCTATGCTATAAATTTTGCACACCCAATGCTCCTTTTTTTACTGGGTTACTGCAGTTAGCTGGCATCTGTTGGCTGCGGAGAATTGCCCATCAAACCCAATGTATAAAAATCTAATTTTTATAAAAACAATAGGAGAATATTCAGTATGAATGTCCAAATTCCCGCAAGTACAGCGCACATGCAGGAAGTTATTTCTTCATACTTTTTTGTCTTTCGGGTCGCCTACTGTTAGACCCAAAACCAATAGTTCACATAACCCACGTAAGAAGGGAGACTTCAGTGTCAGTCTCTGCTCCTTGAAACACACTAGTACCAAGGTCACATTTTACTTATCTAATTAATCGATTATAACCTTGGACCAAAACAGCCAAAGTGACCTAGACATCTGTTCTAATCAGCGCTAGTAAGTGATTGAGTTGATGAGAAGTCGCTTTGGACTAATGGGAGCGTTAACGTAATAAATTCGCAAGTCAAGAGTAGGATATTGACTGGGTTTAAAGGGATATGGTTCTAGAGGCTCTGTATCCCACAAAGATACATGCTAGAATTAAACCGCTAACGCATAGACAGCTTTATAACGAGTGACTTCCTTAGATTGATAACGGGATCAGTGTGCAGGGCAGAGCGGAAAATAGCGAGAGATACCATGAGATTACTGGCCCATTTGGTTTGCATGTGGTGATTTTCCTACACAGTTGTAAAATAGCACCGTAGTAATTACATGAATGATTGGTATTGAAACTTACTGTGTTTATAGTTAACTACGGACATTTAAAAAATTGTGTTATAGGCCATTACAGGGGGAGTGTGCTGACTGGTTGCCCATCTTTTCATTGTTAGATGTTGAATCATTGGTCCTCACAATGGGTTGATTGAATCTAGATGTCCCATACATGAAGCTGTTAAAGTCTGGCTTATAGTGCCAATCGAGACCCGGCCCCCTTCCACAGTCCAGGATGTTCCCGACTGGCCAATGCAAGACACCACTGCAAAGTGCTGCTTCCGATCCATAATACCAGAATCGAATCAATACACACCAAATACAGCACACACAGTGTTCCAATACTGGATTCAAATGCACACACAAATGTGGGTCTTAAGCTAAGAAAATTGATTGTTTTCCTTTAAGGGGGAACTTGGGTCGCTCTGCAAGGGCTCTCTGGTGGGGACTGAGTATCACAAGCCACGTCCCCTACTATGGCATTTTAAAGCCCACAAGCCTGAAAATATTTTCTTGCCCTCCAGATGTTTAAAAACTACAAACTCCAGACTATCCATTGGTTGCAGTGTAAAGAAAGAAAATATAAGTTTTGGGGGGTGGGGGTAGGGGCGTATGACAGTTATAATGCCAAACATTGTGCCAAAGTAGGAAGAGAGACTTTACAAGCTTGTAACTTTGGAATGACAACAGCTGGAGACATTGAGAGCTGATTGAAATGCACAAGGGAGCTCTTTTCAATAAATGGATTTTCTATGGAGGACTTCAGTTCTCCTTTAAAAAAGGAAAAAGCTTTTAACCATGAAAAATGAAGCTTGAAGCTTAGTTAAATGACATTTAATGATGATAATCAGTATTTAAAGAAAGAGATGGATGTTCACTCTGATGACTTGTGGTGAAGTTGAGATCTGACGTGAGGACACAAAGGAATTGCTCGTGAATGTCACAATCTCTCTAGTTAACTTGTAAGCCAAAAAATCTTCCGATCTCTATAAATACCAAGAGGCAGGGTGCAGGGTATTGGCACATATAAGACACAGTGTCGTTAAATGATTCTTTGACAGGCCAGATATTGTCTCACATTGCGTCCTCTGGGTTTTAGGTTTCAGTGAAATAAATAGAATGTGAAGCAGGAATTGTAAAATGAGAAATAAAAATTGTTTATTAGAAAGGAAGGGAAAGGAACCTTGTCCACATTCTGCGTACCTAGTCTGAGATTGTAATGATTGTTATCGCAAAGATCGGCGTGATTTACCGACATGTTTGTTCATCCTTTTTCGATTGGGATGATGCGGTGACCTTAGTGGGGCCCTGGTAAAAATGCCTCCGGAGATTAACAACCGAAATATGGAAATATCGCGTCAGTGTCCTGAAATCTTTGTTGTGTGGATGTACCTAAGAAGGCATGTCGTCTGACTAATATAGAGATGAGTCTGGGGCTACTATATAAGCAGCGGTATTGCTTTTTAGACGATACGACGGGTGAGTTCGTTTACGATCGTGTGATTGTACATTTACGGACACCCCCCCCCCCCCCCCCCGTTTCCGAAAGTTCGTAATGATCGATTGTTTTGTTGTAGAATACCGTGCGGAGTAATTTACCACAATGGATATTGCTATGGGGATCGTAAATTACGATACCGATCGTTTAAAGTCGCGTTATCGCTAACAAGCAAGAACAGGGCCTTTATAGCGAGGAAACACATTTTCCAACAGCCAAACGCTACAATTGAGATCGGTCCATTTATAAATACCACATGGATGATTGACCGTTCCTGAATGCATTTCGGGCATGGTCGTACTTTATGAATGTGCCCCTTGGTTTTGAATCGACCTGGTTTTGAGGCAGAACTTTGGAATTTTCTACATTCTTTGAAGGGCGGAAATTTGATCAAAATTTTAAATTCAGGGTCGAAACTGCCCCCCAAATTTGCTCGCTTTTGACTGAAATTGAGTTTGATAGAAATTTTCTACACATTTCCGACCCTGGAACCACCCGGTGGGCACCACAAACCAATCCAAAGCCAAGTAATCAAGGTAACCATGATTAAAACGTGGCTTTAAGAGCAAATTAAAGGGCATTCTCCGACCCTTAATATACATTTTTGATATATGTAGGGCATCCACTCCCACACCAACTGCTATATTGCAAGTGTAAAGAAATAGAATCCAAACTTTATATACATTATATATTTAAAATGTTCATGAAGGCACCGTCAGGGCGGGATCCGGAGGGAAGAGGGGGAAAGGGCTCCACGCACTGCAGAAGCAACTGGAGGCAGGACCAGAGGCGGCAAACCCTTTTGACGAGGAAGACAGCTCCACCCTACAGTTTCCTGGTTTTGAACAGTCACTGCAAGAGAGAGAACCATAAGAGCAGGGATTGTTAAGGTTAAAGGATTTTTAAAAATGCGGCAGCTGTGGCAAGCAGTGGAGTTAAATTTTAGTTTGGGGGGAGGGAATGCCCTTTAAGGTGGTTGGCCAAAAAGGGTCACTCAAACAGCCGCAAAGACAATGCACCAAGCTATATCGGCTTTTTAGGACGGATCTATAATCTCGTAAAGATTGAATGGATTAACCCCTTGAGTGCATTGCCTAGGGGGCATAGAGGGCGAGGAAGGAGCTGTGCCCATCGCCCTATTAATGGTCTTAATTACAAAGAACCTTGTGCCAGAAGATGAAACACTTTAATGAAATAATCGTTCTCTAAGGTTAACTTACAGGGTCACTGCTGTAGTTTAGTTGTACTGGGAGAGATGTGTAGGAAACAAACTGAGATAATAAGCTTTTTCCCTCGCTGATTTTCTTTAATGTTAAAATAAACTGTCTTGTGCCGTCCTTACATGAAACTCATATTAGGGAGTAGTTTATTGCGGATTTATTATTAAAGGGGGAACTAAACACGAACACAAACAAATAATCCTTAACCTTCTGAACAAATATTTAACCATCTCCTGCCCTGTGATACTTGTTGCGTCTCTTATAAATGGTAATGGACACTGAGCAAGAGGGAAAGTTCCTGTAGAGTAAACACATAGTAACAAGGAGTGTACGCACATTGTTGCTCTCCTACTGTCCCTGTCTTATCATGTGTTGGGGTATCAATGAATGGGTATTCCTTTTTAACACAAATATGGAAGTTTCAACAATCACTATCACACACAAAAAATGGGCATGCTTAGCGCCACACCGGCGATAAAACTATTTCGGCTGGTAGGGAACGAACAAATTAACTTTTATGTGAGCATGCCACTGATAAAAAGCTGGACACATTGGCTCGAACGCGTTCGAACCTAATGGTTCTAATCATAGGCACACTGAGTGCAGGCTGTACTAGGTTTATAAACGGTAAGTCCACACCCCCAAAATACGTCATGGTAGGAGGAACGGACTCCGTCTTAACAATTACAAACAGTACGGGAAGCAAAAGTGGATAAGAAGATAGGAAAATGTACATACATAATAAACAAATTTACAATTCACATGTAGAGCCAGAAGTAAAAATAGCAATACACTTGTACACCAACATACTATAGTACATATGTGTGTATGCATACTACACAGACCTTCCATACGCAAAGTAGTTCCCTAAGAGGTGCTGGGGAGAACGAAACTGTGTATTAAACATCACCGATACGTTTTAAGTACTAATAGTGAACAGGTTCATCTAGAACCACAGTTAACAAATCCTGGATTACATTACAACCTGTAACAAAATGTAGTCCTAATCTCTCACAATGCGATAGTTGGCAACTCTATTCTATATAGACAGGTTATATCGCCAAATCAGTTTATACCCCTAGGAAACTAGGGAGCGATGCAATATTGGAGCGATGCAATATTGGGGGCGATGCAATATGGGGGCGAGCTGCAAATGGGGGCGATGCAATATTGGGGGCGATGCAATATTTTCTTCCAACGCATCTCACCTGCTGAGTTCCCACGATGCAAAAATCCCTGTGTGAGATTTTGTACATCGCGGGATCTCTGCCAGGTAAGTGCGCGGCTAACGCCTCCTATCAGTGACGTAAAGTTTCACGCTACACAGTAGCACAAAAAACTTACTAAGGGCGGTTTGCATCGCCTTGTGCCGAGCTTTTTTCTGACCGTTTTCTGACCCCAGTGACTCTAATGCTGAAAGCTGACAGAAAGCTTACTTGTCCTTCATTACATGTCATAAAATGTCCGCCACGGGGGCTAGACATACGTGTCCCCTCAGATGTTCTCTTATTCTATTTTCATAGGACGAGTAGTGGAAGAACCTACATACTGTAGTTGCATTTAGTACGTTACCAAATATACAAATAAGGAACAAAGACTTTGGGGAATTTACCAGTTTACACATGGAGCTCTTAGGAACACTATACTACATATTGGGTGTTGCAGTTTACATAGGATCAATATAATATATTTTACCATATTGGAGCCAGTATAGGTATACCTTTATTTAGAGATGTACTGTGGGTTCTAATAGAACCCAGTTTCGAATCAAATCGACAAAACTTTCGGAACTCCCGGAATTTCCACCGAAAACCTGAAATTTTCCGAGTTTCTGATTTTATGGAAATCAGTAATTATCGAAATCGAAAGTAGATGATTATCGAAATTGAAGAGATGATTATCGAAATCGAAAGTAGAGGATTATCGAAATTGAAAGTAGAGATTATCGAAATTGAAAGTAGATGATTATCGAAAAGTGAAACGTAGATGATTATCGAAATCGAAAGAAGATAATTATCGAAAATTGAAAGTAGATAATTATAGAAAATCGATAATCGAAAATCTAAAGTAGATGATTTTCCAAAACCTAAAATCCTATTTCGAAAATCGAAACTCCAAATTCCAACTTTGAAAATTCAAAAATGAAACGAAAACTCAACGTTGGAACATCTCTACCTTTATTTACATATTTGCAGGTTTTACACCTCAATGCCCCACATGAAAACACCCTTTGTATTTCAGCCACGTTCCTACTATAATAGAGCTTACAAATAAACGTGGAGCCGAGCAAAATCACATCCTTCCTGGATAACATTGCTAAGGGGTAGCATCTTGGTCAATATTGGGTAATATGTTTTATATTTTGTGATCTCATTATTATTGGGGGCTGTAAGCCGATAGTGAAATAAACACTTTTGTTACTCCTTTTCTTTGATTTATTTAGGGTTCTACATGAAGCTTTTATCCTATTGACTCATAGTTCATGCTCGATCTGCAGCCACCAGTAAGGTTTAGATCTATTATAATCCCTGTCGAAAATCGTTGAGTCATTATTACCGATGCTTCATAGAACGTTTCAATTCGAACAATTTCGTTGCAGACGTATATACTGGCTGTATGGTACACAATGTGTAGGATAGCTCGACTGGCATGTAAAAAAGTTTCTTTTAATTGACAGCAACCATGGTCGGCAGCCGCTGTTATTAAATCTCTCTCTAATATGCAAATAACGTGCTACCTTCCACCCCTCCCACTGCGCCTTATCTACACGATGATAACGCGCAGACGATGAACCAAATCACGATGCCACAGAGGTTTAAATGGTTTCACCGCCTTCAATCTCAGACCCTTTTTCTGCCTTATGTAGTTATATCAATTTTGCCGGGAGAGAGAATAAAGCTGAACGCGCTGTTAACCTCTCCGATGAGCAGCCAAATGACTTGGAATAAATCAGGTCTGGAACAGGAATAAACAGTAATTAGAAAGTAGAACAGATGTCCGGTAATTATAGACAACTAAGGGGACTGGGTTAGATGATGTCCCCAACCATTTATGATTCTCTATTTATTCATCTGTTTTATTGAAGTCTGGCCCCGTTCCTGAATCCGTAATATCTCCAGAGAATAGATAAGAATGGAAATTCCATGGAAATTCAACGTTCCCCCTTCCTACTTCTCCCTAAACAAAACATTGGAATGAAGAGACTGTAGAGCTTGATGGACAGTTATATACAATATTATTTCTGTATAATTAATGGCACGAGACCTCTAACAAATAAAGGGCAGATTCATAGAGATGGCTATAATGTTAGACGTAGTAGAATAGAATGTGTGAAATATCGGACACAGCTACTGTAAAGGTTAATGAAAATGATTTCTTCATCTCAAGGAAACTCGTAGAAACGTCATCCAGACAATTATATACCTTCCTATTACCACAGCCTGGTCCCTCATTAGTCCCAGATACAAATCTGCCATTCTGGGATCTTCACTTATTTAATAACTACAAGTGTTTTTTCTCTGCTTTCTCCAATTATTATTTGTTTATTTTGAATGGTAGCAACAATGGGTCAGTTTATCATGTAGACTTACCGTTAACTGTACACCTGGTGAGCCATCACTTTCCATTGGATGAAGGAGGAAGTTGGACGTGGTGTGATGGAAGTTGGTAGTGTGATGGGAAGTTGGAGTGGTGTGAAGAGGAACCATTGGGGTTGGACCATGACCTAGATTCTCCCAGGGTCTCTACAAGAGATGGACTAGAACTCGAAACCCAGAGTTCAAGCCGAACTATTCGAATTCAAACGACATTCGGACTTCTGAACGTATCCCGGACCCGGAGTTTTCAATATTTTCGGACTTTCGATAAATATTGAATGTTCGTCCGTTCGAATGTGCGAGTAAAATGCCTATTATACATAAGCGAGCATCGACTCGCAAGTAGTTAAAGTGTCCATAAAAACTATACGCGAGCATCTCCGAATCACGCGAGTAAAATGTCCATGGTATCTGGGCGCGAAAACGGAGCATCGAATCCACAAGTTAAATGTCAATTAAAGCCTATACGCGAGGATCAAATTGCGAGAAAATGTCCATGGTATCTAGGCGGGAACATACGGAAAATCGACGAGAAGAGTAAAGTGTCCATTAAAACCTATACGCGAGCATCATTAAATTTGCGAGTAAAATGTCCATGGTATCTAGGCGCGAATATCGAATCTACGAGTTAAAGTGTCCATTAAAGCCATACGCGAGCATCGAATCCGCCGAGTAAATGTACATGGTATCTAGGCGGCGAACGAGCTCGAAAATAGCGCGAGTGAGAGTAAAATGGATTTTTCGAATGTCCTAGATATTGGGAACATGTTTCCCAGACCATTTTCCCAGGTCCCACACAGCCATTTACATTAAGTTACCATTGATATTTATTGTATTTAATTAGAAACTTTTCGAAAGTATTTTGACTCCCATGACTTTAATGGGTCCGTTATGGGTTCGGGACTTTCCATATAGTTCGAAAGTTCGAAAATGACCGAACTTTCGATAAGTTCGGCCATCTCTAGTTCTTACAATAGACGTGTCTCTTCATTCATCTCTCTCTTCCTAACAACAATGTCTACAATATACAAACTCACGTCTATCAATGGCTATGTGTGTGGTACAGAGTGAACGGACTGGTAAGGGCCCTAATGGATATAAATAGCAAAACAAGGCCCAATCACTCTTTTACTCCTCTTATGTCCAACTCATGGATAATAGTCCAAATGTAGAGAAGAAAAAGTGAGGGTCGCACTCCAAAACCTAATGAATTATATACATCAAGGTCTAGAAGTAAGAATATAAAATGGCAGCTGATCTTGATACGTAATGTATTATAGATTTAATGCCCCTGTCTGTATTATGGAGGATCGTATTAAGTGGCAAAATCAGTTTTCTGTGGCTACCCCAGTAACAGAAGTTATATCCAAATTATTAATCTCTGGCCATCCTTCCCCTTCCCCCGAACCAAGGCTATCTGCTTGATGTGTTCCATGTAAATGTAGATTGAGATCAAACCCATATTGAGTCACATTGTACCTGATTTTCATTCCTGTGACCTTTAAGGACAGATCCTTCCAAGCTCCGATCGAGGGATATCGCGTATCCCAAATACAAATGACATTGTAAATCCGTAGGGTATTCCCGGGAATTATAAAGAGTCACGTCGTATTTCAATTAAAAAAAAATAAAATTAATTCTATTTTCCAAAAGTGCGGGGTGTTAACGTTATTAGTAATTAGTATTGGGAGTGTGAATATCCCATGAAATAATTATATTACCACAATATCGTCTTTTCATTTCTGAGAATAAAATATTATTACTGATGTCATTATGAACTCAGCCTGTTGTGCTGGTGTTATTACCTAATAGAAAGTCCCATTGAGACCCTACGTCAGTTCTGTAGACTTCTCACCTTCTTCTACAACTTTGCTATGGTGTGCTGGCAGTGGAAGCAGCTGCAAATCCTACATACAACAGTTCAACGAATCCCAAACCACCACTCCAAACTTCACTGGACACCCTACAGTCTAATTTATTGATGGTCAAGAAGTTAATGGGTTACCAGTATCTTTTACTTTAATTTCAGAAGATGTGTGAGGGTTATAAAATTATCTTCCTTTTCCAGTCCCACCACTCAATTATAACATCCTACAATGCAACTTAGTCGGATTTTCTACTTACAGTATGTTGTAACACTATGATAAGATGTCCAGCTCAGGCATCACCACATCTCATGAAGCACCAGGTATAAAAATAAACAATGTTTCCTATAAACCCACAACAGTGAAAATGTGTCTCTATGTTGATAAACTTACCTCTACGGAAAACCTAGCTCTGTCACCGGAGGACTGGATTGAATTCTACAATGAGAGAGGTTATGAGTTGAGAAATAATTATAAATATATGAAAGGGACATTGGGGGCCTTGGCTATTCTGCAGATGTTAAATGTGTTCTAGACATGAAGCAATATCTCATTTTATCAGATAATCAGAATAGGAATTGTGTTTAATGTCACATAGAGTGACTGATTCTAGTCTTGAGGTCACTCAACGGAGATGTCAAACCCCTACTAAAATAAATACTCCCCCATACTCCAACAGCGATCGACATGGACAAAATGGGGGTTATTATTGTCCAGTCATGTCAAGTGACAAAATTCCCTGCCGAGGAAATAATTGGGTTTAAAGGGGAACTAAGTTTCTGTAATTTCAAAATGATGGCCTTTTAACATCTAAATTCAATATTAAAATTGTATACTATAAAGAGGAAAGCGCTTTATCCTTTAACATATTTATGGAGCCCCTAATCCTCTTTTTTTTTGTTTGTTTTGTTGGTTGTATAATCCCAGTTCAGAGTGTAAAACAGGAGATTTATTTAAAAATTAGTATTTTTAATGTTATTTTACAGTTGGTTTTTTAGTTCTTTTTACTGTTTGTTTATACTGTATTACTATCACCCCAATGGTTATATGTGTTTTGTATATTTTGTAAAGAGTTTGTAGTGCCAGATTATGTAAGAACTGAAGACGGGAGGAAAGCTCCTGAAAATCTATTAATGAAAACTATTCTTAAGAATAGTTTCTTTCATATTGAATTTAGATGTTTTAAAGGCACATCATTTTGAAATTACAGGAAAATTCTAGTTCCCCTTTAAACCCAATTATGTTCCGTGCAGGGGAATTTTGTCACTTGAACATGGGACTTGACAATTAATAAACCAATTTGTCCATGTCGATCGCGTTGGAGTATGGGGGGAGTGGGAGTATTATTTTATGGTAGGTTTGACAATCTCGGGTGAGTGACCTCAAGGACTAGAGATCAGTCACTATATGTGAACATAAACACAATTCCTATTCTGATTCTGATAAAATGAGATATTGCTTCATGTCTAGAAACACATTTAACATCTGCAGAATAGCCATAGCTTCCTCCCTTCTTCAGATTCTTACATAATCTGGCAACTAACAAACTTTTACAATATACAAGAACACATAATACCATTGGGGTGAGGATAGTAATACAGTATAAACAAACAGTAAAAGATAACTAAAAAAACAACTGTAAAATAACATTAAAAAATAACTAATTTTAAAATATCTCCTGTTTTACACTCGAACTGGGATTATACAACCCAAAACAAACAAAAAAAAAGAGGATTAGGGGCTCCAATAATATGTTAAAGGATAAGCGCTTTCCTCTTTATATAGTATACAATTTTATATTGAATTTAGATGTAAAAGCACATCATTTGAAATACAGGAAACTTTAGTTCCCCTTTAAACCAATTATGTTCTCGGCAGGGAATTTTGCACTTGACATGACTTGACAATTAATAAACCATTTTGTCCATGTCGATCGCTGTTGAGTATGGGGGGAGTATTTATTTTATGGTAGGTTGACATCTCCGTTGAGTGACCTCAAGGACTAGAATCAGTCACTCTATGTGAACATTAAACACAATTCTATTGTATCTGATAAAATGAGATATGCTTCATGTCTAGAAACACATTTAACATCTGCAGAATAGCAGAGGCACCCAATGTCCCCTGCTATTCTGCAGATGTTAAATGTGTTTTAGACATGAAGCAAATCTCATTATCAGAATCAGAATAGGAATTGTGTTAAGTGTCACATAGAGTGACTGATCTAGTCCTTGAGGTCACTCAAACGGAGATGTCAAACCTACCATAAAATAAATACTACCCCCATACTCCAACAGCGATCGACATGGACAAAATTGGTTTTATTAATTGTCAAGTCAGTCAAGTGACAAAATTCCTGCCGAGGAAACATAATTGTTTAAGGGGAACTAAAGTTTCCTGTAATTTCAAAATGATGTGCCTTTTAACATCTAAATTCAATATTAAAATTGTATACTATATAAAGAGGAAAGCGCTTATCCTTTAACATATTTATTGGAGCCCCTAATCCTCTTTTTTTTTTGTTTGTTTTGTGGTTGTAAATCCCAGTTCAGAGTGTAAAAACAGGAGATATTTTAAAAATTAGTGTATTTTTTAATGTTATTTTACAGTGTTTTTTTAGGTATCTTACTGTTTGTTAACGTTATTTAACTGATCTCACCCCAATGGGTTATTAGTGTTTTTCTGATATTGTAAAGTTTGTTCAGTTGCCCAGATTATGTAAGATTTATGAAGACAGAAGGGGATGGAAGCTCCTGAAATCTATTAAGAAAACTATCTTAAGACATTGAAGAAAAAAAGATAAAAAAAGGCTTTAGGCTTCAAGTTGGGACAGGGGTTCATCGAGGGATTTGGTTCATGTGTAATTTGATTATATTAAGTGCTAAAGCTATGGAACTGTCTCCAGTGGACGTTGTTATGCGGTTCTATTGGTCAGTTTTAAAAAAGCTGGATGGGTTTCGTACAAACAATGGAATTGTTACAAGTTACTTTGGTATTGATACATAAAGTAGAGTGGGGAAGGGGTTTTCACTAGTGAGTTAAGGTTACGTTTAAAGCTTATGGAACTGTTTCCAGTGACGTTGTTTATGGCATGGGTTCATTGGTCAGTTTAATTAAAAAGCTGGCACTGAGTTTCTACACAACAAGGAATGTCTACAAGTACTGGTATTGATACTAAAAAGTAGAGTGGTGAACAGTTTTCACGTGAGAAAGGTACTATAAAGCTGAGAACTGTCTCCGTGGACGCGTTTGCTATTGGTTTCAGTTACATTGGTCAGTTTATAAACATAAGCGGATGAGTTTCTACAAACAAGGTAATGTTACAAGGTACTTGGTATTGATACATAAAGTAGAGTGGGCCTAAAGGGTTTGGTCGCACTGTGAGTAACGGTAAAGCTATCGGAACTGTCTTCAGTGGAGTTGTTATGCAGGTTCATGGGTCAGTTTAATTAAAAAGCTGCATTGGGTTCTACAAACAAGAAGTGCTTAAAAGTTAACTGGGATGATAATAGAAGCTAAGAGTGGGGACAAGGGTTGTCACCTGTGAGAACGGTTAGTTTAAAGCTACTGGAACCTGTCTTCCAGTGGACGTTGTTATGGCAGGTTCATTTGGTCAGTTAATAAAAGTTGGCTGGATGGGTTGCTATACAAACAATGGAATGTTACAAGTTACTGGTATTGATACATTAAGTAGAGTTGGGGAAAGGTTTGTCACGTGAGAACGGTATAAATGCTATGAACATGTTTTCCAGGGACCGTTGGTTATGGGAAGGTTCATGGTCAGTTATAAAAGCGGATGAGTTTCTACAACAAGGAATTGTTACAAGTACTGCGTATGATACATAAAGTAGAGTTGGGAAAGGGTTTGTCACTATGAGAACGGTAATTTTAACTTGAATGTTTCTAGCTAGGGACTGTTGTTCAGCTGGGTTATGGCAGCTCATTGGTCAGTTTAACTAAAAAGCTGGATGAGATTTCTGCAAACATTTTAGGAATGTTACAAGTTATCGGTTAGTTGATACATAAAGTAGAGTTGCATCCAGGGAAAATTTACCCATTTGCCACTTGGAAGTTCAGGGAGGAATTTTTCCAACCTTCATTAATTCTTGTGTTTGTTTTGTTTTTTTTGCCTCCTCTGGCACAATCAGTTGGCAGGAAATGGGAGATGTGCTAGATGGGTTGGACTGGATGGAACGTAGTCTTTTCAACCTCAATTACTATTTATAAACGGGTTTATTGTTAGTTGCAAATAAATAGATTATCATTTGTTTTATGATCTCATCTGGTCCTCCAGTAAGGTCAGTTCCCTCTTGAACAAGCACCAGTTCTTCTATATAAACCTCCAATATTATTTTTATTAGATGTATTTTAAGTACCATTGACTTGAAACTCTCACCCCCCTCTACCTATTAGATATTACAAGATATTATTAGATAATAATAAAAATCTATTAATAATTTCCCAATGATCGGTAAGGTTTGTTACTGATGTTAAGATTCTTTGGCCGTTCTCGGATCAAACTGTTGTTAGGCTAAAAAGTATGAAAAGGTTGGACATTAGTATGGACGTAGGTCTTTATACAACCTCAATACTATACGTTACTATGTAACTGTTTAGACAGACATTATGGGTAGGTATAAAAGGTTGGACTAGATAGATGGACATATTGTCCTCATACAGTAATTACTCTTAATAACTTTTTCGGGTTTTGGGGTCACTAATTACTAATGTTTGTAATGTGTAACTAGGTATGGATAACAGTTTTGGACTGTCTTATACAAACTCAAATACATATGTTACTGTGTATGTTATAAGACATTTATGGGTAGGGTTAGTTATAAAGGGTTGGACTGGTGGACGTTAGTACTTTAGTTACAACCTCCATATACTATGTTACTTGGCCTAACTGTTATACAGAATTATTGGGTAGGGTTAATAATAGGTTGGACTAGATGGACATACGTCTTTTATACACACTTCCAACTATGTTACTATGTAACTGTAATAAGACATTATGGGTAGGGTATAAAGCTGTGGACTAGATGGACGGATGTCTTTATACAACCTGCAAACTATGTTAATATGTAAATGTTAGAGACCATGTATGGGTAGGATATAAAGGTTGATTCTAGGACTCGGCGATGATTGTGTCTTTATGACAACTCCGATATGTTGCTATCTATGTTAAGTATACAGGACATTATGGGTAGGTAATAAAGTTGGATAGAGTGATGTATGTCTTTATAAACCTCATATCTTATCGTTACGATTAACCCGTTTTATACAGGACATTATGGGTAGGGATAAATGTGTTTTGCACTAGATGGACAGTATGCTTGTATACAACCTCCAATACTATCGTATCTGTAACTGTTAGACAGACATTTAGGCGGTAGGGTATTATAAAGTTGGATTAGTAGTAGGATGTCTTTATATAACCTCCAATTACTAGTGATATATGATAACTGTTAGACAGACATATGGGTAGTATAAGGTACTAGTGAGTATTGATTGGACTAGGGGAGTCATACTGTCCTTTATACAACCTCCAATACTATGTTACTAGTAACTGGTTTACACAGAACATTTGGGTAGGAGTATAAGGGTGACTAGAGGACTATGTCTTTATAACACTCCAATACTATGTACTGTATGTAACTGGATGTACAGACATATATGGGTTAGGGTCATAAAGGTTGGACTAGATGGAACGTATGTCTTTATACAACTCCCATACAGTACTATGTAACTGTTATAACAGACATTATGGGTAGGTATAAAGGTTGGACTAGATGGAAGTTTTGTCTTTATTAAACCTCCATTAACTATGTTATCAAGTACCAAACTGTATACAGGACATTATGGGTTAGGGTATACAAGGTTGGACTAGATGGACGTCCAGTTTATAAACACTCCAAATTATATGTAACTATGTAACTGTTTACAGAATTCCATGGGTAGTTGGTATCAAATAGTGTTGGACTAAGGACCTATGTCTTTATCAACCTCTAATACTATGTTACTATGTAACTGTTAGACGAGACATTATTGGGTTGGAGTTTTTAGTATAAAGGTTGGACATAGATGGACGTATGTCTTATATCAACCCTCCAATTCTTGTTACTATTTACACTGCTATTACAGGCATTAGGTGGGTAGGGGTATAAAGGTTTGACATAGATGGATGTCTTGTCTTTATACAACCATCCCAAACTTTGTACTATGAAAACTGTTATACAGACATTAGGGTATGGGTATAAATGTTTGGACTAGATGGACGTGTCTTGTACTTAACAACCTCCAATACAGTCTACTATGTACTGTTTATACCAGACATTATGGGTAGGGTTTATACAGGTGGACTAGATGGACCTAGTCTTTATTGAACAACATCCAAAACTATGTTAATATGTAATCGTTAGACGACATTATGGGTGGGTATAAAGGTTTGCGATAGATGGACGTTTATGAGCTTTTATACAACCTCCAATACGGTTACTATGTAAACTGTTATACAAGGATATGCTGGGTTACCGGGTATAAAGGTTGGTTGGACTAGATGGATGGATGTCTTTATATCAACCTCCTAATAACTACTGTACTTGAACTGTGTTAACAGAACATGTATGGGTAGGGTATAAAATGGCTGGAACTAGATGGACGGATGTCTTTATACAAACCCCCTCCCCAATTACTATGTGTACTAAGTAACTGTTACGACCCAGACATATGGGTTAGGTAGGTTAGATAAAAGGGTTGGACTAATAGATGACGATATGTCGTTATACAACCTCAGATATATGCTACTAGTAACTTTATACAGGACATTATGGGTCAGGTATAAAGGTTGGGACTAGATTGGAGTATGGTCTTTATACAACCTCCCAATACTATGTACTATTGTAAACTGTTTATACAGACATTATGGTGTAGGGTTATAAATGTTGCACTAGATGTGACGTAGTCTTTAGACATCCTCCTTAATATAGCACTGATTGATGAAACTGTTACTACAGCATAGCGTTCAGGGTATTAAATGTTTTGGACTAGATGGCCGATGTCTTTATAAAACTCCAATACATGTTAACAGTCGTAATGTAGACAAGACATTTAGTGGGTTAGCGGTATAAAGGTGGATTCTAGATAGACGGATCGTCCTTATATAACCTCCATAATATAGTTACGATGGAAATGTGTTAGACCAGACCTATTTGGGTTAGTGGTATAAAGGTTGGCTAGGTGGCGTGTCTTTATACAACCCAATACTATGTACTAGCTGTAATGGTACACAGAACATTATGGGTAGGGTATTATAAAGGTTTGGACTAGATGGACGCATGTTTTTAACAACCTCCAATACATGTTACATGGTAACTGTTATCAGAAATATTTCTTTCTCCTCTTGGGTAGCGGTAATAAAAGGTTGGGACTGAGATGGGACGTTGCGTCTTATACAACCTCCAATACTATGTGATATGTAACTGTTATCTTTACCATGACATTAGGGTAGGGTATAAGGTTGGATAGATGGAATGTAGTTTGTCTATATTTACAACACTCCCATACTATGCTACTATGTACACGTTTATACAGACATTATTGGGGTAGGGTATAACGGTGGACAGATGGAAGTATGCTTTATACCACCTCTCTCCCCAATCCTATGTTACATGTACACTGATTTTTTTCTTATACAGACATTTATTGGGTATAGGGTATAAAAGAGTTGGACTAGAGGTGTAGTCGTTTTGTAGTACAACACTCCAATATATGTTATCTATGTAAATGGTTACACGCACATCATGGGGTTGTAGGTGGTAGTATTAAGGTTAGGACTAGATGGACTATGTCTTGTTACAAACTCCACCACTACTATGTTACTATGAAACTGTTGACCAGACCATCTATGGGTTTAGGGTATACAAAGGTTGGACTAGATGGTACGTATGTCTTTATACATACCTCAATTTACGTGGTTACTAGTAACGTCTATACAGATTCATATGATGGTAGTGGCTCCTTATAAGGTTGGACTATGATGGATTGTATGTACTTATAAAGTCCACAACTATTTACTATGTAATGTTTACAGACATTATGGGTAGGGTAAAAGGTTGGACTAGATGGACGGATCCTGTCTTATCAACAACCACAATATATGGTTACTAAGAACTGTTAGAGCAGACATTATGCGTGTTTTAGGATGTAAAGGTTGACTGATGGGAGTATTGTCTTTCATACAACCCCTCTTTCGTCCGATACTATGCTTTATCTATGTTTAACGTGTTATACAGACATTCAACTATGGGCTAGGGTTATAAGGTTGGACTAGATGGTAGATGTCTTTATACAACTCCAATTACTATGTTACTTGTAACCAGCCTTATGACAGTACATTATGGGTAGGGTTAATAAATGTTGTATAGATGGAACGTAGTCTTTATACAACCTCAAACTATGGTACTATGTTAACTGGTTCACACACATGACCTATTATGGGTGGGTTAGTATAAAGGTTGTTGCTAGTGGAACGAATGTCTTTATACAACCCCAATACTATGTACTATTAACTGTTATACAGACATTATGGGTAGCGGTTTAAATGTTGGACTAGATGGACGTATGTCTTATACAACCGCCCTTTTATATATCGTTACTTGTAACTGTTATCCCACAGACATTAGTCGGGTAGGGTATAAAGGTTTTTGGTACTAGATGGAAGTATGTCTTTTATACAACCTCTACAATACTAGGCTGACCTATGTACTCGTTAGACAGGACATTATGTGGTAGGGTATAAAGGTTGGATAGATGGCCGTAGTCTCTTATACACCTCGCAAACGTATGTTACTATGTAATGTATTGATACATGACATAGGCGGCTTAGGTATAAAGGTTGTGAGTCTAGATGACTTATTGTCTTTTTACAACCTCCAATACGTATGTTTACTATTGAAACTGTTATACGGACATTTGGGAGGGTATAACGGTTTGGACTAGATGGAGACGGTCTTGAGACTAACCTCCCAATACTATGTTATATGTAACTGATTATACAGACAATTCAGAGGTAGGGTATAAAGGGTGGGACAGCAGGACGTATGTCTTATACAACCTTTCATTAACTATGGTCTATGTAATGTAACTGTTATACAGACATTATGGGTAGGGATATAAAGGTTGGACTAGAGGAGTATTGTCTTTATAAACCTCCACTACTTGTTACTATTTGTAACTGTATAAACTTAGACATTAGGGTGGTTTAAAGGTTTGGGACTAGATGGAGTATGTCTTTAATCAACCTACCAAGTTACTATGTTACTATGTACATGATACAGACATTATGGGTAGGGTATAAAGGTTGGACTACGATGGACGTTTCGTATGTCGTTATCATAACTCCATGACTATGTTACTATTAAACTGTTATACAGGACATTAGGGTAGGGTATACAAGGTGGACTACGATGACGGAATGTGTACTTTATACACTTCCATACAGGATGTAGCTAGTATATGTCATACAGACTAATAGCGGTGGATCATAAGGGTTGGACTAGATGGACATATGTATTTATACACACCTCCAATATCTATTGTCCACTATGTAACGGTTGAGACACCGACAGATGTATGGGTTAGTGGTTAAAGGTTTGTGACTAGATGGACGAGTGTATTCCCTATAACCTCCTTAATATATGTTATATGTACCTGTATATACAGACATTATAGGTAGGGTATAAAGGTTGGATAGATGGGACGTTTATGTATTACTAAAACCTCAATACTTGTTTAACTATGTAAGTTAGACAGACATTATGGTAGTTGGTTATAAAGGTGGATTTAGTATGGACGTGAGTATTGATTCTTAACACCTCCAATACTATGTTAACTATGTAATGTCTTACAGACATTACTGGGTTAGGGTATACTCACGGGCGCTGCAGCCCGAGCTACAGATGCGAGTATGTTTCTTATACAACCCCCAATACTATGTTTACTATGTAAAGTTATCAATATTGTCATGGGTGAGGGCTTATAAGGTCTGTTGAAAGCGGACGAAAGATTGGAGTATGTCTTTATACAACCTCCCCAATACTATGTTACTTGTACTATCGGTATCACAGACATGTATGGTGGTAGGGTATAAAGGTTGGACTAGAGTTGGACGTATGTCTGTATACAACTCCAAGTACTATGTTATATGTACTGTTGCACAGACATTATGGTAGTGGTAAAAGGTTGGACTAGATGGACGTTATGTCTTTATACAACCTCCACAATATGCGTTACTATTGTAACTGTTACCAGGAATCTAGAAACGGTATTGGGAAGGGTGAGGGTATAAGGTGGACTAGATGGATCGTATTGTTTTATACAAAACCTCCAATCTATGTGTTATATGTAACTGTTAGACAGACATTATGGGTAGGGTATAAAGGTTATCTCACTAGTTTAGAGATACATATAAAGATTAACATTACATCTCCATCTCCTTAATAAAAACTTTATAATTAATCAAGAGGTTTTTTTTTTTTAAAACATTTGCTTCTTTTTTGTTGGTGGGGGGCGCGTGGTGGGAGGGGGGTTATCTTGCGATTATTATTACCTCTATAATTACGTTTTGCATGGAGCAAGAAACACCACTATATTAAACTAAAAATGTATTAATACATTATTATAATTATTTATGATATAATTAATGTATTATTATTATTTACTTATTATTATTATTATATTAACTAAATATTGTATAATTAAAGCTGATAGAGATTGTATGGTAAACGTTAAAAGAACACATCTTGGAGGTTCCGAACAAAGCTGTACAGTGTCTTATGATAGGGGACACACTTGATTAGTCCGTTCATCAATCTTGCAACCTAACAAGAGTGGCTAGATTTGGCTCCAAGGAACACAGAGTTCACTTACATATAATTTATCTCCATTTGTACCAAAAGTGTTTGTCCATGAACCCCTGCACATTGTTAAATATGAGTTTAATAATCCTCAAGGGTTCGTCCTGTTGGTGTATTGGCGTTATTTATATTTCACGTGACCTGCATGTATTTCTCGAAAACATTAAATACATGAACTCAATTAAACACAAGTGTATCCCTGCTTGTGGAAATAATCAGTTTTGTTAAAGTGGCAACTAAAATAAAATTTATCCAATCCTATCCTTATGGTTAATCTTACCTAAAGAACCTGGGAGTGTACAAAATAAAACATAATTGTGTAATTGTCATAGAATTCTTCTGTCTTAACGAACCGCCCTTTTTAAATGATTTCAGGCGTGTACCAGGAGCTTGAGTACGACATGCCCCTATAATCAGTACACAACAACGATACTTCAACCTTACCTGCACCATCAGTTTGTTCTTTGTTCTCTGGTCCCCTAATTTGGCCCCACTTTGACCAGTTCCCATTGAAATAAGTATGAATGTAGAACATTGCATTACTGAACTGATTGCGCAGAGTCGACTTCCCGTTATGGGAAAATATGTCTAGTCCTCGTAGAAACGTAACAGGCAGTTATGGCGGCAATTACAACCAACAATTTCAGAGAGTGAGGAAATAGATAAGCGTGGATAACTTCCATGTCTCTCTGCCACAACAGAAGGAAGTTGCTATCACCAAACAGCATCGCCTGAAAACCTTACCGCACAATATTCTTAAGAGTTGACCGAAAAAAACCGAAAAAAGGTTTAGGCTCGTGAAATTGGGAAGGAAAGTGTTTGTCCACTGTGAGAACGGTAACAGCGTATGTGTGGTGTGCTTCCATTGGCCGTTGTATGGCAGCGTTCATTGGTCAGTTTATACAAAGGCTGGAGGGTTTCTAACACAATGAAGTAAAGTTATGTGGTATTGATTCATAACGTAGAGTTGGAAAGGAGTTTTTACTAGAGACGGTATAACAGTAGGGTGGAACGTGTCTTCCAGTGGACGTTGTTATGGCAGGTTCATTGCCCGTCAGTTGTATCATGATCCAGTATGGATGAGTTCTAAAACAAGAAGTGTGTACAAGTTAACTGGTATTGATACATAACGTAGAGTTGGAAAGGGTTTCACCTGGTGAGAACGGTCTTAAAGCTATGGAAACGTTCTCCAAGGTGTGGACGTTGCTATGGCGGTTCATGGTCAGTTTAATAAAAAAGCACGGAATCGAGTTTCTACAAACAAGGAATGTACAGTTCAATAGGGATTGCTACCAAAGTAGAGTTGGGAAGGGTTTTTTGTCACTGGAACGGTAAAGCTATGGAACGGTGTTTCAAGTGGACGTTGTTATGGCAGGTTCATTGGTCAGTTTAATAAAAGTGATGGGTTTCTACAAACCGGAATGTTAAAGGTACGATGTGAACATAAAGTTAGAGTTGGGAAGGGTTTGTCACAGACGAAGAAGAGCACGGTAAAGCTAGGAACTGTCTTCCAGGACGTTGTGTTAGGGAGGTTCATTGGTCATTGTCAGGTTAATCAAAAGTGCTGGTTTTACCAAACAAGGAATGTACAGTTATCACTGGTATTGAGATGATATTACAGTAGAGTTGGGAAATGGGTTTGTCACTGTGAGACGGTAAAGTCCTAGGACGTCTTCCAGTGGGACGTTGGTTATGGCAGGTTTCATTGGTAGTTACTAAAAGTGGATGAGTTTCTACAAACAAGAATGTTACAGTTACTGGTATTGATACATAAAGTAGAGTGGAAAAAGGGTTTGTCACTATGAGAACGTAATTTAAAGCTATGGAACTGTTCTTCCAGTGGACGTTGTTATGGCAGGCTCATTGCGTCAGTTTAATAAAAAGCGGATGAGTTTGCAAACAATTGAATTTACAAGTTAATGGTTGTATGATACATAAAGTAGAGTTGTCCAGGGAAATTTCCATTGCCACTTGGGAAAGAGTCGGGTAGGAAATTTCCACCTTCATAATTTCTGGTGTTTTATTTTTTTTTTTTGCATCCCTGGATCAACAGTTAGGCAGGAAAGTGAGGATATATTGCCTAGATGGGTGGGACTGGAGTGGAAGTATGTCTTATTCAACTCACATACTATAAACTATTGTTAGGCAAATAAAGATTATCATTTTTTTTCTGATTCATGCGTCCTTAAAGGTTCAGTTCCCTCTTGAACAGCCCTATCTTCTATAGAAACCTCAAATATTTTATTAGTATGTATTTTAATGACATGACTTGAGGAAATCTATCACCCCTTCCCTACCGTATTAGTAGTATCAGATTATTATTAGATAATAAAAAATGATACATAATTTCCAATTAAGGGTTTGTTACTATGTGTAAGATTCTGTTTGGCCTTCTCTGGATAAAACTGTTGGTTTAGGCTTAAAAAAGTTATGTATAAAAAGGTTGGACATCTTGAGTGGAGTATGTCTTTATACAACCTCCAATCTATGTTACTATGTAACTGTTATGACAACTTATGGGTAGGGTATAAATGGTTGACTAGATGTTGAGAATTGTCTTTATACATCTCTTAATTAGTACTGTTTATTATAGTAACTGTTATCTACAGACATATGCGTCAGGCGTATAATATAAGTGTTTTGGACTAGATGGACGAGTCTTCTATAAACCTCCAATCGTATGTTTACACGTATACTGTTCATAAAGACATTATGGGTAGCGGTATAAAGTTTGGATTCTAGGTGAGAAGTCTGTCTTATATAACCTCCTAATATATGTTACTATGTAACTGTTAGACCCGACCATTTATGGTTAGGTTAGGGTATAAAGAAGTTTGGACTAGTGGCACGTAGTCTTTATACAAAATTCGCAATACTGATGTTACTATGTGTAACTGGATAACAGACATTATGGGTAGGGATTTAAAAGTTTGACTAGCTGGACGCGATGTCTTTATACACCTCACTAACTATGTTACATGTAACTGTATCAGAATGATTCCTCCTCGCATTTTGGGTAGCGGTAATAAAGGTTCGGACTAATGGACGTGATGTCTTTATACAACTCCAGATAGTGATTTAACTGTAATCTTTCACATGACATCTATATGTGGAGGGTTATAAAGGTTGAGACTAGATGGAATTGTAGTTTGTCTTATTTACACAAATCCCTCCAATACTATGTTACATGTACACGTTATTATACAGACATTATGGCGCTAGGGTATTAAGATGTGACTAGATGGAGTATGCTTTATACCACCACTCTCCCCAATACTATGTTACTATGTAATGTTTGTTATGACGACATTTTTGGGTTAGGGTATAATAAAGTTGGACTAGATGAGAGTAGGTCTTGTATAACACCCCAATACTAGTTTGATCTATGTAAACTTTACGACATCTATGGGTTTTGTAGGCGTATAATAGAGTTGGACTAGGGGAGTATGTCTTTATACAAACCTCCACATATATGTTACTAGTAACTGTTGACCAGACATTATGGGTTTAGGGTCAAAGGTTGGCGATAGATGGTACGTATGTCTTTATACAACCTCAATACTGTTACTGATGTAACGATCTGATACAGACTATTATGTATGGGTAGATTGGTCTCTTATAAAGGTTGGACATCGATGGAGTATGTCCTTTATAAACCTCCAAATACTATGTTACTATTGTAACTGTTATACAGACCTATGGGTTAGGGTTAAAAGTTGACTAGATGGACGTGATCCTTCTATAACAACCTACCATTACTTGTTTATAAGTAACTGTAGTACAGACATATGGGTGGGGTATAGTAAAGGTTGGACTAGAGACGTATTGTCTTCATACAACTCCCCCTCCATACTATGCTAATGGATTTATATTAACTGTTCTACAGACAAGTGGGCAGTGGTATAATGGTTGGACTAGATGATTCCATCGTCTTTATACAACCACTCAGCATACTATGTTTACTATGTAACATGCTCTATCCGACCAGTACATTATGGGTTGGGTTAGAAATGTGTTGACGGGAACGTAGTTGTTTACACACCTCCCAAATATGTTCCTACTGGTAACGTGTTACTACACAGTGATTATTATGGGTAGGGTATTATAAAGGTTGTTGCTAGTATGGTAACGAATGTCTTTATACAACCTCCAATACTATGTTACAATTAACTGTTATACAGACATTAGGTGGGTTATAATGTGGACTAGAGTGGACGTATGTATTATACAACTCCTTAATACTATCGTTACTATGTAAAACTTGTTATCCACAGGACATATGGGCTAGGGTATAAAGGTTTTGGAACTAGATGGAAGCCTATGTCTTTTATACAACCTCCAATACTATGCTTACCTATGTATACGTTTAGTACTGACATTCTGTGGTAGGGTATAAGGTTGGAATGATGGCCGTATCTCTTTATACACCTCAATACTAGTGTTACTATGTAACTGTCTTTATACAGACATTAGCGGTTTAGGTATAAATGTTGAGACTAGATGGATGTATGTCTTTATTACAAACTCCAAATAATGTTACTATTGATAACTGTATACGAGACATTTGGGAGGGATATAAGGTTGGACTAGATGGACGTGTCTTATTACTCCAAACTCCCAATACTATTTATATGTAAATGTTAGCAGACATTCATGGAGTAGGGGTATAAAGGTGGGACTAGCATGGACGTATGTGTCTTATACAACCTTTCGATTATACCTGTACTATGTGTAACTGTTATCACAGCATTATGGGTGGGTATAAAGGTTGGACTAGATTGATGTATGTCTTTTTTATCACAACCTCCAATACTTAGTGTACTATGTAATGTATACAACCATTCATAGGGTTTAGGGTAAAAGTTGGTACTAGATGGAGTATGTCTTTAGATACAATCTCCCAAGTACTAGGTTACATGGTAAATGTTAACACAGCTATGGGTATAGCGACGTACATAAAGGTTGGACTCCGATGGTTCGCTAATTGTCGTTTTCATAACCTCCAAACTTATGTACATGATAATGTTAACAGACATTATGGGTAGGAGTTTAAAGGTGGATTAGATAGGAGTGTGTACTTTATAAACTCTCCTAATTACTAGTTACTAGTAATTACAGACCATTATGGGTAGGATATAAATGGTGGAATAGCTGGACAGTAAATGTTTTATACAACCTCCAATTATCTAATGCCTCACTATAGTAAAGCACATGCCCTCACAGACAGTATGGGTAGGGTCTAAAGGTTGTTGACTAGATGGACCAGATGTTTCTTATACACCCTCCTAATACTCTGTACTATTGTACTGTTTTATACCAGACATTATGGTAGGGTCTAAAGTTTGGACTAGATGGGACGTTTATGTCTTTTACAACCCGCAATACTATGTGTTAATATGCCTAATGTTAGTACAGACATTCATGGGTAGGGCTATAAAGTGGGATTTTAGTAGGACAGATTATTGTTCTTAACAACCTCCATACTATGTTACTATGTAACTGTTATACAACATCTGGTCAGGAATAGCACTATATGGTTAGTCTCACCAAATAGTTTTAGTAATGTATTATAGTATGAGGGTATAGTGTGACTAGATGGGAGATGTCTTTATACAATCCCCTCCTAATACTATGTTTACTATGTATAATGTATACAGACATAGGTGGTATAGGGTATAAAAGTTGGACTTAGTCTGGACTGTATGTCTTTATACAACCTCAATACTATGTTAGCTATGTTAATGTTGCACAGACTTGGCTTTAGGTGGGTGGTATAGGTTGGACTAGATGGACGTATGTCTTTATTACAAACCTCCAATACTAGGTTACTATTGTAACTGTACGACTAGCACATATATGGGTGAGGGTTAAAGGTTGGACTGATGGATCGTTATGTTCTTATACCAACCTCCAACTATCGTTATTACTATGTAACTGTTTAACAGACAATTATGCGGTGGGTATAAAAGGTTGGGACTAGATGGATGTATGTCTTATACACAACCTCCATACTATGTACTATGTAAATGTTATACAGATCATGCTGGGTAGGGTTATAAAGGTTCGGACTCGCTGGACGGCTTTGTCTTTCTACACCCTCCACTCTTATGTTACTAAGTCCCTTGTCGCCAGCCCTCTGGGCACGGATTCGGCTATCCATGTTTAGGCGCGCTTGCGTCGTTCTTAGAGCCACCTCCGTATTGGACCACCTCTAGCTCACTCATACTCACTGTGTTAGTCCTCGACTTTGTTAGTTGCCAGATTATGTAAGAATCTGAAGAAGGGAGGAAGCTATGGCTATTCTGCAGATGTTAAATGTGTTTCTAGACATGAAGCAATATTTTAATATTGAATTTAGATGTTAAAAGGCACATCATTTTGAAATTACAGGAAACTTTAGTTCCCCTTTAAACCCAATTATGTTCCTCGGCAGGGAATTTTGTCACTTGACATGACTTGACAATTAATAAACCAATTTTGTCCATGTCGATCGCTGTTGGAGTATGGGGGGAGTATTTATTTTATGGTAGGTTTGACATCTCCGTTGAGTGACCTCAAGGACTAGAATCAGTCACTCTATGTGAACATTAAACACAATTCCTATTCTGATTCTGATAAAATGAGATATTGCTTCATGTCTAGAAACACATTTAACATTCTGCAGAATAGCCAGAGGCCCCCAATGTCCCCTTTCATATATTTATATTATTTCTCAACTCATAACCTCTCTCTGTAGAAGTCAATCAGTCCTCCGGTGACAGAGCTAGGTTTTCCGTAGAGGTAAGGTTTATCAACATAGAGGAAACATTTTCACTGTTGTGGGTTTATAGGAAACATTGTTTATTTTTATACCTGGTGCTTCATGAGATGTGGTGATGCCTGAGCTGGACATCTTATCATAGTGTTACATACATGTAAGTAGAAATCCGACATGAGATTGCATTGTAGGATGTTATAATTGAGGGTGGTGGGGAACATGGAAAAGGAAGATAATTTTATAACCCTCAACACATCTTCTGAAATTAAAGTAAAAGATACTGTAAACCCATTAAACTTCTTGACCATCAATAAATTTAGACTGTAGGGTGTCCAGTGAAGTTTGGAGTGTGGTTGGGATTCGTTGAACTGTTGTATGTAGGATTTGCAGCTGCTTCCACTGACCAGCACCCAGCAAAGTTGTAGAAGAAGGTGAGAAGTCTACAGAACTGACGTAGGGTCTCAATGGAGACTTTCTATTAAGGGATAACACAAGAACAAGGCTGAGTTCATAATGAAATCAGTAATTAAATATTTTATTCTCAGAAATGAAAAGACGATATTAGTGGTTAATATAAGTATTTCAATGGGATATTGCACACTCCCAAATACTAATTACTAATAACGTTAAACACCCCCGGCACTTTTGGAAAATATAAATTTAATTTTATTTTTTTTAATTGAAATACGACTGTGACTCATTTATAATTCCCGGGAAACCTCGCTCGGTAGATGGAAGGATCTGTCCTTAAAGGTCACAGGGAATGAAAATCAGGGTACAATGTGACTCAATAGGGTTGTCTCAATCTACATTTACATGGAACACATCAGCAGATAGCCTGGTTCGGGGGAAGGGGAAGGATGGCCAGGAGATTAATAATTTGGATAATAACTTCTGGGACTGGGTAGCCAACAGAAAACTGATTTGCCACTTAATACGATACCTCCAATAATACAGACAGGGCATTAAATCTATAATACATTACGTATCAGAGATCAGCTGCCATTTTATATTCTTACTTCTAGACCTTGATGTATTATATTCATTAGGATTTTGGAGTGCGACCCTCAACTTTTTCTTCTCTAAGATTGGACTATTATCCATGGAGGTTGGACATTAGAGGAGTAAAAAGAGTGATTGGGCCTTGTTTTGCTATTTATATCCATTAGGGCCCTTACCAGTCCGTTCACTCTGTACCACACATAGCCATTGATAGGACGTGAGGTTGTATATTGTAGACATTGTTGTTAGGAAAGAGAGAGATGAATGAAGAGACACAGTCTATTGTAAGAACTAGAGATGGCCGAACTTTCGAAAGTTCGGTCCATTTTCGAACTTTCGAACTATATGGAAAGTCCCAGACCCATTAACGGACCCATTAAAGTCAATGGGAGTCAAATACTTCGAAAAGTTCTAATTAAATACAAATAAAATATCAATGGTAACTTAATGTAAATGGCTGTGGGACCTGGGAAATGGTCTGGGAAACATGTTCCAATATCTAGGACATTCGAAAAATCAATTTTACTCTCACTCGCGCTATTTTCGAGCTCGTTCGCGCCTAGATACCATGTACATTTTACTCGCGGATTCGATGCTCGCGTATAGGCTTTAATGGACACTTTACTCGTAGATTCGATATTCGCGCCTAGATACCATGGACATTTTACTCGCAAATTTGATGCTCGCGTATAGGTTTTAATGGACACTTTACTCGTAGATTCGATGTTCCCGCCTAGATACCATGGACATTTTACTCGCAAATTTGATCCTCGCGTATAGGCTTTAATTGACATTTTACTTGTGGATTCGATGCTCGCGTTTCGCGCCCAGATACCATGGACATTTTACTCGCGGATTCGATGCTCGCGTATAGGTTTTAATGGACACTTTACTTGCGGAGTCGATGCTCGCTTATAGGTATAATAGGCATTTTACTCGCACATTCGAACGGACGAACATTCAATATTTATCGAAAGTCCGAAAATATTGAAAATCCGGGTCCGGGATAGTTCAAGAAGTCCGAATTCGTTTGAATTCGAATAGTTCGGCTTGAACTTGGGTTCGAGTTCTAGTCCATCTCTTGTAAGGACCCTGGGAGATCTAGGTCCTGGGTCCAACCCCAATGGTTCTCTTCATCAACCACTCCAACTTCCCATCAACCACTCCAACTTCCCATCAACCACTCCAACTTCCTTCATCCAATGGAAAGTGATGCTCACCAGGTGTACAGTGTACGGTAAGTCTACATGATACAACTGACCCCATTTGCTTCACATTCAAAATAAACAAATAATAATTGGAGAAATGCAGAGAGAAAACACTTGTAGTTATTAAAATAAGTGAAGATCCCAGAATGGCAGATTTGTATCTGGGACTATGAAGGGACCAGGCTGTGTATAGGAAGGTGAGTAATTGTCTGGATAGACGTTTCTACAGGAGGTTTCCTTGAGATGAGAAATCATTTTCATTACCTTTACAGTAGCTGTGTCGATATTTCACACATTCTACTACGTCTAACATTATAGACATCTCTAGTGAATATGCCCTTTATTTGTTAGAGGTCTCGTGCCATTAATTAATACAGAAATAAATATTGTATATAACTGTCCATCAAGCTCTACAGTCTCTTCATTCCAATGGTTTGTTTAGGGAGAAGTAGGAAGGGGGAACGTTGAATTTCCATTGGAATTTCCAATTCTATTCTATTCTCTGGGAGATATTACGGATTCAGGTAACGGGGCCAAGACTTCAATAAAACGTAGATGAATAAATAGAGAATCATAAATGGTTGGGACATCATCTAACCCAGTCCCCTGTATTGTCTATAAATTACCGGACATCTGTTCTACTTTCTAATTACTGTTTATTCCTGTTCCAGACCTGATTTATTCCAAGTCATTTGGCTGCTCATCGGAGAGGTTAACAGCGCGGTCAGCTTTATTCTCTCTCCCGGCAAAATTGATATAACTACAAAGGCAGAAAAAAGGGTCTGAGATTGAAGGCGGTGAAACCATTTAAACCTCTGTGGCATCGTGATTTGATTCATCGCTCGCGTTATCAGCGTGTAGATAAGGGCGCAGTGGGAGGGGTGGAAGGTAGCACGTTATTTGCATATTAGAGAGAGATTTAACAGCGCTGCCGACCATGGTTGCTGTCAATTAAAAGAAACTTTTTTACATGCCAGGTCGAGCTATCCTACACATTGTGTACCATACAGCCAGTATATACGTCTGCAACGAAATTGTTCGAATTTGAAACGTTTCTATGAAGCATCGGTAGATATGACTCAACGATTTTCGGACAGGGATTATAATAGATCTACCCTTAACATGGCTGCAGATCGAGCATGAACATATGAGTCAATAAGGATAAAAGCTCATGTAGAACCCTAAATAAATCAAAGAAAAGTAGTAACAAAAGTGTTTATTTCACTACGGCTTACAGCCCCCAATATAATGAGATCACCAAAATGATTAAAACATATTAACCAATATTGAACCAAGATGCTACCCTTAGCAATGTTATCCAGGAAGGATGTGATTTTGCTCCACGTTTATTTGTAAGCTCTATTAATAGTAGGAAACGTGGCTGAAATACAAAGGGTGTTTTTCATGTGGGGCATTGAGGTGTAAAACCTGCAAATATGTAAATAAAGGTAGAGATGTTCCAAACTGTTGAGTTTCGTTTCATTTTTGAATTTTCAAAGTTGGAAAGTTGGAGTTTCGATTTTCGAAAATAGGATTTTAGGATTTTGGAAAATCATCTACTTTAGATTTTCGATTATCGATTTTCTATAATTATCTACTTTCAATTTCGATAATTATCTTCTTTCGATTTCGATAATCATCTACTTTCAATTTCGATAATCATCTACTTTCAATTTCGATAATCATCTACTTTCAATTTCGATAATCATCTACTTTCGATTTCGATAATCATCTACTTTCAATTTCGATAATCATCTACTTTCGATTTCGATAATTACTGAATTTCCAATAAAAATCAGAAACTCGGAAAATTCAGGTTTCGGAAATTCCGGGAGTTCCGAAAGTTTTGTCGGATTTGATTCGAAACTGGGTTCTATTAGAACCCACAGTACATCTCTAAATAAAGGTAATACCTATACTGGCTCCAATATGGGTAAAATATATTATATTGATTCCTATGTAAACTGCAACACCCAATATGTAGTATAGTGTTCCTAAGAGCTCCCATGTGTAAACATGGTAAATTCCCAGAAGTCTTTGTTCCTTATTTGTATATTTGGTAACGTACTAAATGCAACATACAGTATGTAGGTTCCACTACTCGTCCTATGAAAAATAGAATAAGAGAACATCTGAGGGACACGTATGTCTAGCCCCGTGGCGAGACATTTTATGACATGTAATGAAGGACAAGTAAGCTTTCTGTCAGCTTTTCAGCATTAGAGTCAATGGGGTCAGAAAACGGTCAGAAAAAAGCTCGGCACAGGCGATGCAAAACCGCCCTTAGTAAAGTTTTGTGCTACTGTGTAGCGTGAAACTTTACGTCACTGAATAGGAGGCGTTAGCCGGCGCACTTACCTGGCAGAGATCCCGCGATGTACAAAATCTCACACAGGGATTTTTGCATCGTGGGAACTCAGGCAGGTGAGATGCGTTGGAAGAAAATATTGCATCGCCCCCAATATTGCATCGCCCCCAATATTGCATCGCCCCCAATATTGCATCGCCCCCAATATTGCATCGCTCCCAATATTGCATCGCTCCCTAGGTTTCCTAGGGGTATAAACTTGATTTGCGATATAACCTGCTATATAGAATAGAGTTGCCAACTAGTAGCATTGTGAGAGATTAGGAACTACATTATGTTACAGGTTGTAATGTATCCAGGATTTGTTAACTGTGGTTCTAGATTGTAACCTGTTCACTATTAGTACTTAAAAAGTATCGGTGATGTTTAATACACAGTTTCGTTCTCCCAGCACCTCTTAGGGAACTACTTTGCGTATGGAAGGTCTTGTAGTATGCATACACACATATGTACTATAGTATGTTGGTGTACAAGTTGTAATTGCTATTTTTACTTCTGGCTCTACATGTGAATTGTAAATTTGTTATTATGTATGTACATTTTCCTATCTTCTTATCCACTTTTGCTTCCCGTACGTGTTTGTAATTGTTAAGACGGAGTCCGTTCCTCCTACCATGACGTATTTTGGGGGGTGTGGACTTACCTTTATAAACCTGAGTACACCTGCACTCAGTGTGCCTATGAGTAAGAACCATTAGGTTCGAAACGCGTCAGGCCATGTGTACAGCTTGTATCAGTGTCATGGCTCAATAAAAGTTAATTTGTTACGTTTACCACCGAAATAGTTTTTAGTCGCCGGTGTGCGCTAATGCCCATTTTTGTGTGTATAGTGATTGTTGAAACTTCCTATTTGTGTTAAAAAGGAGATACCCAATTCATTGATACCCAAACAATGATAATGACACCAGTAGGAGAGCAGACAATGATGCTACCTGCCTTGTTATCTAGTGTGTTGACTCTACAGGAGACTTTCCCTCTTGCTCCAGTGTCCAGACCATTTATAAGAGACCAACAATAGTATCATCAGGGCAGGAGATGGTCTAAATATGTTGTCAGAAGTTAAGGGATTATTTGTTGTGTTCTGTGTTTAGTTCCCCTTTAAATGAAAATCCCAATAAGAACTCCCTAATATGAGTTTCATGTAAGGACGGCACAAGAAGTTTATTTTACAGAAAATGCAGCGAGGGAAAAGCTTATTTATCCCAGTTTGTTCCTACATCATCTCTCCCAGGTACAGACTAAACTAAACAGGTGACACTGTAAGTTAACATTAGAAACGATTATTTCATTAAATGTTTCATCTTCTGGCACAAGGGTATTTGTAATTAGAACATTAATAGGGCGATGGGCACAGATCCACTATCCCTCTCTATTGCCCCCTAAGGCAATGCACCAATGGGGTTAATCCATTCCAAATCTTTACAGAGTTATAGATTCCGTCCTAAAAAGCCGATATAGCTTGGTGCATTGCTTTGCGGCTGTTGAGTGACCCTTTTTTGCCAACCACCTTTAAAGGGCATGTCCTCCCCCCCAAACTAAAATTTAACCCACTGCTGGCCACACTGCCCAATTTTTAAAAATCCTTACCTTACATCCCTGCTCCTTATGGTTCTCTTGCAGTGACTGTTCAAAATCCAGGAAACTGTAGGGTAGGAGCTGTCTTCCTGTACAAAGGGTTGCTGCCTCTGGTCTGTCCTCTCAGTTGCTTCTGGCATGTGCAGTGGAGCCCTTTCTCCCCTTCCCTCCGGATCCCGACCTGACTGTCCTTCATGTAACATTTTAAATATATACTGTATATAAAGTTTGGATTCTATTTTTACACTTGCAATATAGCAGTTGGGGGTGGGAGGGGATGCCCTACAGTATATCAAAAATGTATATTAAGGGCGGAGATGCCCTTTAATTTGCTCTTAAAGCCACGTTTATCATTGGTACATTGATTAACTTGGCTTTGGAGTTGGTTTCCACCGGTGGTTCCAGCGGAATGTGTAGAAATTTCTAATCAAACTCAATTGAAGTCAAAAGGAGCAAATTTGGGGGGAATTTTCGACACTGAATTTAAAATTTTTATCAAAGTTCCGCCCTTCAAAGAATGTAGAAAATTCCCAAAGTTCTGCCTCAAAACCAGGTCAGATTCAAAACCAAGGGGCACATTCATAAAGTACGACCATGCCCGTAAATGTACATTCAGGAACGGTCAATCATACCATGTGGTAGTAAATGGACGATCTCAATTGTACGTCTGCTGTTGGAAAATGTGTTTTCGCTATAGGCCTGGTATTGCTTTTTAGCGATAACGCGACTTTAACGATCAGTATCGTAAATTTACGATCCCCATAGAATACCATTGTGGTAATTTACTACCGCACGGTATTCTACAATCGATCATTCGAACGTTCGGTCGTAAATGTACAATCACGATCGTAAACGAACTAACCCGCGGTATCGCTAAAAAGCAATACCGCTGCTTTATATATATAGCCCCAGGACTCATCTCTATATTTCAGACTGACAGGCTTCTTAGGTTACATCCACACAAGCAAAGATTTCAGGACGACTGACCGATATTTCCATATTTCGGTTGGTTAATCCCGGAGGCATTTTTACGGGCCCCACTAATGGTCACCGCATCATCCAAATCGGACAAAAGGATGAACAGACATGTCGGTAAATCACGGCCGATCTTGCGATACATCATTACAATCTCAGACTAGGTACCAGAAGGTGGACAAGGTTCCTTTTCCTCTTCCCCTTTCTAATAAAAAGTTTTTTATTTCTCATTTTACAATTCCTGCTTCACATTTCTATTTTATTTCAATGAAAACCCAGAGGACAATGTGAGACAATATCTGCCTGTCAAAGAATCATTTACACTGTGTCTTATGTGCCAATACCCTGTCACCTGCCTCTTGGTATTTATAGAGGATCTGGGAAGATTTTTGCTTACAAGTTAACGTGAGAGATTTGTGACAATTCACGACAATTCCTTTGTGTCTCAGTCAGATCTCAACTTCACCACAAAGTCATCAGAGTGAACATCCCCAATCTCTTTACTTTATACTGATTATCATCATTAAATGTCATTTAACTAGCTTCATTTTCATGGTTAAAAGCTTTTCTTTTTTAAAGGAGAACTGAAGTCTCCATAGAAAATCCATTTATTGAAAAGAGCTCCCTTGTGCATTTCAATCAAGCCTCTCAATGTCTCCAGCTGTTGTCAATCCAAAGTTACAAGCTTGTAAAGTCTCTCTTCCTACTTTGCAATGTTGCATTATAAGCTGTCATAAGCCCCACCCCCAAAAACTTATATTTTCTTTACTGCAACCAGGGATGTCTGGGAGTTGTAGTTTTTAAACATCTGGAGGGCAGAAAATATTTTCAGGCTTGTGGCTTTAAAAATGACAAAGAAGTAAGGGGACGGGGCTTGTGATACTCAGTCCCCACAGAGAGCCCTTGCAGAGAGACCAAAGTTCCCCTTAAAAGGAAAAAAAACATTTTCTTAGCTTAAGACCCACTTTGTATGTTGCATTTGAATCCAGTATTGGAACACGTGTGTGCTTTATTTGGTGTGTATTGCATGCGTTCTGGTAATATGGATAGGAATGCAGCACTTTGCAAGTGTGTCTTGCCATTGGCCAGTCTGGGAACAGTCCTGGACTGTGGAAGGGGGCCGGGTCTAGATTGGCACTATAAGCCAGACTTTAACAGCTCAGTATGGGACATCTAGATTCAACCCATTGGTGAGGACCAATGATTCAAACATCTACAATGAAAAGATGGCACCAGTCAGCAAAACTCCCCCTGTAATGGCCTATAACACAAGTTTGTAATGGCCATAGGTGTAACTATAACACAGTAGTTGTCAAATACCAATCATTCATGTAATTACTACGGTGCTATGTTACAACTGTGTAGGAAAATACCACAATGCAAACCAAATGGCCAGTATCTCATGGTATCTCTCGCTATTTTCCCATCTGCCCTGCACACTGATCCACGTTATCAATCTAAGGAAGTCACTGTTATAAGCTGTCTATTGCTGTTACGGTTTAATTCTAGGCATGTAGCTTTGTGGATTACAGAGGCCTGCTAGAACCATATCCCTTTAACAAGCTCAATATCCCTTACTTGATTGCAGAATTTATTACGTTAACGACTCCCATTAAGTCAAAGCGACTCTCTCATCAACATCACTTAGCGCTGATAGACAGATGTCTAGGTCACTTTGCTGCTTTGGTCCAAGGTTATAATCGATGTAATTATAGAAGTAAATGTGACCTTGGTAGCTAATGTGTATTTCAAGGAGCAGGAGATCTGCCACTGAAAGTCTCCCTTCTTCTGGGTTATGTGAACTATTGGTTTTGGGTCTAACAGTAAGCGACCCAGAAAGACAAAAAAAGTATGAAGAAATAACTTCCTGCAGGTGGCGCTGTTACATTGCTGGAATTTGGATCCTTCATACTGAATATTCTCCTATTGTTTTATAAATTAGATTTTTATACATTGGGTTTGATGCAATTCTCCGCAGCCAACCAGATGCCATCTAACTGCAGTAACCCAGTAAAAAAAGAGCATTGGTGTGTGCAAATTTATAGCATAGGCAAATGTTTATTTACACGGTGGCTCGGTGGTTAGCACTGATCCCTTGCAGTGCTGAGGTCCTGAGTTCGATTCCACCCTTGGACACATCTGCAAGGAGTTTGTATGTTCTCCCCATGCTTGCGTGGGTTTCCTCCGGGCACTCCGGTTTCCCCCACAATCATAAAGACCTAGGTTGTATGTGTCCAATAAATGTGCTTAGATTGTAAGCTCTTCGGGGCAGGGCCTGATGTGAATGTAATTGTCATTGAAAATCAGGGTACAATGTGACTCAATAGGGTTTGTCTCAATCTACATTTAACATGGAACACATGCAGATAGCCTGGTTCGGGGAAGGGGAAGGATGGCCAGGAGATTATATTTGGATAATAAACTTCTGGGACTGGGTAGCCAACAGAAAACTGATTTGCCACTTAATACGATACCTCCAATATACAGACAGGGCATTAAATCTATAATACTTACGTATCAGAGATCAGCTGCCATTTTATATTCTTACTTCTAGACCTTGATGTAATATCATTAGGATTTTGGGAGTGCGACCCTCAACTTTTTCTTCCTAATATTGGACATTTCCATGGAGGTTGGACATTAGAGGAGTAAAAAGAGTGATTGGGCCTTTGTTTTGCTATTTATATCCATTAGGGTCCCTTACCAGTCCGTTCACTCTGTACCACACATAGCCATTGATGGACGTGAGGTTGTATATTGTTACTTGTTGTTAGGAAAGAGAGAGATGAATGAAGAGACACAGTCTATGTAAGACTCTGAGATGGCGAACTTTCGAAGTTCGGTCCATTTTCGAACTTTCAACTATATGGAAAGTCCCGACCCCATTAACGGACCCATTAAAGTCATATGGGAGTCAAATAATTTCGAAAAGTTCTAATTAAATACAAATAAAATATCAATGGTAACTTAATGTAAATGGCTGTGGGACCTGGGAAATGGTCTGGGAAACATGTTCCAATACTAGACATTCGAAAAATCAATTTTACTCTCACTCGCGCTATTTTCGGCTCGTTTCGCGCCTAGATACCATGTACATTTACTCGCGGATTCGATGCTCGCGTATAGGCTTTAATGGACACTTTACTCGTAGATTCGATATTCGCGCCTAGATACCATGGACATTTACCCAAATTTGATGCTCGCGTATAGGTTTAATGACACTTTACTCGTAGATTCGATGTTCCCGCCTAGATACCATGGACATTTTAACTCGCAAATTTGATCCCGCGTATAGGCTTTAATTGACATTTTACTTGTGGATTCGATGCTCGCGTTTCGCGCCCCAGATCCCTGGACATTTACTCGCGGATTCGATGCTCGCGTATAGGTTTTTAATGGCACCTTTACTTGCGGAGTCGATGCTCGCTTATAGGTATATATGCATTTTACTCGCACATTCGAACGGACGAACATTCAATTTATCGAAGTCCGAAAATATTGAAAATCCGGGTCCGGGATAGTTCAAGAAGTCCGAATTCGTTTGAATTCGAATAGTTCGGCTTGAACTTGGGTTCGAGTTCTAGTCCATCTCTTGTAAGGACCCTGGGAGATCTAGGTCCTGGTCCAACCCCAATGGTTCTCTTCATCAACCACTCCAACTTCCCATCAACCCTCCAACTTCCCATCAACCACCCCAACTTCCTTCATCCAATGGAAAGTGATGCTCACCAGTTGTACAGTGTACGGTAAGTCTACATGATACAACGCCCATTTGCTTCACATTCAAAATAACCAAATAATAATTGGAGAATGCAGAGAAAACACTTGTAGTTATTAAAATAAGTGAAGATCCAGAATGGCAGATTTTGTATCTGGGACTTGAAGGGACCAGGCTGTGTATAGGAAGGTAGTAATTGTCTGGATAGACGTTTCTACAGGAGTTTTCCTTGAGATGAGAAATCATTTTCATTACCTTACAGTAGCTGTGTCGATATTTCACACATTCTACTACGTCTAACATTATAGACATCTCTAGTGAATAATGCCCTTATTTGTTAGAGGTCGTCGTGCATTATTAATCATAAATAATATTGTATATAACTGTCCATCAAGCTCTACAGTCTCTTCATTCCAATGGTTTGTTTAGGGAGAAGTAGGAAGGGGGAACGTTGATTTCCATTGGAATTTCCAATTCTATTCTATTCTCTGGGAGATATTACGGATTCAGGTAACGGGGCCCAAGACTTTCAATAAACGTAAGGAATAAATAGAGAATCATAAATGGTTGGGACATCATCTAACCCAGTCCCCTGTATTGTCTATAAATACCGGACATCTGTTTCTACTTTCTAATTATGTTTTATTCCTGTTCCAGACCTGATTTATTCCAAGTCATTTGGCTGCTCATCGGAGAGGTTAACAGCGGGTCAGCTTTATTTCTCTCCCGCAAAATTGATATAACTACAAAGGCAGAAAAAGGGTCTGAGATTGAAGGCGGTGAAACCATTTAAACCTCTTGGCATCGTGATTTGATTCATCGCTCGCGTTATCAGCGTGGTAGATAAGGGCGCATGGGAGGGGTGGAAGGTAGCACGTTATTGCATATTAGGAGATTTAACAGCGCTGCCGACCATGGTTGCTGTCAATTAAAAGAAACTTTTTTACATGCCAGGTCGAGCTATCCTACACATTGTGTACCATACAGCCAGTATATACGTCTGCAACGAAATTGTTCGAATTTGAAACGTTTCTATGAAGCATCGTAGATATGACTCAACGATTTTCGGACAGGGATTATAATAGATCTACCCTTAACATGGCTCAGATCGAGCATAAACATATGAGTCAATAAGGATAAAAGCTCATGTAGAACCTAAATAAATCAAAGAAAAGTAGTAACAAAAGTGTTTATTTCACTACCTTACAGCCCCCAATATAATGAGATCACCAAAATGATTAAAACATATTAACCAATATTGAACACGATGCTACCCTTAGCAATGTTATCCAGGAAGGATGTGATTTTGCTCCACGTTTATTTGTAAGCTCTATTAATAGTAGGAAACGTGGCTGAATACAAAGGGTGTTTTTCATGTGGGGCATTGAGGTGTAAAACCTGCAAATATTAAATAAGGTAGAGATGTTCCAAACTGTTGAGTTTCGTTTCATTTTTGAATTTTCAAAGTTGGAAAGTTGGAGTTTCGATTTTCGAAAATAGGATTTAGGATTTTGGAAAATCATCTACTTTAGATTTTCGATTATCGATTTTCTATAATTATCTACTTTCAATTTCGATAATTATCTTCTTCGATTTCGATAATCATCTACTTTCAATTTCGATAATCATCTACTTTCAATTTCGATAATCATCTACTTTCAATTTTTCGATAATCATCTACTTCTCGATTTCGATAATCATCTACTTTCATTTCGATAATCAATCTACTTTCGATTTCGATAATTACTGAATTTCCAATAAAATCAGAAACTCGGAAATTCAGGTTTCGGAATTCCGGGAGTTCCGAAGTTTTGTCGGATTTGATTCGAAACTGGGTTCTATTAGAACCCACAGTACATCTCTAAATAAAGGTAATACCTATACTGGCTCCATATATGTAAATATTTATATTGATTCCTATGTAAACTGCAACACCCCATATGTAGTATAGTGTTCCTAAGAGCTCCCATGTGTAAACATGGTAAATTCCCAGAAGTCTTTGTTCCTTATTTGAATATTGGTAACGTACTAAATGCACATACAGTATGTGGTTCCACTACTCGTCCTATGAAAAATAGAATAAGAGAACATCTGAGGGACACGTATGTCTAGCCCCGTGCGAGACATTTTATGACTGATATGAAGGACAAGTAAGCTTTCTGTCAGCTTTTCAGCATTAGAGTCAATGGGGTCAGAAACGGTCAGAAAGCTCGGCACAGGCATGCAAAACCGCCCTTATTAAAGTTTTTGGCTACTGTGTAGCGTGAAACTTTACGTCACTGAATAGGAGGCGTTAGCCGGCGCACTTACCTGGCAGGATCCCGCGATGTACAAATCTCACACGGATTTTTGCATCGGGGAACTCAGGCAGGTGAGATGCGTTGGAAGAAAATATTGCATCGCCCCCAATATTGCATCGCCCCCAATATTGCATCCCCAATTTGCATCGCCCCCCAATATTGCATCGCTCCCAATATTGCATCGCTCCCTAGGTTTCCTAGGGTATAAACTGATTGCGATATAACCTGCTATATAGAATAGAGTTGCCAACTAGTAGCATTTTGAGAGTTAGGAACTACATTATGTTACAGGTTGTATGTATCCAGGATTTGTTAACTGTGGTTCTAGATTGTAACCTGTTCACTATTAGTACTTAAAAGTATCGGTGATGTTTATACACGTTTTCGTTCTCCCAGCACCTCTTAGGTGACTACTTTGCGTTGGAAGGTCTTGTAGTATGCATACACACAATGTACTATAGTATGTGGTGTACAAGTTGTAAATTGCTATTTTTTTACTTTGCTCTGCTCTACATGTGAATTGTAAATTTGTTATTATGTAGTACATTTTCCTTCTTCTGTTATCCACTTTGCTTCCCGTACGTGGTTTGTATTGTTAGACGGAGTCCGTTCCTCCTACCATGACGTTTTTGGGGGTGTGGACTTACCTTTATAAACCTGAGTTACAACCTGCACTCAGTGTGCCTATGAGTAAGAACCATTAGGTTCGAAACGCGTCAGGCCATGTGTACAGCTTGTATCAGTGTCATGGCTCAATAAAAGTTAATTGTTACGTTTACCACCGAAATAGTTTTTAGTCGCCGGTGTGCGCTAATGCCCATTTTGTGTGTATAGTGATTGTTGAAACTTCCTATTTGTGTTAAAAAGAGATACCCAATTCATTGATACCCAAACAATGATAATGACACAGTAGAGAGCAGACAATGATGCTACCTGCCTTGTTATCTAGTGGTGTGTGACTCTACGGAGAACTTCCCTCTTGCTCCAGTGTCCAGACATTTATAAGAGACCAACAATAGTATCATCAGGCAGGAAGTGGTCTAAATATGTTGTCAGAAGTTAAGGGATTATTTGTTGTGTTCTGTGTTTAGTGTTCCTTTAAATGAAAATCCCAATAAAACTCCTAATATGAGTTTCATGTAAGGACGGCACAAGAGTTTATTTTACAGAAAATGTCAGCGAGGGAAAAGCTATTTATCCCAGTTTGTTCCTACACTCATCTCTCCCAGGTACAGACTAAATAAACAGGTGACACTGTAAGTTAACATTAGAAACGATTATTTCATAATGTTTCATCTTCTGGCACAAGGGTATTTGTAATTAGAACATTAATAGGGGCGATGGGCACAGATCCACTATCCCTCTCTATTGCCCCCTAGGCAATGCACCAATGGGTTAATCCATTCCAAATCTTTACAGAGTTATAGATTCCGTCCTAAAAAAGCCGATATAGCTTGGTGCTATGGCTTTGCGGCTGTTGAGTGACCTTTTTTGCCAACCACCTTTAAAGGGCATGTCCTCCCCCCAAACTAAATTTAACCCACTGCTGGCCACACTGCCCAATTTTTAAAATCCTTACCTACATCCCTGCTCCTTATGGTTCTCTTGCAGTGACTGTTCAAAATCCAGGAAACTGTAGGGTAGGGCTGTCTTCCTGTACAAGGGTTGCTGCCTCTGGTCTGTCCTCTCAGTTGCTTGGCTATGTGCATGAGGGCCTTTCCTCCCTTCCCTCCGGATCCCGACCTGACTGTCCTTCTATGTACATTTTAAATATATACTGTATATAAGTTTTGGATTCTATTTTACACTTGCAATATAGCAGTTGGGGGTGGGAGGGGATGCCCTACAGTATATCAAAAATGTATATTAAGGGCGGAGATGCCCTTTAATTTGCTCTTAAAGCCACGTTATCATTGGTACATTGATTAACTTGCTTGGAGTTGGTTTCCCATCGGGTGGTTTCCAGCGGAATGTGTAGAAATTTCTAATCAAACTCAATTGAAGTCAAAAGGAGCAAATTTGGGTGGGGAATTTTCGACACTGAATTTAAAATTTTTATCAAAGTTCCGCCCTTCAAAGAATGTAGAAAATTCCCAAAGTTCTGCCTCAAACCAGGTCAGATTCAAAACCAAGGGACATTCATAAAGTCGACCATGCCCGTAAATGTACATTCAGGAACGGTCATCATACCATGTGGTAGTAAATGGATCGATCCTCAATGTAGCGTTGCTGTTGGAAAATTGTGTTTCGCTATAGGCCTGGTATTGCTTTTTAGCGATAACGCGACTTTAACGATCGGTTATCGTAAATTTACAGATCCCCATAGAATACCATTGGGTAATTTAGCTACCTGGGCACTTTTGTATTTGGGATACGCGATTCCCTCGATGCGGTAGATGGAAGGATCTGTCCTTAAAGGTCACAGGGAATGAAAGGATGCCATTAACGGCAGTAACCCAGTAAAAAAAGAGATTGGTGTGTGCAAATTTATTCATAGGCAAATGGTTATTTACACGGTGGCTCGGTGGTTAGCACTGATCCTTGCAGTGCTGAGGTCTGAGTTCGATTCCACCCTTGGACACATCTGCAAGGAGTTTGTATGTTCTCCCCATGCTTGCGTGGGTTCTCCCGGGCACTCCGGTTTCCCCACAATCATAAAGACCTGGTTGTATGTGTCCAATAAATGTGCTTAGATTGTAAGCTCTTCGGGGCAGGGCTGAGTGAATGTAATTGTAACGTCCAAAAGGTGCCTTGGAATAATGCTGGCAATAATATAAATCCTTAATAGTTCTTATCCTTAAAATTGTGCTAATTTTGCCCAACCAATCAGATCTTATTTACTATTTGAAAGCTAACATCTGATTGGTTGAGGCAAAATTAGCACAATTTTCATCGATAAAAACTTGAATTGAATAACCCTGATAGGGCGCTAAACCCACTACCCAATGTAATTCTTTTCTAGACAGCACAGCACACCTGATGAGGAATAACATATTACATCTCCCTTTATAGATTTTATTTTGCCGTTTAGAATAAACTATCCTGTGTACATACCTATTATATTGTGTATACTGTATATATTATACTGTGTATATTGAATGTATTATATTGTGTATACTGTACATATTATACTGTGTATATTGAATGTATTATTTGTGTATACTGTATATATTATCTGTGTAATTGAATTATTATATGTGTATACTGTATATATTATACTGTGTATATTGAATGTTTATATTGTGTATACTGTATATATTATACTGTGTATATTGAATGTATTATATTGTGTATACTGTATATATTATACTGTGTATATTGAATGTATTATATTGTGTATACTGTATATATTATACTGTGTATATTGAATGTATATATTGTGTATACTGTATATATTATACTGTGCATATTGAATGTATTATATCGTGTATACTGTATATATATACTGTGGTATATTGAATGTATTATCTTTGGGTATACTGTATATTCTTATACTGTGTTATAGTTGAATGTATTACTATTTTGTATACTGTACATGATTATACTGGGTAATAATTGAATCAGGTGCATTTATTGGTGTAGGACACTGTTACATATTATACTGTGTAAATTGCTGGTAATTAATATTGAGTATACTGTGCATATTATACTGTGTATATTTGAATTGTATTATATTGTGTATACTTATATATTATACTGTGTATATTGAATGTATTATATGTGTAACTGTAATATTAACTGTGTATATTGAATGTATTATATTGTGTATACTGTATATATTATACTGTGTATATTGAATTGTATTATATTGGTGTATACTGTACATATTATACTGTGTATATTGAATGTATTATATTGTGTAATACTGTATATTTTATCTGTGTATATTTATGTAATTATATCGTGTAACTGTAATATATTATACTGTGTATATTGAATGTTTATATTGTGTATACTGTATATATTATATACTGTGTAATGAATGTATTATATTGTGTATACTGTAATATTATACTGTGATATTGAATGTATTATTGTGTATACTGTCATATTATACTGTGTATATTGAATGTATTATTGTGTATACTGTATATTTATACTGTGTATATTGAATGTATTATATTGTGTATACTGTAATATTATACTGTGTATATTGAGGTATTATATGGTGTATACTGTACATATTATACTGTTCATATTGAATGTATTATATTGTGTATACTGTTCATTTATACTGTGTATATTGAATGTATTTATTGGTATACTGTATATATTTATCTGTGTATATTGATGTATTATTATATTGTGTATACTGTACATTATTATACTGTGTAATGGATAATGTATTATATTGTGTATACTGACATATTATACTGTGTATATGAATGTATTATATTGTGTATACTTGTATATATTATACTGTGTATATTGAATGTTTATATTGTGTATACTGTATATATTATACTGTGTAATTGAATGTATTATATTGTTATACTGTATATATTATCCTGTTATATTGAATGTATTATATTGTGTATACTGTATATAATAATTATACTGTGTAATATTGAATGTATTTTATATTGTGTATACTGTATCTATATACTGTGTATTTGAATGTATTATATTGTGTATACTGTATATTTATCTGTGTATATTGATGTATTATATTGTGTATACTGTACATATTATACTGTGTATATTGAATGTATTATTTGTGTAACTGTATATATTATACTGTGTATATTGAATGTATATATTGTGTATACTGTAATATTTATACTGTGTATATTGATGTTAATTATATTGTGTAACTGTATATATTAGACTGTGTATATTGATGTATTATATTGTGTATAGTATATATTATACTGTGTATATTGAATGTATTATATTGTGTTACTGTATTATTATACTGTGTATATTGAATGTATTATATTGTGTATACTGTAATATCTTATACTGTGTCTATTGAACTGTTTATATTGTGTATACTGTATATATTATACTGTGTATATTGAATGACTTATATTGTGTATACTGTACATGTTTACTGTGTATATTGAAAATGTATTTATTGTGTATACTGTACATATTATATTGTGTATCCATGTATATATATACTGTGTATATGGAATGTATTATATTTGTATACTTACATTTATACTGTGTATCTTGATGTATTATATTGGTGTATACTGTAATTTTTATACTGTGTATATTGAATGTTTATATTGTGTATACTGTATCTTTATACTGTGTATATTGAATGTATTATATTGTGTATACTGTAAAATATTATAACTGTGTATATTGATGTTATTATTTGGTTCCTATTATAATTATACTGTGTATATTGAATTTTAATCTATTGTGTATACGGTATTAATCTGTGATATTGAATGTATTATATTGAGATACTGGTATATATTAAATTAAATATGTGATATATGTGTAAATTACTGTAATATTATACTGTGTCATATTGAAGGTATTAATCATTTAGGCTGTATACTGTAATTTTCTATTGATATGTGTTAGTTGTAAACTGTACATATTATACTGTGTAATGATTGACATGTATTTCTGTGTATACTGTACTATTATACTGTGTATTTGAATATTATAGTGTGTTACTGTATATATTTATCAACTGGTGTAATATTGAATGTAATTATATTGTGTTACTGTACATATTATAACTGTGTAAATTGAATGTATAATATTTGTATTACTGGTTATATTATACCTTGGTAATATGTTGAATTATTATATTGTATAATGTATATATTGATACTGTGTATAGTAATGATAATATTGTGTATAATGTAATAATTATACTGTGTAATTGAATGTATTATATTGTTGTAATATATATATTATACTTGTATATTTGTGTATAATGTATATATTATACATGTGTATATTGAATGTAATTATATTGTGTATAATATATATATTATACTGTGTATATTGTGTAAACTGTACATATTATACTGTGTATATGTGTATATGTAATACGTGTGTCATATTGTATCTATTATCTGTGAATACTCTAGTATATACCCCTGTGTATTTGTTTCTATTATATTGTGTAATACCGGTTTTTCCCCCACAATCTGTTTTTTGTGTTACTTTTGTTAGGGGGGTTGTTGTAAGTGTGTTTTCTTGTCTTATGTAAATGTTGTTAGGTTGTTTCAAGTTTGCTCTTCGGGGCACTGGCCTGCATGTGAATGTAATTGTAAAGTGCCATGGAATTCTTGCTGGCTTGTTTAAATCCTTAAAAGTTCTTATCTTTAAAATTGGTGCTAATTTTTCCCCAAACAGTCAGATCGTGGATACGGTAATTTGGGGAAAGGGCATGACAGCGCTGAGGGGTTTACGTTTGAGGCAAATTAGTCACAGGTGTGTTGATCGTAAATTGATATGTGGTGGAATAACCCTGAGATGGGCAGGCAAGTGGGGGGTTCCGTGGTAGGCAGGGGTGGGGCGACCTGGGGCCCCGAGGCTAGTGTCGTAGTTACCCGGGGATACAAGGTGTATGGTTTATCAGGGGAGGGGTGTTTTCCAGGGTTAGGGGGGTATGTATGGTGGGGTACTAGGGAGGGTGTGGTGTATTGGGGGGGGGACCTCTGGGGTGGCGAGGTACATTGAAGGCGTATAGATCGTTAGGTATTGAGGAGATGCACTAAGTACGTATAGTACAGAGAAGAGGATGCCATTCGGTACCTGACTAGATACAGACCAGAGTAAGGTTGTACTAGATTCCGGTACAGGTGTATCTATAAGTAGACGAGAGATACAGTAGCGGAGCGTATAGGCGGATGGAGGAGGAGGGATACATTGCCGATTATCTATTCCTGTGTACATTGTATTTCTTATATTTGTTATTGTGTACCATTGTATCTATTATAATGTGGTATATTGGTATCTCACATCCTGTTATCATTGTATCGATTATATGTGTATTTGTATACCTTGAAATTTTACTGTCGCAGTGGTCCTTTTAGGGCAGGTGGACACGGGTTAGCGGAGGTACTTATTATTTCTCACACAACAGGTTGGAGGCTAAATCAGCCATGTAATGACCTTTCCTATATGAAATCTTTCTTAGGTGATAGATTAAATGGTTTCCCTGTTACTGGGGAGTTGACGGGGAATGTGATTTAATAGCCTTTCCAATGGTCAGGAATCCTGAGAAATTCACCAGGCGTTTGATTGACGCCGGTTTCACTTGCAATGAAGTGTGTCACCCATAAGAGATTGTTAACGGAACCTTACAAATAGCAGGTGGGTTACAATGTCCTTGGAGTAACTGGATTATTATGAATGTTATTAAACCTGAAATGGTTCCGAGTTTTTATTTTTTTACCACAATAATAAAGAAAAGGTCGCCTGTTCCCCAATGTATAGGAAATGTGGATACTTCAAGTGAATCTACAAACTAGAGACTAGACAGAGCTACACTGTATCTACAAACTGAGACTAGACACAGCTACACTGTATCTACAGACTGAGACTAAACAGAGCTACACTGTATCTACAGACTGAGACTAGACAGAGCTACACTGTATCTACAAACTGAGTCTAGACAGAGCTACACTGTATCTACAGAACGAGACTTACGGCCATGTTCTACAGCTGAGTCTAGACAGAGCTATACACTGTATCTACAGACTGAGACTAGACAGAGCTGTACTCTTATCTACAACTGAGACTAGACAGAGCTACACTGTATCTACAGACTGAGACTAGACCTGAGCTACACTGTATCTACAGACTGAGTGGGCTTTGAAGAGCTACAACTGTATCTAACAGACTGAGTCTAGACAGAGCTACACTGCATCTACGACTGAGACTATATGGCGGCTACGATTACACTGTATCTGCAGACTGGTGAGTACTGGGGGCTAGACAGAGCTCACTGTATCTACAGACTGAGTCTAAGACAGGTCTACACTGTAGCTACAGACTGAGACTATACAGAGCTACACTGTTATCTACAGAACTGAGTCCTGACAGAGCTACACTGTGATCTACAACTGAGACTAGACAGAGCTACACTGTATCTACAGACTGAGTCTAGACCGAGCTACTACACTGATCTACAACTGAGACTGACAGAGCTACACTGTATCCTACCGCACTGAGACTAGACAGAGCACGCGGTATCTACAGCCTAGACTATACAGAAGCTGCACTGTATCTACAGACTGAGTCTAGAACAGAGCTGCACTGTAATCTACAGACTGGACTAACAGAGCTACACTGTATCTACAAACTGGTTCTAAAGACAGAGCTACACTGTAGCTACAGACCTGAGACTAGACAGAGCTACACTGTATCTACAGCTGAGACTGACGAGCTCACTGTACTCGAACTGAGACTATACAGAGCTACACGTCATCTACAGACTGAGACTAGAGCCGAAGCTACACTGTATCTACAGACTGAGACTAGACAGAGCTACACTGTATCTACAGACTGAGTCTAGACAGAGCTACACTGTATCTACAGACTGAGACTAGACAGAGCTACACTGTATCTACAGACTGAGTCTAGACAGAGCTACACTGTATCTACAGACTGAGACTAGACAGAGCTACCCTGTATCCCAGACTGAGTACTTAGACAGAGCTACACTGTATCTACATACTGAGACTAGACAGAGCTACACTGTATCTACACAAGACTGAGTCTAGAAGAGCTACACTGTATCTACAGACTGAGACTAGACGAGCTACACTGTAAATCTACCTTCACTGAGACAACTATATCAGACGCTACACTGTATCTAAGACTAGACTACGACAGAGCTCAACTGTTATATACAGACTGAGACTAGACGCGTACACTTACACTGTAAAAGTCCTACATGACTGAATAGACAGAGCTCACACTGTAATCTACATACTGAAGACTGCAGACTACTGGTATAGAGCTACACTGTATCTACAGCTGATACAGACAGAGCTACACTGGTATCTACACTGAGACTAACAGAGAGCTACACTGTAATCTACAGACTGAGACTAGACAGAGCTACACTGTATCTACAGACTGAGACTAGACAGAGCTACACTGTATCTACATACTGAGACTAGACAGAGCTACACTGTATCTACAGACTGAGACTAAAACAGCTACACTGTATCTACAGACTGAGACTAGACAGAGCTACACTGTATCTACAGACTGAGACTAGACAGAGCTACACTGTATCTACAGACTGAGACCTAGACAGAGCTACACTGTTTCTACATACTGGACTAGACAGAGCTACACTGTATCTACAGACTGAGTCTAACAGAGCTACACTGTATCTAGCAGAATGAGACTAGACAGAGCTAGCACTGTATCTACAGACTGAGATAGACAGAGCTACACTGTATCAATCAGACTGAGACTAGACTACAGCTACACTGTATCTACAGACTGAGACTAGACAGACTATCACTGTCTAAACGGACTAGACAGAGCTACACTGTATCTACAGACTGAGACTAACAGAGCTACACTGTATCTACAGACTGAGACTAGACAGAGCTACACTGTATCTACATACTGAGACTAAACAGAGCTACACTGTATCTGAGCACGACAGCTAAAAACACTGTATCTTACATACTGAGACTGACAGAGATACAACTGTAATCTAGCAGCCTGAAGAACTATACAGAGCTACACTGTATCTACAGACTGCAGACTAGACAGAGCTACACTGTACTCTACGACTGAGAACTAAACCGAGCTACACTGTATCTAAGACTGAGACTAACAGCGGCTACATCTGTATCTACAGACTAGACTATACAAGCTAACTGTATCTACAGACTGAGAATAGACAGCGTCTACACTGTTACTACAGACTGTTAGATTGTAAGCTCTTCGGGGCAGGGCCTGATGTGAATGTAATTGTAAAGTGCCATGGAATATGCTGGCAATATATAAATCCTTAAAAGTTCTTATCCTT
>JAACNH010000473.1:32090-82848 GCA_019447015.1 Hymenochirus boettgeri | reverse complement strand
CATGGAATATGCTGGCAATATATAAATCCTTAAAAGTTCTTATCCTTAAAAATTGGTGCTAATTTTGCCCCAACCAATCATATCTTATTTACTATTTGAAAGCTAACATCTGATTGGTTGAGTAAAGTGAATTATTATACTGTGTATATTGAATGTATTATATTGTGTATACTGTATATATTATACTGTGTATATTGAATGTATTATATTGTGTATACTGTATATATTATACTGTGTATATTGAATGTATTATATTGAGTATACTGTATATATTAAAATGTGTATATTGTGTAAACTGTACATATTATACTGTGTATATTGAATGTATTATATTGAGTATACTGTATATATTATACTGTGTATATTGTGTAAACTGTACATATTATACTGTGTATATTGAATGTATTATACTGTGTATACTGTACATATTATACTGTGTATATTGAACATATTATATTGTGTATACTGTATATATTATACTGTGTATATTGAATGTATTATATTGTGTATACTGTACATATTATACTGTGTATATTGAATGTATAATATTGTGTATACTGTATATATTATACTGTGTATATTGAATGTATTATATTGTGTATAATGTATATATTATACTGTGTATAGTAAATGTATAATATTGTGTATAATGTATATATTATACTGTGTATATTGAATGTATTATATTGTGTATAATATATATATTATACTGTGTATATTGTGTATAATGTATATATTATACTGTGTATATTGAATGTATTATATTGTGTATAATATATATATTATACTGTGTATATTGTGTAAACTGTACATATTATACTGTGTATAATGTGTATATTATACTGTGTATATTGTATCTATTATATTGTGAATACTCTATATATTACACTGTGTATATTGTATCTATTATATTGTGAATACTCCGGTTTCCCCCACAATCATAAAGACATACTGTTAGGTTGTATGTGTCCAATAAATGTGTTTAGATTGTAAGCTCTTCGGGGCAGGGCTTGATGCAAGTGTAAAATTGTTAAGTGCCATGGAATATGCTGGCAATATATAAATCCTTAAAAGTTCTTATCCTTTAAAATTGGTGCTAATGTTGCCCCAAACAATCAGATCTTATTTACTATTTGAAAGCTAACATCTGATTGGTTGAGGCAAAATTAGCACAATTTTCATCGATAAAAACTTGAATTGAATAACCCTGATAGGGGCGCTAACCCCACATGTGTCTTACCTTTGACATTGATTATTACTGTGTAGGTAGATCCATTATGTGTCTTATTGTATCTATTTTATTGTGTTATATGTGTACTTGTATCATTACATTGAATGATATTGTAATTATTATATTTGATTGTGTCATTAATATATGTATTCAGAGATATATTGATATATCCGGTGTACATTTATTTATACAGAGTATATGTATCTAATCTTTATCTGTGTACATTGTATCTATTATACAGAGTATATGATCTATTATCGTGGACATGTGATTTATTATATTGTGTATATTGTGTACATTGTATCTATTATAATGTGTATATTGTATCTATCATCCTGTGTACATTGTATCTATTATAATGTGTATATTGTATACCTTGAAATGTTACGGGCCAGGTGCCTTAGCAGGTAGGAAAGGGTTAAGCGGGGGTCATTAGGATTTAATCACCCAGGTTGGAGGCTAAATCAGCCATGTAATGACCTTTCCTATATGAAATCTTTCTTAGGTGATAGATTAAATGGTTTCCCTGTTACTGGGGAGTTGACGGGGAATGTGATTTAATAGCCTTTCCAATGGTCAGGAATCCTGAGAAATTCACCAGGCGTTTGATTGACGCCGGTTCACTTGTGCAATGAAGTGTGTCACCCATAAGAGATTGTTAACGGAACCTTACAAATAGCAGGTGGGTTACAATGTCCTTGGAGTAACTGGATATATGAATGTTTAAACCTGAAATGGTTCCGAGTTTTATTTTTTTACCAACAATAATAAAAAAAAGGTCGCCTGTTCCCCAATGGGAAATGTGATACTCAGGAATACTACTAAATAACAGAGCTACATGATCTACAAACTGAGACTAGACACAGCTACACGTATCTACAGACTGAGTAAACAGAGCTCACACTGATCTACAGACTGAGACTGACAGAGCTACACTGTATCTACAAACTGAGTAGACAGAGCTACTACGACTATCGTATGATCTACAGACTGAGTCTAGACAGAGCTACACTGATCTACAGACTGAGACTAGACCAGAGCTACACTGTACTACGACTGAACAGACAGAGCTACACTGTATCTACAGACTGAGACTAGACAGAGCTACACTGTATCTACAGACTGAGACTAGACAGAGCTAACTGTATCTACAGACTGAGTCTAGACAGAGCTACACTGATCTACAGACTGAGACTAACAGAGCTACCACTGTATCTACAGACTGAGACTAGACAGAGCTACACTGTATCTAAAGACTGAGTCTAGACAGAGACTACACTGTATCTACAGACTGAGACTAGACAGAGCTACACTGTATCTACAGACTGATCTAACAAGAGCTACACTGTATCTACAGACTGAACTAGACAGAGCTAACACTGTATCTACCAGACTGAGTTAGACAGGAAGCTACACTTATCTACAGACTGAGACTAGACAAGCTACACGTTATCTACAGACTGAGATAGACAGAGCTACACTGTATCTACAGCCTGAGGACTATCAGAGCTGCACTGTATCTACAGACTGAGTCTAGACAGAGCTCCTTGTATCTACAGATGAGACTAGGACAGAGCTACACTGTATCTACAGACTGAGCTCAGACAGAGCTACACGTATTCTACAGACTGAGACCTAGACAGAGCTACACTGTATCACAAACTGAGATTAGACAGAGCTACACTGTATCTACAGGACTGAGGACTAGACAGAGCTACACTGTATCTACAGACTGAGACTAGGACAGAGCTACACTGTATCTACAGACTGAGATCTAGACAGGCTACACGCATTACAGACTGAGATAACGAGTACACTGTATCTACAGACGGAGACTAGACAGAGCTACCACTGTATCTACAGACTGAGTCTAGACCAGCTACACTGTATATACAGACTGAGACTATACAGAGCTTACACTGTATCTACAGGACTGAGGTCTAGACAGAGCTACACTGTATCTACAGACTGAGGACTAGACAGATCTACACTGTATCTACACTAGATAGAGTGAATGACTGAGCTACACTGATTACAGACTGGAGACCAGACAGGCTAACTGACTACAGACTGAGACTAGACAGAGCTACACTGTAATCTACAGACTGAGACTAGACAGAGCTTACACTGTATCTACAGACTGAGCTAGACAGAGTACACTGTATGCTTACAGACTCAGGACTAGACAAGAGCTACACTGTATCTACAGACTGAGACTAGACAGAGCTACACGTATCACACAGATGAGACTAGACACAGCTACACTGTATCTAAAGACTGAGACTAGACAGAGCTACAACTGTATCTACAGACTGAGGTAGCACAGATGGTTACACGGTATCTACAGATGAGACTAGACAGAGCTACACTGTATCTACAGACTGAGACGAGACAGAGCTACACTGTACTTACATACGAGACTAGACAGAGCTACACTGTATCTACAGACTGAGACTAAAACAGCTACACTGTATCTACAGACTGAGACTAGACAGAGCTACACTGTATCTACAGCCTGAGACATGACAGAGCTACACTGTATCTACAGACGGACACTAGACAGAGCTACACTGTACCTACAGACGGAGACTAGACAGAGCTACACTGTATCTACAGACTGAGATTAGACAGAGCTACACTGTATCTACAGACTGAGACTAGACAGAGCTACACTGTTTCTACAGACTGAGACATGACAGAGCTACACTGTATCAACAGACTGAGACTAGACAGAGCAACACTGTATCTACAGACTGAGACTAGACAGAGCTACACTGTTTCTACAGACTGAGACTAGACAGAGCTACAGTGTATCTACAGACTGAGATATGACAGAGCTACACTGTATCTACAAACTGAGACTAGACACAGCTACACTGTATCTACAGACTGAGATTAGACAGAGCTACACTGGATCTACAGACTGAGATATGACAGAGCTACACTGTATCTACAGACTGAGACATGACAGAGCAACACTGTATCACGACTAGAGTAAGAGCCTACACACCAGCGAGACTAAAGACATGTATCAGACGATAGACAGAGCTACTGTATCTACAGGGACGAGACATGACGGCTAACTTATCTACAGACTTGAGATTAGCAGGCTACACTGATCTAAGATAGAGTTAACCGAGCTACATGATGAGGCACGACAGAACAACACTGTATGGATAAAGGGGAGGTTTTACACTCTTTTAAGGAGGGAGCTAAATACACTCTTACATGGTATAGTCTCCCTTAAAGGGCAACTTTAATTTCACAAACTGCTTTCTAATTAATCAAGTGGATGAGAAGTTGGATAATTACAGCTCTGTGTTTTGTCAATTGTTACAATAACAAAGGACTGTGTATTTAAATTATAGGTTAAGGAAAGTCATTATAACTATAACTATTGACACAAGATCATATTATCATAATCTTATTGGAACGAAAGTATCATTTCTAATAGAATTATTGACAGAAAAATCATTTCAAATAAATGTTATTGACACAACAGTATCATTTCTGAAGAGCAGATGTTATGACACAAGTAGTCATTTCTGATAGAAAATTTCTTGACACAAAGGTTCATTTCTATATAGAATGGTTATTGACCAAGTATCCTTTCCTATATAGAATGTATGACAACAAGTGTCCATTTCTAGTATAGAATCTTTATTGACACAAAGTATCATTTCTCTATAGGAATCTTATTGACCAAAGTATCATTTTCTATATAGAATCTTGCAGAACAGTATCATTTCTATATAGAATCTTATTGACAACAACAGTAATCATTTCTATATAGAATCTGTATGGACACAAAGTATCATTTCTAATAGAATCTATGACAGAAGCCAGAAAGTCACATTTTATATAGAATCTTATTGACACAGTATCATTTCTATATAGAATTTACTGACACAAAGTATCCTTTGAATATAGAAATCTATTGAAAACAGCGCTTAAACTTTTGACAAATGATTCTATATTCTATTGAGCAAGACTTATGATTTTGACACAAAGTATCATTTCTATATAGATGTTATTGCACACAGTATCTTACTATTATAAAATCTTAATTGCCAGCAAATTCAGTTCGATACATAGAATCTTATTGACACAAAGTGTATCATTTCTATATAGATCTTATGACACAAAGTATACGTTTGAATAGAATCCTATTGACCAAAAGGTTCATTTCTTATAGAATTTATTGACACAAGTACTCTGTTCTACATAGAATTTTTTGAACACAAGTAGTCATTTACTATATGAATCTTATTCGACAACAATCTTCTATATCGAGTTTCACAAGACATCATTTTCTAGATAGAATGTTATTCGACACAAAGTGATCAGTCTATAAGAACTTATGCACCCTGAAAGTATCATTTATATAGAATTTATTGACACAAAGTTCATATTCTGATATAGAATTTTTGGACACCAAAGTTTCATTTCTATATGAGATCTTATGAGCACAAAAAGTATCATTTCTATATAGAATTATTGACAGAAAGAATATAGAATCTTATTGACAGATCATTTCTATATAGAGCTTATTTGACACAAAGTATCATTTCTATATAGAATGTTATTGACACAAAGTTCATTTCAATACGAATCTTTTGACAGCAAGTATTTAAAATTTACTGAACAGTATCAGTCTGCTAATGTATGACAAAGGTCATTTCTATCTAGAATCTTATTGACACAAGATCTTTCTATATAGAATGCATTATGACACCAATGTGCATTTCTATATAGAATCTATCTCAAAGACTCACAAAAGTATCATTTCTATATAGAATTTTTGACACAAAGTTCACTTCTATAAGAATATTGCACAAAGGTCAATTTATATATAGAATCTATTGACCACAAGTAGTTCATGTTCTATATAGAATCTTATGACACAAAGTATCATTTCTATAGAATCTTATTGACACAAGTATCATTTCTATAGAATCTATTGACACAAAAGTATCATTTCTATATAGAACAATCTTATTGACAGACAAAAGATTAATTTCATATAGAATTATTTGACACAAGTAATTTTATAGAATTTATTGAACACAAAGTATCATTCTATATAGAATCTTATTGAACAAAGTATCATTCTATAAGGAATTTATTGACACAAGTATATGTATATAGAATTCTTATTGACACATTTATTTGCTATAACAGAATACAAATTAATCATATTAGATTATTTGAATGCAGTGACATAAACCCACAATGATTCATTAAGGCTGAGGCCTTACTACGGCCCATGTCAACGCGTGGAAATATGCATGCGCGCATGTTTTCTGGTGTGTTACCGCCCACTTGCAATGCGATCTGCACAATGTTCTGCAATCGGAGCCCATATGATTTGCAAAAAAAATTGTGATCCCATGAGCTTCAAAAATGGATCTCAGTTCCCAACCCTAAAGCTAGGTACACACCTAGCGATTTTTCCTCCTGACCGACCGTTCGATACTTTCGAACGGTCGGCCAGGAGGAAGGACGTCGGTCGCGTGCAAAAGCAGCCGCGTCGATAGTCACCCGACCGATCGTGTGGTCCATAGAGGACCGCACGATCGGAGACGAGGTTTCCACCCGTCACGATCTGTCCTTTGCTCCGATCGAAGAACGTTCGATCGGAATGGGCACATTCGGATTCGAATTCGGTCCGATCGACCGATACACTGAACTATCGGTCGATCGGACCGAAATATCTAATCGTGTGTACCCAGCTTAAGAGGGTTTTATATGCAGTTATATGCAGTTATATGCAGTTATATGCAGTTAGATTTCCTCCCTCAAAAAAACAAACTAAACATTTTTAACATTCAAATAAGGCACTATGTAAAGTGTAATTAGTGATGCCGCTCCTCCGTCTCGCTCTTTATTATCCATCACACGTGTTTAAATCTCATCATAATCATGAGCTCATTGGTATTCAGAGAGTCGCCACTGTCTGTGAAATAAATTGAAATTGTAATGGTGCTAATTGGCTGATCGGTACATTTCTCACTCCTGCAACCAGTAGAGTTTGTCCCTTGAGGGTTTCCAACCATTCCTGTTCTGATGTTCAGTAAACCTTAAAGTAACAAACTCTTTATATTGACAGATACCCTGCAAATAAAATATATGTTATGGTTTGAATGAAAAGCATGATCCTCTGTATGAGGTGAGAATGCGAATATATGTGTGACCGAGCAGTGGTGTTTATGGAATTAGGTGGTAGGTACACTACCTACCCTCCAACATCCCTTATTATAGACAACACAACCTACCCTCCAACATCCCCCTTCAGATAGGTACACTAACCTACCCTCCAACATCCCCTTCAGATATGTGCACTAACCTACCCTCCAACATCCCCTTCAGATAAGTACACTAACCTACCCTCCAACATCCCCTTAAGATAGGTATACTAACCGTCCAGTACAGCTGGGGGTATTCCCTGTAAATAAGATATGTATATATTGCCAGAATGAGAAGAAACAAGAGGTTTTTATTCACTAGCTCATGAGACAAAAACAAATATTGTATCTGTCAAAACTTTTTATTAATCAGACCTCCACCCTTTATTAATCAGAACTTCACCCTTTATTGATTAGAACTCCACACTTTATTGATCAGAAATCCACCCTTTATTGATCAGAAACTTCCCCTTTTTGATCAAGCCAATGCATAATCCACCCTTTATGATCAGAACTTCACCTTTATTGTAGAAACTCCACCTTATTGATCAGAACTCCACCCTTATTGACAGAAACTTCACACTTTATTGATCAAGAACTCCACCCTTTATTGATAGACTTCACCCTTTATTGATCAGAAATCACCCTTTATTGATCAGAAACTCCACTTATTGATCAGAAACTAACCTTATTATCAGAACCACCCTTGGTGATCAGAACTTCACCCTTTATGATCAGAACTCCACCCTTTATGATAAGAACCCAACCTTTGTCAGCTTTGATCAGAATTACTCACCTTATTCAATTTGATCAGACCTGGAAGTGGATCCTCCGCTGGCAGCTAGTGACAGTCCCGATCGTTCCTATTCAGAGTAACTATAGCTGCATGTCACGATATAATGCTATACTATCCTCTGAACAGGAAGCAGTCGGGAATTTTCACTGCTGCAGAGGAGGATCTGTGTAAGGTAAATATCTTCTATCTTTGTCCGTGGCTTCTGGTCAATTGATTGAAGAAAGAAAGGTAAGGTAGCTCCTTAACCTCACGGTCTTCAATCAATGAAGTAAAGGAATAAAGTATTAACATTTTTTATCACAAGGGTGGGAACAAGATGGCATCTGGGGAGTTATTTTAGGGTCACGCCTTCCTACTGCTCCGCTCCCTGCAGTATTTGGAACCAAATAGAATAATCAAGGATAGGGGACGCCACTCAGAAGTACTTCAAACTTCAATTAAGGGGACGCCATGCACTATTACTGCAAACACTAACAGGGTTATTCAATAAAAGTTCTTATCGTTAAAAATGGTGCTAATTTTGCCCCAACCAATCAGATGTTAAGCTTTCAAATGTTAAATGATATCTGATTGGATGGGGCAAAATTAGCACCATTTTAAACCATAAGAACTTTTCTTGAATAACCCTGAAAGTGTTTGCAGTAATAGTGCATGGCGTCCCCTTAATTGATATTCTATTAGGAACAAAATTACTACATCATTAGTTGGCTGTAGTTTCATTATTTTATGCCACACATATGTCAATTTACACAAACACTATAGTTACCCTTTAAAATATAACACATCCCGCCATTGAAGTCAATTAGTTTTGAAGTAAATTTTAATGTATCTAATGATTCATTGTTATTGAATCTGCAGTTTAGATCATCTTTAAATCCAACAACTTAATTTACGGCCATACTAAATGAGAATTAATGAATGGAAATAGAATTCGTAATTTAAAATACTCCGTCCTATTCAGAGTTTTTGCAGGTAGCTAATTAGATAACAATTAATCGGGACAAACAGTAACTAGGCTTTGCCGTGTTGAATAATATCCAATTAGCATGTTCCATTTAATGGCAATTAGATAGCTAAAATGCCATACTGATTTACATGAATTATATTAATGATCTATTGTGGTCTCATTAAAACAATGAGATTATGCTCCAACTTAATATCCATCAACTGCGATTGAGAAATGTAAAGGATGTCAGGTGAGAATTTAACCCATACTTATGGGAAGGATTGTTTAGTATCTGCATATAGTCTATAGTACGTATAGTATAGTTAATAACAGATAATATAGTATAGTGCAATACAGTATAGTATAACAGTATAGTATAGTATAGTACAATTACTTATAGTATTACAGTACAGTTAGTATAGTACAGTACAAAGTATAGTTATTATAGTATAAATAGTAAATACATACAGTAGTATAGTATACACAGTATAGTATAGTTAAGTAGTACAGTATAAGTATAGTACGTAAATAGGCAGGGTTTATTAGATAATACAGTATGCTACTAGTATAAGACTATATAGAAGATAGTAAGTACAGTAAGTACTTAAATATAGTACAGTACAATACATGCAGTAAGTATAATACAGTATAGTACAGTATAGAATAGTATTATATCAGAAGTACAGTAAAGATAGTATTATAGATACAGCTTCAATATAGTACAGTATATAAGTATAGTATAGTATAGTAGTATAGTATAGTACAGTACAATACAGGTATAGTATGTATCAGTATAATACATCAGGTATAGTTATAGTAGAGATATACAGTGTATGCATAGGACAAGTAAGTCATAGTATAGAATAGTATAGATAGTACAGTATAGTATAGTAGTTAGAATAGGTATACAGTTATAGTATAGTACAGTATCAGCATAGTATAGATACAGTATAGTATAGTATAGTAAGAGTATAGTATAGTATAGTACAGTACAGTATAGATAGTACAGGTATAGTATTGACAATATAGACAGTAAAGTATAAGTATAGTATAGTACAGTTACAGTATAGTAAGCATAGTATAGTAATAATATTAGTACAGTACAAAAGTATAGTACAGTACAGTAGTTTAGTATATAACAGTCAGTAAGTATAGTACAGCAGTATTAGTTATTATAGCAATATTTAGTACACAGTATATACAGTAAGTACAGTATACGTATGTAGTAGTAACAGTACATACAGTTTTAGTATGTAATTGTTATAGTACATAGTACAGTATCAATATAGTAGTAATATATAGTAGTATAGTATATCAGTACGTTAGTATAGAGTGTTATAGTATAGTATCAGAATATAGTACAGTATATATAGACGTTTGGATAGTATAGTACTAGTACAGTATAGTATAGTATAGTAGTACAGTAGTATAGATTACAGTAGTTGTTACAGTATAGTACTTAGTACAGTTATAGTGTAGTATAGTAAGGTTATAGTATAGTACAGTACAATAAAGACATGTGTATAGTATATGTACAGTAAGATATAACAGGAAGTAGTAACAGATATAGACAGACAAAAAGATAGATAGCAGAACAGATATGAAATCAGAACGATAAGACAGCAGAAGAGAAATAGTAATACAGTAAGGATTAAAAATAGTACAGTATACAGTTGTTTAGTAGTAGCCAGTACCAGTATAGTATAGTTACAGTATGCTAGTATAGTATAGTTCCAGTATCAGTATAGTACAGTACATACACGGTATAGTATAGTAGAGTACAGTACTACATATATACTAATATAGTTTGTATAGTACAGGTACAGACATTGTAGTATAGTATAGTAAGTATTAGGATACGTACAGTAGAGATAGATAGTATTATAGTATCGTATTAGATAGTATATGTATAGTTACAGATATGTGTATAGTATATTAGATAGTACAGGATAGTACAGTATAGTTATATATAGTATAGTACTAGCATCTAGTTAACGTACAGGATAGTATAGTACAGTATAGTAAAGTATAGTAAAGTACATAGTACAGTTATAGTACATAGTATAGTAAGTAGACAGTATAGTATAGTATAGTTACAGTAAAGTATAGTTATAGTAATATAGTATAGTAGAGTATAGTATAGTCTAGACAAGTAAGTACAGTATAGATAGTACAGTATAGTAAAGTATAGGTTAAATAGTACAGTTAAGTATAAATAGTACAGTATAGTAAGATATAGTAAAATATAGAAGTAAAGTACAGTATTATAGTATAATTAAGTACAGTTATAGATAGTATAGTACCGTAAAGTACAGTTGTAAAGTCTGTAGTACAGTATATTAGTAAGTATACAGCGCATATAGGTAGTAGAGTATAATATAGTATAGTATAGTATAGTATAGTATAGTATAGTATAGTACAGTACAGTTACAGTTATAGATAGTATAAGTTTATAGCTATAGTATGTATAGTGACAGTTATAGTACAGTAATAGTAGTATAGTATAATATAGTATAGTATAGTATAGTACAGATAGTATAGTACAGTACAGTATAGTATAGTACAGTATAGTAAAGTATAGTAAAGTAAGTTACAGTATAGTAAAGTTATAGTATAGTACAGTATCGTATAGTATAGTATGTATAGTATAGTATAGTATAGTATAGGATAGTACAGTTAAGTGTACAGTACAGTATAGTAGTACAGTATAGATAGTTACAGTACAATACAATATAGTATTGTATAGTACAGTACAGTACATATAGTATAGTATGTAAAGTACAGACAGATAGTTTAGTTATAGTAAGTATTACAGTACAGTATAGTAAAGTAGAGTATATACGTACATATAGTAAGATAGTATAGTACAGTATAGTACAGTACAGCTTTATAGTATAGTACAGTTACAGTATAGTTATAGATAGTATAGTATAGTATAGTATAGTATAGTGCAGTACGTACAGCACTGTATAGATGATAATATAGTATAGTATAGTATAGTATAGTATAGTGCAGTACAGTTGAGTACAGTACAGTATAGTATAGTATAATATAGTACAGTATAGTACATTATAGTGTAGTATAGTATAGTACAGTACAGTACAGTAAAGAATAGTACAGTACAGTATAGTATAGTAAAGTACAGTATAGTATAGTAAGGCATAGTACAGTATCATAAAGTACAGTATAGTATAGGATAGTACAGTACAATATAGTATAGTATAGTATAATAAAGTATAGTACAGTATAGTATAGTATAGTATAGTATGGTTTAGTACAGTACAGCACAGTATAGTACAGTACAGTATAGTATCTTACAGTACAGTATAGTATAGTATAGTATTGTACAGTACAGTATAGTATCATACAGTACAGTATAGTAAGTACAGACAGTAGTAAGTCTAGTGTATAGCTATAGTTATAGTAGTAATTATTCTACCGTTATAGTATAGTATAGTATCGTGACAGTATAGTATAGTACAGTATAGTATCGTACAGGTACAGTTATTAGTATATACAGTACAGTATTATATAGTACAAGTATAGTATGTATAGTATCGTACAGTACAGTATAGTATAGTATAGTACACGATTATAGTATCATACAGTACAGTATAGATAGTACAGTACAGTATAGGTACAGTACGTACAGTATAAAACATACAGTACAGTATAGTTTATAGTATCGTACAGTACAGTATATAGTATAGTATAGTACAGGTATGAGTATAGTATTTTACAGTATAGTATAGTATGGTATAGTATAGTATAGTACAGTATGGCTATAGTATAGTACAGTACAGTATAGTACCGTACATTATAGTATTAGTACAGTTACAGTACAGTATAGTATCGTACAGTTTAGTGCAGTATAGTACAGTATAGATAGTAGTAGTACAGTACAGTATATAATACTAGTACAGTGATATCGAGCTACAGTATAGTAAAGTATAGTATAGTATAGTACCGTACAGTACAGGTAAAGATCTAGTATAGTACAGTACAGTATAGTTAAAGTACAGTATAGTACAGTAAGTATGTATAGTATAGTACAGTACAGTACAGTATAGTATCGTACAGTACAGTATAGTGTAATACAGTACAGTTTAGTATAGTATAGTACAGTATAGTATCATGCAGTACAGTACAGTATAGTATAGTACAGTACAGTATAGTACAGTATAGTACAGTACAGTATAGTACAGTACAGTATAGTACAGTATAGTATAGCATGGTATGGTACAGTACAGTATAGTACCGTACAGTACAGTATAGTATAGTACAGTGATGTAGTATAGTATAGTAATGTAGTATATTATAGTATAACATAGAATAGTATAGCATAGTAATGTAGTATAGTGTAGTATAGTATAGTGTAGTATAGTATAGTATAGTATAGTATAGTATAGTATAGTATAGTATAGTATTTGAGGTTGAATAAAAGACATATGTCCAACCATCCAGTTAACACATCTAGCAATATCCTCATTTTCCTGCACTGTTATCCAGAGGAAGCAAAAAAAAAAAACCCAACAAATTATTGAAGGGGAAAAAAAAAATTCCTTCGACTCCAATGGGCAATGGGAAATTTCCCCTAAACCAACTCTACTTTATGGATCAATTACAGAGAACTTGTAACATTCCTTGTGTGTTAGAAAACTCATCCAGCTTTTTATTAAACTGACCAATGAACCTGCCATAACAACGTCCATGGAAAGACAGTTCCATAGCGTTTAACGTTCTCACAGTGACAAACTTTCCAACTCTACTTTATGTATCAATACAGTAACTTGTAACATTCCTTGTTTGCAGAAACTCATCCAGCTGTTATTAAACTGACCAATGAACCTGCCATAACAACGTCCACTGGAAGACAGTCTCATAGCTTTAACGTCTTCACAGTGACAAACCTTCCCAACTCTACTATGTATCAATACCAGACAACTTGTAACATTCCTTGTTTGTAGAAAACTCATCAGCTTTTATTAAACTGACCAATGAACATGCCATAACAACGTCCACTGGGAAGACAGTTCCATAGCTTTACCATTCTCACAGTGACAAACCCTTTCCCAACTCTACTTATGTATCAGTACCAGAACTTGTAACTCCTTGTTTGTAGAGAAAACTCATCCACTTTTTATAAAGCTGACCAATGAACCTGCCATAACAACGTCACACTGGAAGACAGTTCCATAGCTTTACCGTTCTCACAGTGACAAACCCTTCCCAACTCTACTTTATGTATCAATCCAGTAACTTGAATATTCCTTGTGTTGTAGAAACTCATCCAGCTTTTTATTAAACTGACCAATGAACTGCCATAACAACGTCCACTGGAAGGCAGTTCCATAGCTTTAACGTTCATCACGTGAAAACCTTCCCCAATCTACTTTATTGTATCAATACCAGTAACTTGTAACATTCTTGTTGTAGAAACTCATCCAGCTTTTATTTAAACTGACCAATGTACCTGCCCATAACAACGTCCACTGGAAGGCTAGTTCCATAGCTTTACCAGTTCTCACAGTGACAAACCCTTTCCCAACTCTACTTTATGTATCAATCCAGTAACTTGTAACATTCCTTGTTTGTAGAAACTATCCAGCTTTTATATAAACTGGACCAATGAACCTGCCATAACAACGTCCACTGAGAGACAGTTCCATAGATTACCGTTCTACAGTGACAAACCCTTCCCAACTCTACTTTATGTATCAATACCAGTAACTTGTAACATTCCTGTTTGTAGAAACTCTATCCAGCTTTTATTAAACTGACCAATGAACCTGCCAATAACAACGTCCACTGGAAGACAGTTCCATAGCTTTGACGTTCTCACAGCGATCAAACTTTCCAACTCTACGTTATGTATCAATGCCAGTAACTTGTAACATTCCTTGTTGTAGAAACGAAACTTATCCAGCTTTTTATAAACTGACCAATGAACCTGCCATAACAACGTCCACTGGAAGACAGTTCCCATAGCTTTTACCGTTTCACAGTGACAAACCCTTTCCCAACTCTACTTTATGTATTCAATACCAGTAACTTGTAAATTTCTGGTTTGTAGAAACTTATCCAGTCTTGTTTATTAAACTGACCAATGAACCTGCCATAACAACGTCCACTGGAAGACAGTTCCATAGCTGTTACCGTTCTCACAGTGACAACCCTTTCCCAACTCTACTTTATGTATCAATACCAGTAACTTGTAACATTCCTTGTTTGTAGAAAACTCATCCAGCTTTTTATTAAACTGACCAATGAACCTGCCATAACAACGTCCACTGGAAGACAGTTCCTAGCGTAACGTTCTCACAGTGACAAACCCTTTCCCAACCTTAACATTAAACTTCTTCTCTCGCAGTTTTAGGGGGTGTTCTTTTTCCCCCTGCAATTTTTTTTCCCCCCCCCCCCCCCCCCAGGATTCCAAAACTGCACCGCATATTCCAATGCTTTGTTACTTTATTAAACTACCAACCAAGTAAATGTTGTGAATTTTAATGAAAATAACCAACGACAGCACCAGATTATTAAAAAAAAACTGCTCTTGGTTAGAGGTGAATGAACCTGTCAAGGACCTCAAGGAAGGTCCAAGGATTGGGATAAAGTTTAGCCACCGGACCTGCTAACAAAACCGAAGTTACATTGCAAGACTACGAAATATCACCAACTAAACCAGGTTTTGATGTTTGAAAATTTCACATCAAAATTCCATCAGTGGTTATGAACGAAGCAGAACTGGAGGTTTTAATCCTAAACTGGGTTTAGGTCAGAACCACCACATGCGTAGTCTGGATTCATAGTCGAGATTTCCCAGTTTGGTAAGACCATTTTGGATGGTGAAATGCCGTTGTTTTGTGATAAATTAAAAGACATCTTGATTGACAGAAAGCGAGAAAGGAGACTGCGGTGACATTTGGTAGTTTCATTCACCGGGGGAGAAAGTACCAACTCTATATTGATCTAAAGCTTCATTCACCGGGGGAGAAAGTACCAACTCTATATTGATCTAAAGCTTTACCAGCCAGATAAGAAACTCTATCAAACAAGAGAGGGTTTGGCAGACACAGAGACAACACAGAATTGTATATTCCGAGGAGCAAACAAAAGCCGCCAGTTGTACAGATACACAACAAATCCGGATAATCTGACAATAGGTCACAGGTTCCCACAATAAAGTAACTGCTGTTGGAGTGAATAAACAATAGTAAAGGGAAAGTGAAAAGAGCACATTGATCACACCAGGGAAAGTCTATGGGGAACATGCTCCTCGCCTTCTCCCTTACACATTTATTCTACTTCAATGGGCTATTTATCAACTACCCAGACCCACTTACCTCTTTATTACCAAACAATGAAGGTCCACAGGCAGGGCAGGGGGGCTGAATGTACCCACAGGCAGGGCAGGGGGGGCTGAATGTACCCACAGGCAGGGCAGGAGGGATGAATGGAGGGCTGAATGTTCTACCTTCATTGTTATATATACAGTGTACAGTGCCAGGTGTATGCATGGTTGCTTCTCCCATGAGGCAGAGTGAGACATCAATGTTAGGCGGCGCCTCTGGGGGAAAGGGCAGCAGGGAAATAATAATTTAGAAGAAAGCTGCCCCTTTTTTAAAAAGTGTGCTGGGAGCACTCGGGGGCGCCATTCACGTGCCCCCTAAATCGTCTATCTATCTATCTACCTATCTATCAATCATCTATCTATTATCTATCTATTATCTATCTATCTATCTATCATCTATCTATTATTTATCTATCTATCTATCTATCTATCTATCTATCTATTTCCCACCTTCTGTACAGTTAATGTTAACAAATCTGGAAAATTCCAGGAATTTATATACAGGGGACCCACAACTGCATTTTATCAACCATTTTTAATCAAAAGACACTGACCAAAAAGAAAAACCGATGCTCGTTACGATAATAGAAAAGATAATTAAGCACCTTGTCTCCAAGCTTGTCCAGATTGTCCAAGAAATACTTCACCGATTCGCCCTATAAAGAGAAGGAATAAAATGATTACAGGCTCTATAATGTAAAACTATAGCCAAGTATTAAAATGGATTTAGTATTGACCATACTACATAATTCATAGTTCTTTCATTCATTGTCTATTAAACTCTTTGCCCCACAATGCCCTGATATACAGCCACATGGCAGACATGTGGATACATATAACAGAGCCTTAAACCATGACAGCACAGACAATGAAAGAAAGCCGGTCCCCAAGGTAAACTTGCCAGGGTGATGGTAGTAGTAAAGGGCACCAATGTTGCAGGTTGCCATAGCAATAAAGTAATAGAATCGTTGGTATGGGTCTGTAACGATAAACGAGGTACAGGATTTCCTATAGGTGGGTCCATCCCTCACATATATAGAAAAGGTTACCTTAAGATGTGACACTTTAATACAATGTTAAGACAGACCGACATGAATGTCTTAACCTCTGGCAACACAGGTGAGTTCATGCAAGTGAAAAATGTCCCAAATGTGCCCAATTAGCCATTTCCCTCTGTGGTCTGAGGGGAAACTCACTTGGTTCAGATAGTGTAAGGGGGTGTGGCAGCAAACAAGGAGGAGTACCAAGACAATGGCAGGGAGATGGGAAACTACAGTTCATTGAGGAAACCCTGAATTCCAACATATACTAGGACACACTGAAGTCTGGGACGCGGGCAGTATTCAACATAACCCTAACACCTACAAGATGACCATGCCTTGCTAAAGAGACTGAGGGTAAAGGTGCTAGACTGGCCAAGCAGGTCTCCAGATCTAAACCGTATTCAGCACAATTTGGACATTTTTCATTTGTGTGTCCAGAGGTTAAGACAACCTTCTTGTGTCGAGTTATGTTGAGGGGACAGTAAAGTTAAACAAGCTGTACACGGACCACATTACCGTACATTGTACTAACGTGTCAGATATTTAGTATTGTCCCATGGAAATATATTTACAACAATATGAGACAGTGTACCCACCATTGTAAGATACTGTTAATGTCTCCTACGTTCTCAAACAGGGATACTATATAATATTGAGAATTACTGGTATTAATACATATACTGTAGTTCTGGTTGGTATGGGGATACTATATAATATTGAGAATTACTGGTATTAATACATACTGTAGTTCTGGTTGGTACGGGGATACTATATAATATTTAGAATTACTGGTATTCATACATATACTGTAGTTCTGGTTGGTAAAGGGATACTATATAATATTGAGAATTACTGGTATTAATACTTATACTGTAGTTCTGGTTGGTACGGGAATACTATATAATATTGAGAATTACTGGTATTATACATATACTGTAGTTCTGGTTGGTATGGGGATACTATATAATATTGAGAATTACTGGTATTAATACATATACTGTAGTTCTGGTTGGTATGGGGATACTATATAATATTGAGAATTACTGGTATAATACATATACTGTAGTTCTGGTTGGTACGGGATACTATATATATTGAGAATTACTGGTATTAATACATATACTCTAGTTCGGTTGGTATGGGGATACTATATAATATTGGATTACTGGGATTAATACATACTGTAGTTCTGGTTGGTACGGGGATATATTAATATTTAGAATTACTGGTATTAATACATATACTGTAGTTCTGGTTGGTAAAGGGATACTATATAATATTGAGAATTACTGGTATTAATACATATACTGTAGTTCTGGTGGTACGGGGATACTATATAATATTGAGAATTACTGGTATTAATACATATACTGTAGTTCTGGTTGGTACGGGGATCTATATAATATTGGAGAACTACTGGTATTAATACATATACTGTAGTTTGGTTGGTACAGGGATACTAATAATATTTAGAATTACGGTATTAATACATACTGTAGTTCTGGTTGGTATGGGGATACTATATAATATTGAGAATTACTGGTATTAATACTTATACTGTAGTTTGGTTGGTACGGGATACATATAATATTGAGAATTACTGGTATTAATACATATACTGTAGTTCTGGTTGGTACGGGATACTATATATATATTGAGAATTACTGGTATTAATACATATACTGTAGTTCTGGTTGGTACGGGGATACTAAATATATTGAGAAAATACTGGTATAATACATAACTGGAGTTCTGGTTGGTATGGGGATACTATATAATATTTAGAATTACTGGTAATACATATACTGTAGTTCTGGTTGGTATGGGGATACTATATAATATTGAGAATTACTGGTATTAAACAATACTGTAGTTCTGGTTGGTACGGGATACTATATAATATTGAGAATTACTGGTATTAATACATATACTGTAGTCTTGGTTGGTACAGGGATATATATAATATTGAGATTAATGGTATTAATACATCTGTAGTTCGGTTGGTACAGGGATACATTAATATTGAGAATACTGGTATTAATACATACTGTAGTTCTGGTTGGTAGGGGATACATATATAATATTGGAAATACTGGTATTAATACATATACTGTAGTTTGGTTGGTACAGGGATACTATATAATATTTAGAATTACTGGTATTAATACATATACTGTAGTTCTGGTTGGTACAGGGATACTATATATATTGAGAATTACTGGTATTAATACATACTGTAGTTCTGGTTGGTACAGGGTACTATATATAAATTGAGAATTATGGTATTAATACATACTGTAGTTCTGGTTGGTACAGGGATACTATATATATTGAGAATTACTGGTATTAATACATACTGTAGTTCTGGGTGGTATACAGGGATACTATATAATATTGAGAATTACTGGTATTAATACATACTGTAGTTCTGGTTGGTACAGGGATACTATATAATATTGAGAATTACTGGTATTAATACATACTGTAGTTCGGTGTGGTACAGGGATACTATATAATTAAATTCATTCATTCAGTAGTATACACATATTTACATGCAGTGATTGGCCATTCATTCATTCAGTAGTATACACATATTTACATGCAGTGATTGGCCATTCATTCATTCAGTAGTATACACATATTTACATGCAGTGATTGGCCATTCATTCATTCAGTAGTATACACATATTTACATGCAGTGATTGGCCAATCCTATAGAGCTTATGTGCCCTCTGACCTATCCTTCTCTTGACAGATTCCTGGGAAGCAGCTCTTCTCTTTGGTAAAGAGATACCTGTGTGTGACTTCTCTGCTTGACCAGCTCAGCAGTGTTCGGCCAAACCAATGTAAGATGAGCCGCCTACAGCGGCAGTTTGAATTTAGCATGGCCATGGGGAGCTTGATCTGTGAGCTTGTGAGAGCCATGGGATGGGTCTGCGAACGGACTCCTTACACCTTCACCGGAAGGCAAGAGGAGCAGCCAAGGATTCTCCGGTCAATATTCCAGCCTAAAGTACCAGCTTTCGCAGGTCTCCAAATTACCAGGTTAAACGCTGCACGTTCCCCGAACCCCAAGAGGAAACAGGCCAAGGAGTTTCTTAGCCCGTCCGATTTCCCTTCCCGGAGTGCGTATGTGGATTATGTTCAGGATACATTGAAACCTGGCATGTCCGTTCGGATGCTTGAGGACTATGATGAGATCAGCACCGGAGATGAAGGAGTCTACAGGCAGAGCAATAATGGAATGCCCCCTGTCCAGGTGAGTTGTGGGGAGGAGATAAACAGAGCCCCCCCCCCCCGTTTTACAAAATATTATCATCTAGAATGTGCCTAATGCAGGACAGACAATTATCTAAATATTCTTGTACAGACAGACTTCTCTATTTAAAGGGACAGTTCAGTGGAAATGATCAATCTTTGTTAGTTTGTGTAATGACTTCTTAGTTATTCTACATATTCTCTCCCATTTTGTAAAATCAGTTGATTTCATTCCCTTTGCTGTTCCCTGCTGTTAACATTAGTGAGCTGACATTTCAGGTTCTAACGGTTCTTCTTCCCAGAATGCACCACATCCTTGGAATGTTCCTAACAGTCATTTCTACTGATTGGCTGTTGGATGGGTCACACGTGCTCAGATCTCTACTGAGCAACTAAATCCACCCAGGCGCTGGGTCAAGGGCAAGACCATAACGGTCTCTACTAGGGGCGCTGGGTCAAGGGCAAGACCATAACGGTCTCTATTAGGGGCGCTGGGTCAAGGGCAAGACCATAACGGTCTCTACTAGGGGCGCTGGGTCAAGGGCAAGACCATAACGGTCTCTATTAGGGGTGCTGGGTAAAGGGCAAGACCATAACGGTCTCTATTAGGGGTGCTGGGTAAAGGGCAAGACCATAACGGTCTCTATTAGGGGTGCTGGGTCAAGGGCAAAACCATAACGGTCTCTATTAGGGGCGCTGGGTCAAGGGCAAGACCATAACGGTCTCTATTAGGGGCGCTGGGTCAAGGGCAAAACCATAACGGTCTCTATTAGGGGCGCTGGGCTATCTAATCAACTGTCTGTCTGTCTGTCCTGTTTTTGTCTTCTGTCTGTCTGTCCCTGTCTGTCTGTCTGGCTTGGCCTGCAGTCCGTCCTATCCTCCATGCTACATCTATCCTCATCTATTCTCTACTCTGTCTGTCTCGTATATATCTTCTGTCTGTCCTGTCGCTTCTATCTATCTAATCTCTATCTATCCTATCCATCTATCTATCTTATCGATCTATCTATCTATCTATCTATCTGATCCATCTATCTCTCTATCTATCTACATCTATCGTCCATCTATCTATCTGTCTGTCTTTTGTGTCTGTCTAATCTATCTATCTATCTATCTCTACATCTATCTATCCTATCATCTTCTATCTATCCATCTATCTATCTATCTATCTGTCTGTCTGTCTGTCTATCTACATCTATTTATCATCTATTTCTATCTATCCTCTCTCTCTCTCTCTCTTCATCTCTCATCGATCTATCTATCTATCTATCTATCTATCTATCTATCTACTACATCTATCTATCTATCTATCTATCTATCTATCTGTCCTATCTGTCTGGTCTGTCTGCTATCTCTATCATCTAACTATCTATCTATCTATCTATCTATCTATCATTATCTATCTATCTCTATCTCTATCTATCTATCTATCTATCTATCTATCCTATCTCTATCTATCTATCTACTCTCTCTATCTATCTATCATCTATCTATCTATCTATCTATCTATCTATCATTATCTATCTATCTATCTATCTATCTATCTAGCTATCCATCTATCATCTATCTATCAGCTATCTATCTGTCTGTCTATCTATCTATCTATCTATCTATCTATCTGTCTGTCTGTCTGTCTGTCTGTCTATCTATCATTATCTATCTATCTATCTATCTATCTATCTATCTATCATCTATCTATCAATCTAACTATCATCTATCTATCTATCTATCTATCTATCTATCTATCTATTTTATCTATCTATCATCTATCTATCTATATATCTATCTCTATCTATCATCTATCTATCTATATATCTATCTATCTATCTATCTATCTATCTATCTATCTATCATCTACTCATCTATGCTATCTCTATCTATCTTCATCTATCGATCTATCTAATCTATCTATCTATCATAATATCTTCTATCCTATCTAGCTATCCTATTCAATCTATCTATCTATAGCTAGTCTATCTTTCTTCTATCTATCTAGCTATTTCATCTATCTATCTCTATCGATCTATCTATCTGTCTATCTCTTCTATCTATATCTATCTATCTATTCTATGCGATCTAACTATCATCTATCTATCTTTCTATCTATTAGCTATTATCTATCTATTATCGGCTATCTATCCTAATCTATCCTATCTATCTATCTATCTATCTATCTATCTCGACTAATATCTTCATCTATGCATCTATCATCTAATCTTATCTATCATCTATCTATCTATCTATCTATCTATCTATCTATCACATCGATCTAGCTAATTATCATCGATCTATCTATCTATTTTTCTATCTATCCGATTATCTATTTATCTTATCTATCTCTCTCTATCGTATCTATCTGTCCTATCTCTACTCTATCTATCTAGTTCTATCGTCGATCTATCTATCTATTCTCGATCTATCTAGCTTATCTATGATCTCTCCTATCTTGATCTACTTCTATCATCTATTCGTATCATCTATCTATATCTTCAGCTCTCTATCTATCTACTCTCTGCTCTACTCATATCTATACCTATCTATCTATCTATCTATCTATCTAGGTCGTCATCTAGGATATCTATCTATCTACCTAGTCTCTATCTATCTAATCATCTCGATCTTCTATCTCCTCTACTCTAATCTCATATCTATATCTCATCCTATCTACACGGATCTATTTACTCTGTCTTGTCTCTTACTATTTCTCTCATTTATATCGTTGTCTGTCTGTCTTTGCTGCTGTCTGTCTGTCTCGTCTGTTGTCTGTCTGTCTCTAATCTATCTATCTATCCTATCTATCTATCGTCATCTATCTTATCTTCTGATCTACTCTATCTTCTCCTATCTATCTATCTATCTATCTATCATCACTATCTATACTCTCGATCATCTATCTATCTATCTACTATCTATCTATCCTATCTATCATCTATCTATCATCTATCAAAATACTCTATCCTCATTTCTCTATCTATCTATTTATCTACTATCTATCTATCTATGTATCTAATCTATCGATCTATCTATCTTTCTCATCTATAATCTTCTCTATCTATCTATCTAGCTCTTCTTTATCTTATCTAATCTATCTACTATCTACTATCTATCATCCTATCTATCTATCTATCCTCTATCTATTCATGATCATATCTTATCTATCTATCTATCATGCTCTTATCTATCCATCATCATCTATATCATCATCTTCTATCTCTCATCTATCTAATCTATCTATTCATCTCTATTATCATTATCTAATTATCTATCTTCTATCGATCTACTCTTTTTTCTTTCTATCTATCTATCTATCTATCGATCTATCTTCTATCTATCTTCTATCATCTATTATCATCTAATCTATCTAATTATCTATCGTATCACTATCTATCTATCTATCTATCTATCTATCTATTATCTAGCTAGCATCTATCTTCTATCTATCTACTCTAGCTATCTATCTATCACATCTATCTACTGTATCTATCCGATCTATCGATCTACTTATCGATCAAGATCTATCACTAATCTATCTATCTAATCTATCTATCACTCTATCATCTATCTATCTATCTATCTTACTATCTATTCTATCTATCTATTTATCTATCTATTACATCTATCTATGCTACTATTTTCTATCTACTACTACTATCTACTCTATCTATCTATCTATCTATCTATCGACTCATCTATACTAGTCTATTTGTATCTCTCTATCTATCTATCTATCTATCATCTATCTATCTATCTATCTTCTACTCTAACTATCTATCTTCTATCTAACATTCATCTCTATCTATCTATCTAGCTATCTATCTATCTACATCAATATCATCTGTTTATCTATCATCTCTCACCTATCATCTACTATCTATCTATCACTTCTATCTATCTATCTATCAACTATCTTCTATTATCTTCTAGCTATCACTATCTAATCATCTATCTATCTATTATCTATCTGATCTATCCATTATCTATGGATCTATCCTATCTACTCCTATCTACTATCATCTATCTATCTATGCTATGCTCATCGATCATCTATATAGTATCTATCTCTATCTATCTATCTACTATCTTATCTATCTATCTCTATCTATCTACTCATATCCATCTATCTATCTATCATCTATCTGCTATCTACTAATCTATCTATCTATCTCTCTATCATCTATCTTCAGCGATCTATCATATCTATCTATCCTCTCCATTATCATCTATCTATCTATCTACTATCTATCTATGCTATCTATCTATCATCTACTTCTATATCTATCATCTAGCTACTCCTATCTATCACTCATTATCTATCTAATCTATCTATCGTCCTATCTATTTCTTATCCTATGTATCATCTATCTATCTATCTATCTAAGTTCTATCTATCTCTATCTATTATCTAGCTATTTATCTTTCTATCATCTATCTATTCTATACTATCTATCGATCATTCTTATCTAATGCTATCTATCTTTATCTATTTTTCTTATCTCTCTATCTAAGCTAATTATCTATCTATCTATCTATCTACTCTATCATCTATCTATCTATTCATCTATCTATCTATCTCTATCATCTCACTCTATCATCATCTATTATCTATGCTACTCTATCTATCTATTATCTATTCTTCTATCTATCGACTATCTACTATCTCTCATCTCTCTATCTATCAACTCATCTATCATCTATCTATCGATCTATCTATCTATCTATCTTCTATCTATCTATCTATCTATCTATCGGATCTAGTCTATCTATTTTAATCTATCTACACTATTTATTCTATCTATTTTATCTATCTATCAATCATCTAATCTTCTACATCTTCTATCTATCTATCTATCTATTTTATCTATCTATCTAATCTATCTGGCCTTCTTCTTCCTTCATCTATCTATCCGTCCTATCTTTCTGTCCTAGCATCTTCTTCTATCACGTCGTCTCCCTCCTTCCGTATCCGTCCCATCATCTATCATCATCTATCTATTTATCTTCATCTATCCACCTATCTATCTATCTATCTCATCTATCAATCTATCTGTCTTTTCTCTCGTTGCTAGTCTTCGTACTTCCTTCTGCTACCGTCTGTCACGTCGACTATCTATATCTTATCTTCTCTATCATCTATCTATTCTATCTAGTCATGTCCTATCTATCTATCTTCATCTATCTATCTATCTATCTATCTATCTATCATCTATCTCTATATCCATCTATCTCTCTATCTATCATCTCTTCCTGTATCTATCTAGTCTGTCTAGTGCTTCTATATCTATCATCTATTATCAATTCCTTACTATCATCCTATCTATCTACTAATCTATCATCTATCTATCTATTTTCTATCTATCTATCTATCTATCTATCTCTACTCATTATCTATCTGATCTATCTATCTATCACTGTCACTTTCTGTCTTCTGTCTTCTATCTATCATTCTAATTATATCTATTTTTCTCATCATCTCGCATCCCATCATCTATCTAATCCTATCTATCATATCTGATCCTAGCTCTTTGCATCTATCTCTCTATCTATCTATCTATCTATCTATCCTAGTCTACTATTTCTAGCTAATCTATCTATCTCCATCTTTTCTTATCTATCTATCTATCTATCTATATTCGTCTCATCTATCTATCTATCTATCTATCTATTCTACTATCTTCTATCATCTATCTATCCTTCTATCTAGCCTATCTTCTATTATCTAATCTATCATCTATCTATCTACTATCTATCTATCTATCTATCTATCTATTATCTACTCAAGTCTATCTATCTATCTAATCATCTATCTATCATCTATCTAATCTTCTATCAGCCTATCTATCTATCTATCTATCTATCTATCATCTATCTATCTATCTATCTATCTATCTATCTATCTATCTATCTATCTATCTCTATTATCTATCTCTATTTCTATCTATCTATCTATCATCTATCTATCTACTATCTATCTAATCATCTATCTATCTATTATCTATCTATCTAACTATCATCTATCTATCTAATCTATCTATCATCTATCATCTATCTAATCTATTTATCTATCAATCTATCACCTATCTATCTATCTATGCTATCTCGAATCTATCTATCTATCCTCTCTATATATCATTATCTCTCTATCTATCTATCTATCTATTCTATTATCTATCTATCTATTCTATCCATTCTACTATGTATCCTATCTATCTATCTATCTATCTATCTATCATCTATCTATCTATCTATCTATCTATCTATCCTATCTTCTAGCTATCAATCTATCTATCTATCTATCTATAAAAATTTCCTAGCTATCTATTTAAATCTATCTATCTATCTATCTATCTATCTATCTATCTTACTATCTATCATCTATTAGTCTTTATCTATCTATCTATCTATCTATCTATCTATGCTATCATCTATCTATCATCTATCCTATCTATCATCTATCTTATCTATCTATCTATCTATCATCTATCTAGCTATATCTACTATCATCTATCATCTATCTACTCTATCTATCTATCTATTCTCTATCTATCATCTATCGGATCTATCTATCATCTATCTATCTATCATCATCTATCTAATCTATCTATCTATCTATCTATCTATCACATCTATCTATCATCATCTATCCATATATCTATCTATCCTATCTAGTCTATTTTATCTATCGTATCATCTCTCTATCTATCTATTTTAATCTATCTATCTCTCTATTCTATCATCTATCTATCTATCTATCTATCTATCTATCTACCTATCATCTATCTTATCTATCTATCTATCTCTCTATCTATCTATCTAGTTTTATCTCTCTATCTATCTATCTATCTATCTATCTATCTATCTATCTATCTATCTATCATCTATCTATCTATCTATCTATCTATCTAACTATCATCTATCTATCTATCTATCTATCATCTATCATCTATCTATCTATTTATCTATCATCTATCACCTATCTATCTATCTATCTATCTATCTATCTATCATCTATATATTATTATCTATCTATCTATCTATCTATCTACTATCTATCATCTATCTATCTATTACTATCTATCTATCTGATCCATCTATCTATCGAATCTATCTCTATCTATCTATCATATCTATCTATCTATCTATCTATCTATCATCTTATCTATCATCTATCTTCTATCTATCATCTATCTATCTATCTATCTCGATCATCTATCCAGCTATCTATCTATCCTATCATCTATCTATCTATCTATCTATCTATCTTCTATCTATCACACTACTATCATCTAATCTATCTATCTATCTATCTATCTATCTATCATCTATCCATCATCTATCTAGCTATCTATCTATCTATCTATCTATCTCTCTATCTAGGCTATTCCTATCTATCTATCATCTATCTATCTATATCTATTCTATCTATATTCCTCTATCTATCTATCATCTATCTATCTACTATCTATCTATCTATCTATCAATCTATCTATCTATTTATCTATCATCTATCTATCTATCCTTCGATCTATCATCTATCTATACTATCTATCTATCATCTATCTATTCTGTTATCTATCTATCTATCTATTTTTCTTTTTCTATCTATCTACTATCTATCTATCTAGCTTACTCCTATCTATCATATCTATCTATTATCTATCGATCTACGCTAGCAATCTATCTAGGATCTATTTCTATCTATCTATTATCTATCTATCATCTATCTATCTATCTATCTATCTATCTTCTATCTATCTATCTATCATCTATCTCTCTATCAATCATCTATCATCTTCTATCGATCGATCTATCTAGTCTATATCATTTATACTATCTATCAGCTATTTTATCTATCTATTTTTATCTATCTAGCTATCTATCTATCTATCTATCGCTCTATTTTTATCTATCTATCTAATCTATCCTATCTATCTATCTTCTATCTATCTATCTATCTATCTATCTTATCTATCTATCATCTATCTATCTATCTATCTATCTATCTAACGAACTATCATCTATCTATCTACTATCGATTATCTATCTATCTATCTATCTATCTATCTATCTATCATCTATCATCTATCTATCTTTTATCATCATCTATCAACCTATCTATCTCTCTATCTTCTATCATCTATCTATCTATTATATATCTACTATCCTATCTGATCTAACTACATCTATCTATCTTTATCTTCTATCTATCTATCTATCTATCTATCTATCTATCTCTCTAATCTATACTAGCTATCATCTCTCTATCTATCTATCATCTATCATCTCTCTAATCATCTATCTATCTATCTATCTATTCATCCTACTATCTATCTATCTATCTATCTATCCTATCTATCAAATCTATCTATCCATCTATCTATCTATCTATCTATCTATCGATCTATCTAGCAGCTATCTTATTCTAGTCTATTTATCTATCTATCTATCTATCCTATCTTCTATCTAAAAAAACATCATCTATCTATCTATCTAATCATCATATCTTATCTATTTACTATCCTCTATCACTATCTATCTATCTATCTATCTATCTATCATCTATATATCTATTATCTATCTATCTACTATCTATCTATTAATCTATCTATCGATCTATCCATCTATCTATCTATCTATCTATCTATCATCTATCTACTATCTATCATCTATCTATCTATCTCTCTAAATCTATCTATCTATCTATTCCGATCTATCTATCTATCTATCATCTATCTATCTATCTAAATCATCTATCTATCTATTAGCTATCTATCTATCTCTCGATTCTAGCTATCATCTATCTATCTATTTCTATCTATCTATCCTATCTATCTTCTATCTATCTATCTATCTATCTATCTCTCTATCATCATCTATCATCTATCTATCTAGCTACATCTATCTATCTAATCTATCTATTATCTATCTACTATAATCTATCTATCATCTATCTATCTATCTTATCTATCTATATCTATCAATCTATCCCTCTATCTAATCTATCTATCTATCTATCTATCATCTATCTATCGATCTATCTATCTATCTATTTTATCTATCTATATCTAATATCTATCTATCTATCTATCTCTCTTCTATCTACCTATCATCTATCTCTATCGATCTATCTATCTATCATCTATCATCTATTTATCTATCTCTATCCCTATCTTCTCTATCTATCTATCGATCTATCGATCTATCGATCTATCTATCTATCATCTATCTATCTATTATCTATCTATCTATCTATCTATCTATCTATCTATCTCTCTATCTATCTAGCATCTATCTATCTATTTCTAAGCTATCCATCTATCTATGTAATCTATCATCATCTATCATCTTCTATCTATCTATCTATCTATCTATCTATCTATCTAGCTATCTTACTATCTATCATCTATCTATCTATCTACTATCTATCTATCTATCTACTATCTATCTATCATCACTAATCTATCTATCTATCTATTGATTCTCATAAATTCTCTAATCTATCTATCTATCTATCTATTTTATTTACCTGTGCCCCTGCCCCCTTGTAAAGTTTGAATTCACCAAATGTTTAGCTATGGCCACAACCAATAGCCACACTCACCATCAAGATCCATGTCCACATCAAATCCCACAGACAACCTTGCCACGTTGGCCTATTACAGATTAAGAGCAGAATACCCTAGAAGCTCCCCTGGGTCCAGCACTGTGACTGCACCATATCAGCTGGGGGACTAGCAGTGCTATAGGAGGCGGTAACTGAGGTATTACACCAACGTGTGACACGCTACTCTCTGGGTGTGGTTTAGGTGTAACGTCCACACGCTGTGTTTATTACACTTAAGGGACAGGCCACACTAACACTGACCGAGATTCAACTGCACGTTAAAAATGGCGCCAAGTGTTGGCAAATAGCTCTGGCGCACACTAGTGTGCTGTGTTCACACATATGTGCTGTGTTTTTTTTCTCACTAGGGTGTGCTGTGTTCACACTAGATGTGCTGTGTTCCCCTAGAATGTGCTGTGTTCACACTAGTTGTGCTGTGTTCACACTAGATGTGCTGTGTTCACACTAGATGTGCTGTGTTACACTAAGATTGTGCTGTGTTCACACTAGATTGCTGTTTCACACTAAGAATTGTGGGCTGTGTTCACACTGATTTGCTGTGTTCACACTAGATGTGCTGTGTTTAACCACTAGATTGCTATGTGTTCACCTAGCTTGTGCTTGTGGTTCTCACACACTAGATGTGCTGTGTTTCACACTAGGGTTGTGCGTGTTCACCACTGATGTGGCTGTGTTCACACTAGTTGTGTCTGGTTCACACTAGGTGTGCTGTGTTCACACTAGATGTGCTGTGTTCACCTATATGTGCTGGTGTTTCAGCACGAGATTGTGTCTGTTTCAAACCACTTTGGATCCCGATTTTTTTCCGAGTGCCGGCACAGTTAACACGATCAGAAAAACACACGTGCGTCTTTACCGCCAGCCATAGGTGGCCCCCAGCCTAACATTCAGTTAATTCCAAGGTGGTACTGTGATAAGGTTTCCATGCCACTCTAAAAAACCATACAGTCTGCGTTGTGCTGTAGATGGCGCAGAGGTTGAATCTTAATGTGCACAATCTTTTCCAACACAATCCATAATGAACAATAGAATTCTTGTTATGTTGTCGAGAAGGCGACGCGTGTTACTTCTAATTGAGTTCAACACAAAATGCTCTCGCTTTATTTTAATTCGTTTCAAGAACCAAATCGATTCGGAACGGACTCCCAAGGACCTTTGTGTAGTTTGTGCCTGGTTCACCTATGTTGTGGGGTCGTCGGGTTAACCCTGTTAATACCACAACAAAAATTCTAGTTGGCAACTGGAGAAATTGAGGGAATTATTGAGGACTCCAATAGGAAAGGACGTTAGAAAGGTGACTAAAGGGCAAATATGGTAATCGTTCAGCGAAAACACGAAATAGATTCTTATTTAATTTATTTCGATAGTCTGCCACAAATCATCCACTTGTTAAAGTCAGAAAATCTTACAATTAGAGTCAGTAAGTCAAGTTATTTACTTACTATTCCTATTTATCCACAGGAAGCCTCACTGAGCATGGCCAGGACACTGGCTTGAGTAGGAGGAGGTTTAATAATTGACTGATGATATCACTTAGAAATTGCAGTATTATTATTACATTGGGATTATATTCAGGAAAATAGTTTAGATAGCCTAAGCCTTTGTTAGAAGTAATCAATTTTCTCCGTTTTTTTTTTTTAAACAAACTAGAATAAACAGCCATCAGACATTAGAATTCGGCACATTTATATTCCTTATGTCAATTGTGGGTTGACTTATTTGGTCGGGTCTACATAAATGGTTAAGATTGGAACTGTGGGGGGAGACCTGGCCAGTTATACGCTCATTTTTAATAATTTAATGGCTAGATATACAACCCCAAATAGTGGACTTTTAAAGGGAATTACATTATTCTCTTTACTGTAGTTAAACTGTAAGTAAATTACAGTTCCCTAAACAATGCCTCTCAATTTTATAAACTATGAATAGAATAAAGGCGAAACACTATAATCTACCATGTCTTTATAGAAACAGAGTTACTGTAGAATTGGCACTGTCTGTTGTTTGTTTCAGCCAATTAAACCAACATTCTTTTCCTGCACGAGTTGTGCCGCCCTTAAAATGTATTTCCAAATGTAATGTAACGAAGGACCGCGCTTCATGGACAAATAACCTGACGCGCTTGTTCTGATTGTGCAGAAACTCGAGCCCAGCACCTAATATCGGAAGATTTATGGGAAAATACACAGAAGCTGAACATTGGTTCTTGTATAAAATGCCGCATAAATTAACATATTTGAGACAAGAAGGATTTCTCAGGCGACGGAAAGTCGTTGACCATAAATTAGATCCCTTATCCGTACTAGGAAATGAATAATGAATTACACGAAGCAACTTGCTTTTCCCGCTCTGAGTTCCGGTGGTGTGTCTGTGGCGTTGGGGGGGTGGGGGCGGGTAGGATCGGGGGGGCGGGGTGGAGGGGGATAAAGGGGGGGCTATAGGTATTTGTGACTCCCCCCATGGTGGGGGAATAGCGCTGAAGCGTTAAATACCCACGTGCATTGGGCTTTTGTGTTGATGGTTTTAGAATTCAGCATGTGCTCGCGGGGCTTAAACTCCAGGTCATGGTTTCACTAGGGCTTAACGGAGAAGCCACAGTGAGTGGAATCGAGTAGATGACCAGAACTCAACGTCCAAAAATCGCTACAAGCAAAACCGTACCATGTGTGAGAAATTTAAAAGAGGTCGTAACGCGACCATTTAAATGGGACAAGAGTTGACAAAGTGGAGAATAAGGTAACGATCAATGGGAACGTCTGGTACAGCCTCGGAACCCTCACCAGGGAACTGGTCTGGGACACTGACATTAAGCCAGCACTGGAAATAAAAGTCCTACTTCCGTCAACCCGGCGCGCCAACGCCTGCATTGCAGGGGGAAGCACCGCGCGAGAATCTGTCTGACTGTGAATCGTAGCCCGATCGCGACCGAAAGGAGGATGTTACATTATGATAACACGAATCCTGGTCACATGAGTGGCTAACTGCTGGGTACACTACCGCACAAAAGAGGGGGGAGAGGAAGCGGGAAACAAAAGAACAGTCCGAGCGGGAAAGGAAGGCAGGCGATAATCAGGAATTGTTATATGGGGAGGTTGATAAGGACACAAACCTAATTATCATAGAAGGAGACCCCGGGCAAATTGCCCACCAAGAGCCGACGTGCGAAAGTGCAGTGCCGGGGGCGGAACGGCAAACGAGATAATGAAAGGGCGGAAAGAAGACCCAGTAAAGGCAAGGGGAGGCAAAGAGGGTTGAAAAGTTCTAAGGACTACAATGAAAAGATCAAGGCGAAGGCGGGAAACCAGGTAACAAAACAGGGCTAGTATGGGGACCTGGATAAAAGGGGGCTGGGAACAGGGCCAATATCCAGGGACATGCGAAAAAAAATCAGTTTGATACTTCTCACCGCGCGGAGTGGCTATTGCGAGCCGCGCGTTCGAAGAAGGGGACATTCGGATTAATTCAGAAACAAAATCAGGAGGAGAAAAAAACCTCTGAACTAGACCGGGGCAATGGGGCGAAAAAAATTGCGTGAGAATTCTGAGATGGAAAAAGTGAAAGACTCGGCGTCTGTTATATAGCCAGGTAGGTGGCCGATTCGAAAGTGTTAGACCTCGCTAGAGTAGCAATAGGGAGCGCGTGTGCGTTTGCAGAGTATCAGATTGACTCAAGTACACGGTATATAATAGACTTTGACGTGGGGATCATAGTGACAAATCGCGGATAGTATATAGAGACAGGGTACTTACAGAGTGCGGGAGAATTAGAACTCGGGATAGGTAGAAAACATAGACATGGTACATCTGCGGAGTCTGCTCGTGACTCAGGGAAGAGGGAGAATAAAAGGACAGTTAGGAGCCGGGTGGGAATGAAAAAAGCGAGAGGGACACAGGGGTATAGAGGAAAGCGACCTTGTAACGTGTGGGGATCGAGATTTACTGGGGCACGATAAGGACGTATGAAAGAGACGATGGGACCTGTAGTGCAGGCGAGGTACAGCCAGGGAATAAGGTTAATAACCTTGTACTTGTGGAGCGAAGTAACAGTGACATACACGGTAATACAAGGAGCAGGAAGAGACTTTGACACCTGTGGGGCTGCGATAGGGTGCGCACGTAGAGGTGAGAATAGACATCGATTACTGTCGGGGATGTCGATATATGACACGGGCGGAGGGGATAAGCGTATCAGGAGACCATTGGACGTGGCGGGCTGAAATGGCGCATAGAGCATGGCGAAAAGGGGGAAGAGACATCGACTTTGGCCTTGTGGATCGGCTGTGCGATAGGGATGCGGTATAGGTAAACATAGGAACAGTTACCTTGGTGGATGTCAGGGTGACGCACTGGAGAGGTATATAGCCATTTTAGGACCGGGCGGAGGCAGAGGTACTTCACGGAGAGGTAGAATAGACAGGAACTTGGGAGTCGAGATTGAGTACGCGCCGAGAGGGAAAATAACATTGGACTTGGGTATGACGATATGTACGCGCTATAGGTGATAATTAGACCAGGGGACTTGTGGAGCGAGATGTACGCGCTGATCGGGATATAATAGAACATTTTAACTTGGGTGGGGATTCGCTAGACGGGGTCGCGGATAGGATAATAACAGTTACGGGTGGATCGATAGTACGTACTGCACGTAGAGGGGAGAAGCGACAGTTTACTTGCGAGATCGATAGTTTACGCGGGAGGAAAACGGGAGGTATAAGAGACAGGTGACTTGCGAGGCGAGTATGTGACTCCTTCGCGGGTATAGTAGTGAATAGACATTTTACGTCGGATTCTATTACTCCGCGTATGTCTAAGAGTCTAAGACCATTTTAACTAGGTAGATATATGCGAATTTTACTCGCGGGTAGAGTATAGATAGACACATTTTACTTGTGATCGATGAGGGTTACCGTGTGAACGAGGGTAAAAGAATTAGAACATTACTAGCGTATATTCGATAGTTGGTCACAGCGCTCGATTCGGATCGGTATAATAGACATTTACTTGCGAGAATCGATATTAGGCTATTACTCCGCGTCTAGGTAAAGAATGAACCAATTTAAGCTACAGATTCGGATGTGTACAAAATCGTGTATAAAGGTATAACGAAAAATACAAAAATACACATTTTAGGCTATTGCTGATTCGGCTAGGGTTACTCGCATAAAATAGCGGTATGAGAATAATACAATTTGACCCCTATTCGGGATTCGATATTTACCAAAGGTCGCGTATAGTATAATAAGTGACATTTTACTTGCGGATTCGATATTTACCTACTCGCAAAGTTATATGTATAATAGACAGTTTTAACTTGCGGATTCGAGAATTACTGGTCGCGTATATGTATACAATAGACTTTTACTCAGGCGGGAGAGTGTGGGGCTAATTAATACAATCGTTGGGTATGAGTGAAATCAATCAAAAAAAAAAGGATGGAGGACATGTGGGTTAAACTCACGTTTTCGATAGTTACTCACATCTAAGGGTGCTAAAAATAGGTCTCCTTTTTACTTGCTATGTCGATATTTACTCGCGGAGAGGTATAATAGACTTTCACTGCGCAGATTTCGATATTTACTCGTGTATAGGTATAAATAGACATTTTACCTCAACAGATTCGATATTTACCTCCTCGCTATAGAGAATACAGACATTCTACCTTGCAATTCGATATTTACTCGCATATAGGTGAATAGGAGACATTTTTACCTTGCAGATTCGATTTTTTACTCGAGTATAGGGAAATAGACATTTTACTTGCAGAGTTATCGATATTTACCTCGCGGATAGGTATAAGAAGGAAAGAAAAAAGGGGGAGAAGACATGTTATAACCAACTCTCAGATTCGATAATTTACAATACGGAGTTAGTCCTAGATGGGGGATAGGGAAACAAATTTTACTCGCAGATTCGAGTATCTTTTACGCAACGTATAGGTATACATAGGAACATTTTGACTTGTGGCTTCGATATTTACTCGTGTATAGTATAATAGACTTTTACTTCCGGCAGATTCTATCTTTACTCGTGTAATAGGGTATCAAGAGAGACATTTTACTCGCAGATAGTCGATATTTACTCACGTAAGGTCAATAGACAATTTTAACTTGGGGAGTCATATTTACTCGGCGTTAAGGTAATAATATACTGGATAGTTTTACCTTGCGGATGTCGATATTTACTTCCGCGATAGGTATAACTAACAGTTTACTTGCGGATTCGGATTTATTTACCCCTCGCTATGAAAGTTATTAGACATTTTACTTGCGAAATGCGATATTTACTTACCCTCGCTATAGGTAGGAAAATATACATTTTAAACTTGCGATTCTATATTTACGTCGTGTATAGGAATAATAGACTTTTACTTGTGATTCGAGACTATTAACATACTCACGTGATAGGTATAATAGACATTTTAAGCTTGGTGCAGTGTCGATAGTTACATAGACGCAGTATTGAGATAATCAAGATAAGAACATTTTAAACCTTTGTCGGATTGTGGTGTTTGGAGGCGGGTCTCGTAATATGGTATAGATAGACATTTACTCGCAGGGATGGGAAATCGATATGTTACTCGCGGTATAGGTATATAGACAGGTTACTATGCGCGGGATGTGGAAGTAATTACTCAGAACGGGGAGCCTCGCGGTATGAGGTATAAGTGCGAAGGTAACATGTTACTCGCGGATTCGATATTTACTTTGCGATAGGTGATAATAGACATGTTTTAACTTGTGGATTCGATATTTACTCGTGTATACGGTATAATAGACATTTTACTTGCGGTAGCGATATTTACTCACTATAGTATAGATAGAACTTTTACTTGGCGTGGATTCGATTCACTCACAAATACAAATAAACCGGGGTAGGTATAATATACATTTACCGCCCACACTCGGCGGATTCGATAAATTACTCAGCGTATGGTATAATAGACATTTTACTTGGCGGATTCGATATTCTGCGTGTATGATTATCATCACATATTTACTGTGGATGTCGATTATTTTACATGAGGCCTACCAGCAAAAGTATAGTGTAGATATAGAAACCTGTTTACTTGCGGGATTGGAGATTGAGCTCGCGTATAGGTATAAAGACGCTTTAACACTCGCGGTCATCTTACGATCGTGTATAGGTATAATAGACATTTTAACGTGCGCGGATCGTAGTTCAATGCAGCGATGATCTGAGTATGGAATGAGACACTTTTGGACTTGGCTGATTGCGATAGTTACCTCGTGTATAGTATAATATACATGTTACTTGTGGATTTCGAGTATTTACATCGCTGATAGGGTATAATAAGGCATTTGGGATACTTGCTGATTGGATTTTAATCCAGATCCGCGTATAGGTTATAAAAACAGTTAAACTCGCGGAATTCGATATTTACGTCGCCGTATAGGTATCATAGAGGCCTTTTAACTTGCAAAATGGTCGATATTTACTCCACGTATGGTATATAACATTTTACTATGCACGAGTAGTCGATGCTGTACTCACGTATAGGTATAATAGACCTTTGTAACTTGTGGATTCGTATATTTCTCATGTATCGGTATAATAGACATTTTACTTGTGGTCTCGATATTAACGACCGGCCTCACTTAATATATAATGAACATTTTACTTGTGGATCTCAATATTTTACAACTCAGACGTTAGTTATAAAAGCTTACATTTTATCACAGGACGATGGAATCGATATTGACGTGCATTAAGTAATCGATGAAACAATATTACCTACGAGATGGATTGTCTGCGTCGTGGGTAGAGTGCTCTAAGGGGGGGGGGGGGGGGGGGAAACTGGAGACATTTGTTACGTTTTGGAACTTCGATCCTTACTCGGTGGATAGGAGGATTGTTACTAAGACATTTTAGACCTTGGTGAGTTCGATCAAAAAATTTACTACGTGTATCAGGTAATAGGAGATACCAATGATAAATTACGCAGCGGATTCGGTATTTCCTATACTCACAAAGCAATCAGATACAATAAGTGATAACAAACGAAAGTGATGTAGTACACTGTGGTGCAGCGGCCAGCTGCCTATTAAACAGAGCCTGTGCACGCGGAGAATGTGAGCAGAGGAGAGAGAATAAGAATGAAATGAAAAAAAAAGAATTCCGGGACGAAGAATGAACTACAAGTTACTGGGAGGACTCAAACTAAGTTGAACAAAACATCCAATGTAACTAGGAAGAACAGACTACAATAGGAAAGGGAGAACGAATACAAAAGCGATATGAAGGTTTAGGGGGACCACAGCCTGACTGCAGATTGCGACTACTGAAAAACACCCGGGCAAGGTAAGGTCATGGATCCTTCAAGGCAAAGTACTACTGAAGAGCAGATAGAGTCAGGCTGTACAATGCTGGAATCCAAAGCCGGCACGGTGGCGAGAGCTGTCGCTAAGACATCAGGTGCCAAAGTGTGATGGCTTAAAATTGCTTGGGACCAAACGTATAACTACGAGGGGGAGGAAAGTCACTAAGGTGCGATAAATTATTTATCCGACGGGGGTTCAGCAGACTTTATGTGTGGTAATGGAAACCGGGAAAGGAAAAAAAGGGGAGGGGGACTGGCGGGAGTCCAATAGAATGCAATGTGAGACAGTATTGTGTGGGGGGTGCACTATTATGATTCAGATGGGATAGGGGATTAACTAAGATTTGTATGGTAGTCTCTGAAAGATTGGCCCATATATAGCTCTAAAAGGTAGGTGACGAGAACACCCAATTTAATATCGATATCGGTCACATGAACACACACAGTCAGGAAAAAGGAACAGGCAGCAAGGAAGGGCGGAAAGAAAGGAAAAGAAACGAAGAGATATAGACAGAAAGTTCTACTGTAGACAAATGGAAAGGGGAAGACACGGGAAATCAACTGATTAACTCGAACAGGGCCCACTAGTGACCAATCGGAAAAAAGAGGAAAAGAAGAAGGACGTGAGAGACCCCGGACCCATGCGCTATGGGGGGAATAAGTTACGACCTGTCAAAAGGGGACAAAGCAACCCTCGATTGGAGTTGAAACGATCGCACTGTGAAAGAGGGGGAGGGGGCAATACGACACTTGAGGCATGCGTTGCGCGCGTCCTTCTGGTTTCCCAGTGAGCAGATAACAAATGGTAAAAATTGTCATCAGACGGCTAGGAAACACCTTTTTGCTCAAGATTGGGGAGGGGCAATTGGAGAAGGGAAATGGTCGGGTGACGTAAGGTTGTAAATGATTATTATAGGAATTTGGGTCGTGTCTCATATAGAGGACGTGGATTCAACCTCGCCAATCAGACCAGACAAAGGCTTTTGACGTATAAAGAACAGCTAGTGGAAAGTGGGGTCGACTCTACCATGGCTGGGATAGCTGGATTGGAAGGATCATGGGCCTCGGGCATGTGATAAAGTGGGGAATATGCAGAATCGACCCCAAGAAAGTCATGGGAGAAAGTCTAGTTACGAGGCCAGTCATCCAGGCAACACAAGATCTATCTGGAAGCGGAATGGCATAAATACGACCGCAGGTCATGGTATAAGGGGCTGTATAATTCGATGAATCATCAGGGCCAAGGGGATAATGCTGTTCAAGAGCATTCCACCAAGGCTGATATCGGATCGGAAGAGCATTCAGCACGAGGCAGAGGGTATATCTGTAAATAGCAAAGGATTCATCAGGTCAACGGATAAAAAGAGCGGTAATATGGCGAGAGCAGAAAACTAACCAGGGCAGATGGGTAAAGGGGAAAGAGAGCAGAAAAAAGGGTCGGTAAAGATAGTCATGGGTCATGGCAAGTCAGGGTAATCTTTAAGAATTGCAGATGGGGGGAAGGACCAGCCAGAAAATCAACGAGGTAATATCTGTAAAATAATTCATGGGAAAGGAAAGGGCCAGCCAGTCACGGTAGTAGGGAAGGAAATCTGGAATAAGTGTGATATTAGCAGCCGCAACGGATCAGGTATAGGGGGAAGATCTGTGATATTCACCATCCGTCACAAGGTATAAGTGATCGGTGAATATTCATTCATCCAGGTCCAAGGGCATGGAAACATTAATGCCAATATTCATGTGCATGGGGGGATCCAGGAATGGCAACGGGGTATACACTGGTGGATCGGAGTAAATGTCATTAACAGCCAAGTCATGGTATCAAGATCGGTGTGATACTTCAATGAAGGTCATCCAGTCCGAATGATAGAAAGAGGAAAAAAATCTAGTATGGGGGAAATAAGGGGCGTGCATACCCGCAAAAGGCACGTCGGTACAATACGCTGTAGATTCATCTATCCAGGGCACGGAATATTCTGCTCATATTGCATGGAAAGATGCCAGCCAGGTCCGGAGATCTGTCATTATTCATGGTCAGGCCGATATCAGGGTCAGATCGGAATAATTCATGAAAAAAGTCAAGCCATCAACTGTAATAGGGGGTCTGTGAATATATCACGATCGAGAAGGTCGGAGGAGTTACAATAGTCTGGACATAGAATTCCAATCCATCACGGGGCAGGGTAGTAATCGGGAATAGGCGCCATCCAGGGTCAGGGGATAGCTGTAAGATTACAGTAAAAAAGAGAATCCATCCCGGGGCATGGGTATAATCTGTGAATGAATTGCATGAAGACCATGAAACACAAATGCACGTAGAAGCTGGTAGATTCATGGTCGTCAGGAGGCCCGGTATATCTGTAAATAAATGTTACAGATTCATGCCAGGGTGCATGGGCATAAAAACTCTTTAAGTATGGGCATATGCATCGCGATCGAGCAGTGAGATGGTGATACGAGTCTATTCAGCAACCAAGGGCATGGGCGAGAAGCCTAATAGTTTATGCAGGCCAGTACAGTAGAGTCAGATGCGGAATAAGGTTCAGGAAGCCAATCCAAGGGCAGTGGCGTACAAGCGTGGAAGAGGATCAGTCCGGCACGGTAAAATCTGTAAATATGCATCAGCAGACGTCCACGGTAGAAAGAGCTAGGATAAAGGCATTGCCACATCCCGGCGACAGGGTAGAGCTGGAGAGATCCGCCGCCAGGGGCACAAGGTAGAGCTGTCAGAGGCAGCCATACCAAGGCATGGTGCAGAATCGGTAATCGCAGCCATCCAGCATGGTATAGGAAAAAAAAAAAAAAAAACAAGGAAAAAAAAAAAAAAAAAAAAAAGAAAAAAAAGAAAGAAAAAAAAAAAAAAAAAGGGAAAAAACGGGAGAGGCTCAAGGAAGATAGATCCATACCAGACAGGGGGGAGATCTGGAAGAGTCAGTCAGCAACAGTAGAGGTAGATCGTAGTATAGAGTCCCGACCGCAGGGGGACATGATATCAATAGGGGAACTAACTGTAAGAGGCAGATCCAAAGCCAGGGCATGGGTATTCTGATAAGCTTCATCCATCCAGAGCAAACGAATAGGTAAAAATCGGGTAATATTCAGAAATCAGCCAGGTCACGGATAAGGTCTGTTAGTAGTCATTCCATCCAGTCAGGATAAAGAGCTTGAATATTCAGTCAGACACAGGTCAAGTAAGCGGGAAGATGCCATTCACCAGGTCCCGGTAATAAATCGGAAGATTATTACCGGGTAACAATGTATGAAGCCGTAAGAGTCAGGCAGCAGGCCGTAAGGGCTATAAGATAGCAGAGACGCAGGTCAACGGATGGGCTGGATATTCAGGCCACTCCCAGGGCACGGTATGTCTAGTAAGATTCATGGGGCAAATCCCCCAGAGGCCCAAAAGGAGATCTGGGCGAGCACATAGACGAGCCAGGTCACGGATAGAGGAAAACTGTACTATGCATCCAGCCAGGATCATGGAGATCTGTGAGTAAGGCAGAAAACCAGCCAGGCAACGAAAGATTCTGGGAATAGTCAAGCCATACCAGGGCACTGTATAGAGGGCTTTATTGAGCCAGGGCCAGCTCACAGGAATTATCGTAGTCAGGGAAATATCGTCTATCCAGACCGATGAATATCTGTAAAGACTCATCAACATGCCCAGTCACCTGAGATGAAAGGTAGATCTGTCAAGTCAGTCTATCCAGGTACACGGTAATAACGGTAATATTCATCCCAATCCGTCACGGGTTACATGGTATATCTGTAATCGTCACCATCCAGGTCACGTAATCTGAATTATAATGTCAGTTCATCCAGGAGCAGGTATGGCCGTGTGGGGGGATGCCAACCATCCAGAGCACGGAATAGGTAGCTGGTAATATTCATTCATCACAGGTCAGCGTGGATCTCTGTAATAGATGCAACAGAAAAACCATCCAGAGGCAGGGGATTCATGGAATGCATCCATCCAGGGCTGGTAGAGCTGGAATTGTCATCCATCCGAGACCCGGGATAAGTCAGTATATTCGCCAGCGCAGCACAGGATGTCTGGAAGTTCAGCGAGGAAGGGGAAGCATCCAGGCATGTAGAGCGTAATGCTATGCATATCACCAGGGCGGTATACTGTATAGCCGCCAATCCAGAACCACAGGATTAAATCGTGGGAATATGCATAAGAGGGAAAAGACAAAAGGGGGAGGAAAGAATATGGCCACCAGCCCGGGCCCGGGAGAAGCGTGGATTTCATCAAACATCACACAATAGTCAGGTATAGCGAAATGTTGTCAAGGGAGCTCAACGAACAATGTAAAAGGTTACAGTGTCGTGAACGTTGCGACTAGGCAGGAACAACCGACTGCTTTCCTCATGTCAAGGACTGATACAAGGTATACGGGCAGCAAAGGACTGTCCCGTAAATAGACCCGTTACGCATAGTGTCCAGCAGGATGTTGAAAGGGGGCATGAGGGGCATAGTAAAGAAAATAACGAAGGACAAGGGAGGGCACTCCAAACCGGAGACGTTAGAATATCGTCGCTGCCAACACAGCGCACAAACGGCGGGGGATACGGGCCCCCTTCCCCTCCGAGGTGATGAGGAAGGGGGGCACGGATCCCCCGAACGTGGGGAAGATTTTGTTTGGTCGATAGCATAACTAAAGATGACAAGGTGGGGGAAGGGCCACCCTTGCAATGTGCGCGGATGACGCAGGAGTGGTGTGGATATTCCGCATCAAGGGGGGGGGGGATTGTGGGGGAGACAGTGGGAAGGCACCCACAAACGAGGTAGGCGAAAATGACAGAGGGACTTTTTCGATTAAAGGGTAGTCATAAAAAAGGAGGGCCCGAGTGCGAAGAGGGGGAGTCGGAACGCCCAGGGGTGAGGAGGTGTCGAAAACACAATTGTGACAAATGGCAGAAACAGTTTGGGTCGAACCACCCCCACCGCTTTTTTCGCTTGGGTTCTGTGTAGTTTCAACGCTAAAAAAGGCCGAAATCAACTTAACGACTCTCTGCAGAAAACCAACACCACAGTCAGTATTTGATGGTTGACTCCCACCCCGGCTGTAAACGCACAAGATGGAAATGTACGACTCAGAACCCTGCAGCCACAGAGCCGAAGACATCCCCACGATGGCACAGAGACTAGAGTACAGCCCCACTACACAGAGCCGAGAACATCCCCACGCACACAGAGAAACTGAGAACATCCCCACGAGCACAGGGAACGCAAGGCGCTGTGTTCACACTAGATGTGCTGTGTTCACACTAGATGTGCTGTGTTCACACTAGATGTGCTGTGTTCACACTAGATGTGCTGTGTTCACACTAGATGTGCTGTGTTCACACTAGGTGTGCTGTGTTCACACTAGATGTGCTGTGTTCACACTAGGTGTGCTGTGTTCACACTAGGTGTGCTGTGTTCACACTAGATGTGCTGTGTTCACACTAGATGTGCTGTGTTCACACTAGATGTGCTGTGTTCAATCCACTTTTTGGATCCCCATTTTTTTCCATGCCGCACAGTAACACATCAGAAAACACACGTGCTCTTTACCGTCCGCCATAGTGTGGCCCCAGCCTAACATCATGTAGTCCAAGGTGGTTACTGTGATGGTTTCCATCTCACTCTAAACCCAGTACAGTCTGCGTTGTGCTGTAGATGGCGCAGAGGTTGAATCATTTAATGTGCCCTCTCTCCACAGCAAATCAATATGAACAAATCAGAATCTTTGTTATTTTGTCGAGAAGCGAGCGGTTTACTCTAATTGAGTTCAACACAAAATGCTCTGTTATTTTATCGTTTCAGAACAACATCGATCGGAGGCTCCCAAGGACCTTTGTGTATTTGTGCCTGGTTCACCTGCATGTTGTGGGGTCGCGTTAACCCTTTTAATACCACAACAAAATAATTCTAGTGGAAACTAGAAATTGGAAATTATTGAGGACCCAATAGGAAAGGGACGGTAGAAAGGTGAGACTATAAAAATATTGGTAATCGTTCAGCGAAAACACAGAAATAGCTTATTTAATTTATTTCATGATTCCTGCACAAATATCCACTTGTTTAAAGTCAGTAAAATCTTTCATTAGAGTCAGTAGAGTCAAGTTATTTACTTACTATTCCTATTTATCACAGGAACCTCACTGAGCATGTTCCAGCCACTGGCTTGAGTAGGAGGAGGGTTAATAATTGACTGATGATATCACTTAGAAATGCAAGTGTTATTATTACATTGGGTTATATTTCAGGAAAAATATGTTTAAGCCTGAACCTTTGTTTAAGAAGTAATCATATTTCTCCGTTTTTTTTTTTTTAAACAAACCTTAGAATAAACAGCCAATCAGAACATTAGAATTCGCACAATTTATATCCTTATGTCATTGTGACTATTTGCACATCATGTAAATGAAAGGGGAACCTGTTATATCCTCATTTTTAAATAGATTTAATGGCTAGATATTAAACCCCATAATAGTGCGGCACTTAAAGGGACATTTAATTTATTCTTTACTGTAGTAAACTGTAAGAAATTACAGTTCCCTAAACAATGCTCCAATTTAAACTAATCATAGAATAAAGGCTAAACACTATAATCTACCATGTCTTATAGAACAGCAGTTACTGTAGATTGGTCACTGTCTGTTTGTTGTTTCAGCCAATTAAAACCACATTCTTCCTGCAAGTTGTGCCGCCCCTTTAAAATGTATTTCCAAATGTAATGTAACCGAAGGACTAAGCGCTTCATTGCCAAATTAATGACGCCTTGTTCTGATTGTGCAAGAAACCGAGCCAGCACCTTAAATCGGAGATTTATGAAAATACAAGAAGCTGAACATTCGTTCTTGTATAAAAATGCCCATAAAATGAACAATTTGAGACAAGAAGGATTTCTCAGGCGCACGGAAAGTCGTTGACATAAAGTAGTATCCCCGTTATTCGTACTAAGGAAATTAATAATGAATTAACAGTAAGCAACTGCTTTTCCGCTCATGTACGGTACAAAGGTTCGCAAATTATTAACCAGCAAAATTGAAATTTGAGTGGGGCTAGAGAGCGATATCCAAGGCGTTTGCAGTTGGTCTGTTTGGTGAGGGTTTTAATTCATTCATTGCTCTGGCTGAAACTCTACAGTTCAGGGTTTGAACTGATGTTTCTGGTGAACTGAACCTACAGTAGTAACTAGAGATGGGACCAACTTCCAAAAATCCAGAACAAACTTCTGAAAATGTTGTAAAATTTTAAAGTTCGAAACCGGATCCATTTAATGGGGACAAATAGTTTGAAAAAGGTTGGATAAATATAGGTAAACTATCAATGGTAACTTACTGTACATGGCTCTGGGACCCTCACCTGGGAAATGGTCGGGGGAACACGTATAATTATCCAGCACTTGAAATAAAGTCACTTCCTTCACACACGGGCGACTTTCCAGCTTCCTCATTTGGCATTTGATCATTTTCTAGAATCTGTCTCTTAATCTTTCCCTGAATCTCTTATAAAGGGATTTTCATTATTATACAAGGAATCGTGTTCAACATGGAGTGGCAACGCTTTGTTACATACCTCAGAAAAAGAGGTTATAAAAAAAGAAAATTCCGTCTTTAAAGGGAAAGTTCAGTGCGATATCATTATTTTTATAATTTTTAGTTTATATTACACATACCTAATTATCAGTAGAATTTATACCCCTTGCAATTCCCTACTAGAGATGGCCGAACTTTCGAAAGTTCAGTCCGTTTTCGAACTTTCAAACTATATAGAAGTTGGAAAGTTCGAAAATGGACCCATTAAAGTCAATGGGAGTCAAATAGTTTGAAAAGTTCTAATGAAATACAATTAAAATATCAATGGCAACTTAATGTAAATGGCTGTGGGACCTGGGAAATGGCCTGGGGAACATGTTCCAATATCCAGGACTTTCGAAAAATCAATTTTACTCTCACGCGCGCTACTTTCGAGCTCTCGCGTTCGAACATTCGATAATTATCCCATGAACTACTCGCGGATTCGAGAATTCGATATTTACTCGCGTATTGGTATAATAGACATTTTACTTGCAGATTCGATATTGTAGATAATGGCATTGGTAGTTAGCGGGGTATACATCATGCAAATCCACGTGTGTGTTTACGTTGTGGAGTCGATATTTACTCGCGTATTAGGTATCTGATGATGGAACGGTGGGTACATGTTTACTTGCGATTCGAGTAATTTAGCTCGGTATAGGTATAATAGACATTTTAATTGCGGATTCGATATTTACTAATGTATAGGTTGATTACGTAGACATTTTACTTGCGGTTGATTCCGAATTTACTCATGTTAGAGGGGATAATGACACTATATTTTACTTGTGGATTCACGAATTACTCACGTATAGGTATAAATAGACATTTTACGTTGCGTGAGGCTTGAATAACTATTAGAGGTTGGTGCATAGTATACCCGGTATAATAGTATAGCATGTATTACGATAGTTTTACTGACGGTATAGTATATGTAGACTATTCTAATTGTGGATTCGATATACTCACGTTATAGGGATAATAGACATTTTACTTGCGGATTCGATATTGACTCTGTATAGGTGATAATAGACATTTTACTTGTGGATTCGATATTTACATGCGTAAGGTATAATAGACATTTTACTTGTGGATTCGATTATTTACTCGTGTATATGGTATAATAGACATTTTACTGTGGATTCGATATTTACTAGTATAGGTATATAGACATTTACGTTGTCGGATTCGATATTTAATCACGTATAGGTATATAGACATTTTACTGTGGATTATGATGGATTCGAGTTACTCGGTATAGGTATAATAGACATTTTACTTGTGATTCGATATTTACTCGCGCGTATAGGTATAATAGACATTTTACTTGGGATTCGTGTATTACTCGCGTATAGGTATAATAGACATTTTACTTGTGGAATCGATATTTACTCGCGTATAGGTATAATAGACATTTTACTGTGGATCGATATTTACTCACGTATAGGTATAATAGACATTTTACTTGCGGATTCGAGTATTACGCGTGTATAGGTATAATAGACAGTTTTACTTGCAGATTGATATTACTCGGTAAGGTATAATAGACATTTTACTTGCGGATTCGTATTTACTCGCGTATAGGTATAATAGACATTTTACTTGTGGTATAGAGTATTTACTCGCGTATAGGTATAATAGACATTTTCTTGTGGATTCGATATTTACTCGTGTATAGGTATAATAGACATTTTAACAGAGTTCGATATTTACTCCAGTATAGGTATAATAGACATTTTACTTGCGGGATTCGATATTTACGCGCGTATAGGTATATAAACATTTTACTGCAGATTCGATATTACTACGTTGTATAGGTATAATAGACATTTTACTTGCGATTCGATATTTACTGCGTTATAGGTATAATAGACATTTTACTTGCGGATTCGATATTTACTCGCGTATAGGGTATAATAGACATTTTACTTGCAGGATTCGATATTTACTCGCGTATAGGTATAATAACATTTTACTTGCGGATTCGATTATTACTCGCGTATAGGTTATAATAGACCTGCGGGGATTTTACTACGCAGATTCGATATTTACTCGTGTATAGGTATAATAGGACATTTTTATCACAGGATTCGGATATTTACTCGCGTATAGGTATAATAGACATTTTACTTGCGGATTCGATATTTACTCGCGTATTGGTATAATAGACATTTTACTTGCAGATTCGATATTTACTCGTGTATAGGTATAATAGACATTTTACTTGCGGATTCGATATTTACTCGCGTCAGATTCGATATTTTACTCGGAGTTAGGAAATAGAATTGGACGGGCGGAGGCGAAGGTATGGGATAAGGTATAAACGACATTGTCTGGCTCGATATTTCCTTGATGGTTAGACCGAAATTTTACTCGCGATTCGGATATCTTTCCGAAGGTATAATAGCATTTTCCTGTGGCTTGTCTTCTGTGATCGGCTCCTCGCCTTCTGGCTGGGCTCTCTGGTCTCGGTCTGCTCGGCTTGCTTCTCGGGCTCTGCCTGTGTGCTGGCTTATTCTTCGTCCCTTCTTTGAACTTGCTTCCTTCCTGTGTTGTTCCGTTCACTATTCCTCCCTTGCCCTGTGTTCCGGGTCCCTGCCTTCTTTTCCGCCCTTCCTGCCTTTCCCGCAGTCTTTTCGGTGTCTCGTTGCTTCCCCCCTCCTCCCCTTTCTTACTGCCCCCTCGTCCACCATCGCCCCCCCACTGTATCTGCATGCCCGGTCCTGGAACTTCACCGCTGTGCTTCTATCGTCTACGGTATTCTCGCCTTATCTGTTTCCTGAACTCTATCTCTCCCCTTACCTCCCACCGCTTTCTTATCCTGCTTTTGCCCCGCTTTCTCTCACCAGAAACAGTCCGCGCCCCTCTTGGTCTTCATCCCACAACACGACCCCCCTCTCAACACTTGCACACGCCTTACGGCCCGTTCCCTCTCGCTTCCTCGGCTTCCTCTACCCTTTTCTCGGCACCGCTGCGTAACATCTGCGTCTCGGCTCTCGCCCTCTTCTTTGGGCTTGGTACCCCTTCCTTGGTCTCGGTCCTCTCGCCCTTTTCTGGGGCTTTGCCGTTTCCCTGGTCTCGGTCTCCTCGCCTTTTCTGGGCTTGCTTTTCTGTGTCTCGGTCTCCTGCCCCCTTTTCTTGGGCGCTCTTTCTCGTTCGGTCCTCGCCTTTTCCTTGGCTTGCTATTTCGTCTGGTTCGCCTTCCCTGGGCTCTTTGGGCCTGCTCTTTTGGTCTCGGTCTCCTGCCCTTTTCGGGTTGCTCTCTGTGTCAACCCCGAACACTAGACCTCGCCCGACTCTCCTCTCTTTACGAGACACCTCGGAGCTCATCCCGAGGCTCGCGCATCTCCCTCGCTCCTTACTCGTGTGTAGTTTTGTGCCACCACCCACACGCAGGATGTGTCCCTATCCCGGCTGGCTTTCCTTTACTAGCCTACTACTTTCTGATGGCTTTCTCCGCCTCTCACAACCCCCACCCCCCACTTCTCAACTACCCGTGGGCCGTCCCGCCCATTCTTATGCCCGCATACCTTCGCGCTATCACCTCAACTTATAATAGCCCTTAACCTCGCGGCTTCGTCCTTCCTGCGTCCTCGGTTCTCGCCACATTTGTCCTTGCGGCTTGCCTCTTAAACCCGCTGTCTACGGTATCCTAAGACGCACCAATCCCCCCAACTCACCTCCTGTGAGGCGCCTCCGCCCCTTTTACTCGCGCCAAGACGCACACAAAATAATCGATCCCCATCCTCAGTTCCACCCTTTCTGCGGGCTGTGGATACTCTTCCTCCCCCCCGAGTACCCTAGGTCTACAAAAGAAATTTAACTAGTCGGCTTCACGACGAATTACTCTGCCCGTATAGGCACAATAATAGGACATTTTACTTGCGGATGTCGATATTTACCTACGCGTATAGGTATAAAGAGCATTTACCTCAGATCCATCTCGGTATAGCCAACGACATTACTCGCAGATTCGATATTCCTCCCGTAATGGTATAATAGGACCATTTTACTTGTGGATTCGATATTGCTAATGTATAGGTATATAGGAACATTTCTACTCGCAGATTCGATATTAACTCGTGTATAGGTATAATGACTTTAGGCAATCGGTTTTACTCACGTTATCTACATTATGTGGATTCGATATTTCTCGCTATAGGTATAATGCATTTTACTCGCGGATTCGAGATTACTTGGTACGTATAGGTATAATAGACATTTTACTTGTGGATTCGATATTTACTCGTGTATAGGTATAATAGACATTTTACTTGTGGATTCGATATTTACTCGCGTATAGGTATAATAGACATTTTACTCGCGGATTCGATATTTACTCACGTATAGGTATAATAGACATTTTACTTGTGGATTCGATGCTCGCGTATAGGTATAATAGACATTTTACTTGTGG
>JAACNH010000473.1:0-28603 GCA_019447015.1 Hymenochirus boettgeri | reverse complement strand
TAATTAGACATTTTTACTGTGGATTCGATATTTACTCACGTATAGGTTATATAGACATTTTACTTGGATTCGATATTTCACGTATAGGTAAATAGACATGTTACTTGCGGATATCGATATTTATCGCGTATTAGGTATATAGACATTTTACTTGTGGATTCGGATATTTACTCACGTATAGGTATAATGACATTTTACTTGTGGATTCGATATTACTACGCGGTATGGTTTAATAGACAATTTTACGTGGATTCGATATTTACTCAGTATAGGTATAATAGACATTTTACTTGTGGATTCGATATTTACTCACGTATAGGTATAAATAGACATTTACTTGTGATCGATATTTCTCACGTTAAGTATAATGACGATGTTTTATGGGGAGAGGCCTTGCATATAAACACCGTGGACACAGGAAAGTAATCAGAGATAGAAATAATAATAATATATCAGAGAAAGGAACACTACATTATGGATGACTAAAATAAGGCTACAAATCACTATTTATAGGAACAACGACAACTATAATAGAAACAATACAATACATTGAAGGTTTGACAACACCTTCTGGGAAATTGTACTCTACCCAGAGTTAGGTCATGTGTCATTCAAGCAAAGTACTTAAAACCAGAGAGTCAGTTCAAGCATCCAGGCACACGGGAAGCTGTCAGCTCATGTAGCCAAAAAGTGGTGATTGGGCTAAAATAATTTGGCCAACTTACTGAACTAAATGCTTTTATTACCAGGGTTATCAGGACTGGTTTGTAGTAGAACCTTAGGAGGGAGCCAATATGCAATTAGAATTGTTTGTGCACTATTTTTTGTATGGATTATATTTTTGGTCTCGGTTGCCCTTTAATATGGAGTGTACAACAGCCAATTTTCTATATATCCTGAACTAATAATGAGAGGAACCACGAGGGAAAGGAAAGAAGGAGAACAGAGATAAGAGAATTCTACTGTAACATGGAAATTAGACAACAAGAGAATTCACTGATTAAACTCAACAAGCCCCTAATTACCAGAGTGACTTGGAGGAGACCCCTGGGACACATTCCTAGGGTCATTAACGACCTCATTGCATCGCCCTCATTGTATTTAAACAATCGCACTTTTAAAGAGGGATGTGTAATACTTACTTGCATGCTCCACTCCTTCGGGTTCCCATGATGCAGTATTCAGTGTAATTTCTGCATCGTGGAACCTTTTTTCTCAATTTTGATGGCAATTTGAAGAATTTTCTTTCCTTAATTTTTTAAATTATTATTATTATTAATTTTGTTCTCTATATAATTCAGTGGATTAACCAGCCAATCGACTAACAATGGGATTTTACGTTAAATAAACATGATTGTGAGTTCTCATTTATCCAGGTCATGGTATATCTGTAATATTCATTATCGTATGATATTGTAAATCATTCATCCAGTACGTATATCTGTAATATTCATTCATCCAGGTCACGGTAATCTGTAATATTCATTCATCCAGGTCGTATATTCTGTATATTATTCATCATCCGTGTAATCTGAATATTATCATCGTCAGGTATATCTGTAATATTCATCCATCCAGGTCATGGTATTGTAATATTACCTCCGGTCATGGTATATCGAATATTCATCATTAGGGGCACAGTCTATCTGTAATATTCATCCATCCAGGTCACGGTATATCTGTAATATTCATCGTCCAGTCACGGTATATCTGATATTCATCATCAGGTCACGGTATATCTGTAATATTCATCCATCCAGGTCACGGTATATCTGTAATATTCATTCATCCAGGTCACGGTATATCTGTATATTCATCTATCAGGTCATGGTATATCTGTATATTCATATCCAGGTCAGGTATATCTGTATATTCATTCATCCAGGGTCACGATATCTGTAATATCATCCATCCAGGTATGGTATCTGTAATATTCATCCATCCAGGTCACGGTATATCTGTAATATTCATTCTCCAGGTCACGGTATATCTGTAATATTCATCTATCCAGGTCATGGTATATCGGTAATATTCATTCATCCAGGTCACGGTAATCTGTAATATATCATCCATCCAGGTCATGGTATATCTGTAATATTCATCCATCCAGGTCACGGTATATCTTGTAAATATTCATCATCCAGGTCATGGTATATCTGTAATATTCATTCATCCAGGTCATGGTATATCTGTAATATCATTCATCCAGGTCATGGTAATCTGTAATATTATTCATCCAGGTCAGGTATATCGTAATTCATTCATCCAGGTCATGCTATATCTGTAATATTCATTCATCCAGGTCACGGTATATCTGTAATATTCATTCATCCAGTCATGTATATCTGTAATATTCATTCATCCAGGTCACGGTATATCTGTAATATTCACACAGGTATGGTATATTCTGTAATATCATTCATCCAGGTCACGGGATATATCTGTAATATTCATCCATCCAGGTCATGGTATCTGTAATATTCATTCATCCAGGTCACGGTATATCTGTAATATTCATCCATCCAGGTCATGTATATCGTAATATTCATCCATCCAGGTCACGGTATATCTGTAATATTCATTCACCAGGTCACGGTATAATCTGTAATATCATCCATCCAGGTCATGGTATATCTGTATATTCACCTCCAGGTCAGGTATATCTGTAATATTCATTCATCCGGTCGGTATATTGTATATTATCATCCAGGTCACGGTATATTCTGTAATATTCATCCATCCAGGTCATGGTATATCTGTAATATTCATCATCCAGGTCAGGTATATCTGTAATATTCATCATCAGGTCAGGTATATCTGTAATATTCATCCATCCAGGTCATGGTATATCTGTAATATTCATCCATCCAGGTCACGGTATATCTGTAAATTCATCATCCAGGTCACGGTATATCTGTAATATTCATTCATCCAGTCACGGTATATCTGTAATATTCATTCATCCAGGTCACGGTATATCTGTAATATTTATTCATCAGGTCAGGTATATCTGTAATATTCATCCCTCCAGGTCACGGATATCTGTAATATTCATCCTAGGTCACGATTTCTGTAATATCATCCATCCAGGTCATGGTATAACTGTATATATTCCATCCAGGTCATGGTATATCTGTAATATTCATCACATCCAGGTCACGGTATATCTGTAATATTCATCCATCCAGGTCATGGTATATCTGTAAATTCATCCATCCAGGTCACGGTATATCTGTAATATTCATTCATCCAGGTCATGGTATATCTGTAATATTCATCCATCAGGTCACGGTATATCTGTAATATTCATCCATCCAGGTCATGGTATATCGGTAATATCATCCATCCAGGTCACGGTATATCTGAATATCATCCATCCAGGTCATGGTATATCTGTAATATTCATCCATCCAGGTCATGGATATCTGTAATATTCATTCATCCAGGTCATGGTATATCTGTATATTCATCCTCAGGTCACGGTATATCTGTAATATCAATCCAGGTCATGGTATATCTGTAATATTATTCATCCAGGTCACGTATATCTGTAAATTCATCCATCCAGGTCACGGTATATTGTAATATTCATCCATCCAGTCACGGTATATCTGTAAATTTCATCCATCCAGGTAACAGGATATCTGTAATAATCATTCACCAGGTCACGGTTATATCTGTAATATTCATATCCAGGTCAGGTATATCGTAATTCATCATCAGTCACGGTAGCTGTAATATTATTCATCCAGGTCACGTATATCTGTAATATTCATCATCCAGGTCATGGTATATCTAAATATCATCATCCAGGTCAGGTATATCTGTAATATTCATCCATCCAGTCACGGTATATCTGTAATATCATTATCAGGTCACGGTATCTGGAATATTAATCCATCCCGGTCACGTTATATTGTAATATTCATCCATCCAGGTCACGGTATATCTGTAATATTCATCCATCCAGGTCTCTGTATATCTGTAATATTCATAATCCAGGTCAAGGTATATCTGTAATATTCATCATCCAGGTCACGTATATCTGTAATATTCATCCATCAGGTCTGTATATCTGTAATATTCATCCATCCAGGTCAGGAATCTGTAATATCATCTCCAGGTCCACGGTATATCTGTAATATTCATCATCAGGTACGGTATATCTGTAATATTCATTCATCAGCGTCACGGTATACTGTAATATTCATATCCAGGTCACGGTATATCTGTATATTCATTCATCCAGGTCATGGTATATCTGTAATATTCATCATCAGCAGGTATATCTGTATATCTCATACCGTACGTATATTGTAATATTCATCATCCGGTCACGGTATATCTGTAATATTCATTCATACAGGTACGGTATATCTGTATATTCATTCATCCAGGTCATGGTATATTGAATATATATCCATCAGGTTATGGTATATCGGTAATATTCATCTCCATCCAGGTCATGGTATATCTGTAATATTCATCCATCCAGGTCACGGTATATCTGTAATATTCATTCATCCAGGTCATGTATATCTTAATATTCATCATCCAGGTCACGGTAACTCGTATAATATTCATCATCCAGGTCACGGTATATTGTATATTCATTCATCCAGGTCCATGTATATCTGTAATATCATCATCCAGGTCATGGTATATGTATATTTCATTCATCCAGGTCATGGTATATCTGTAATATTATCCATCCAGGTCACGTATAATCGAATATCATTCATCCAGGTCACGGTATATCTGTAATATTCATCCATCCAGGTCATGGTATATCTGTAATATTCATCATCCAGGTCACGGTATATCTGTAATATTCATTCATCCAGGCCACAGGTATATCTGTAATATTCATTCATCCAGGTCACGTATATCTGTAATATTCATCCATCCAGGTCACATTATATCGTAATATTCATCCATCCAGGTCATGGTATATCGTAATATTCATCCATCCAGGATCATGGTATATCTGTAATATTATTCATCCAGGTCACGGTATATCTGTAATATTATCCATCCAGGTCACGGTATATCTGTAATATTCATTCATCCAGGTCACGGTATATCTGTAATTCATTTATCAGGTCATGTTATCTATAATATTCACATCCAGATCAGTATGTCTGAAATTATTCATAGGTCACGTATATCTGTAATATTCATTCATCCAGGTATCATGGGATATCTATAATATTCATCCATCCAGGTCACGGTAATATCTGTAATATTCATCATCCAGGGTCACGGTATATCTGTAATATTCATTCATCCAGGGCACGGTAATCTGAATATTCATCCATCCAGGTACAGTATATCTGTAATATTCATCATCCAGGTCACGGTATATCTGTAATATTCATTATCCAGGTCCCGGTATATCTATAATATTCATCCATCCAGATCACGGTATGTCTGTAATATTCATTCATCCAGGTCACGTTTATCTGTAATATTCATTCATAGGTCATGGTATATCTATAATATTCATCATCCAGGTCACGGTGATATCGTAATATTCATCACATATCAGTACGGTATATCTGTAATATTCATTCATCCGGTCACGGTATATCTGTAATATCCATCCATCCGGTCACGGTATATCTGTAAATCATCCATCCAGGTCCGGTATGTCTGTAATATTCATCCATCAGGTCCTGGATATCTGTAATTACATTCATCCAGGTCACGGTATATCTGTATATTTCATCCACAGTCACGGTATATCGATATTCATCCATCCAGGTCTCTGTATATCTGTAATATTCATCCATCCAGGTCATGGTATATCTGGAAATATTCATCCATCAGGTCACGGTATATCTGTAAATTCATCCATCCAGGTCACGGTATATCTTGTAATATCATTTATCCAGGTCACGGTATATCGTATATTATTCATCCAGGTCACGGTATAATTGTAATATTCATTCATCCAGGTATGGTATATCTGTATATTCATTATCCAGGTCATGGTATATTGTAATATTCATCCATCCAGGTCACGGTATATCTGTAATATTCATCTATCCAGGTCACGGTATATCTGTAATATTCATTCATACAGGTCACGGTATATCTGTAATATTCATTCATCCAGGTCATGGTATATCTGTAATATATATCCATCCAGGTTATGGTATATCTGTAATATTCATCCATCCAGGTCATGGTATATCTGAATATTCATCCTCCAGGTCAACAGTATATCTAAATTCATTCATCCAGGTCATGATACTGTAATATTCATCCCTCAGGTCACGGTATATCTGTAAATTCATCCATCAGGTCACGGAATCTGTAATATTCATCATCCAGGTCAGGTATATCTTTAATATTCATCCATCCAGGTCATGGTATATCTGTAATATTCATCATCCAGGTCATGGGATATCTTAATATTCATCCATCCAGGTCACGGTTATACTGTAAATTCATTCATCCAGGTCACGGTATATCTGTAATTTCATCCATCCAGGTCATGGTATATCTGTAATATTATCTCCAGGCAGGTTATCGTAATATTCATCCACCAGGTCATGGTATATCTGTAATATTCATCCATCCAGGTCATGGTATATCTGTAATATTCATTCATCAGCGCACGGTATAACTGTAATATTCATTATCCAGGTCACGGTATATCTGTAATATTATCCATCCAGGTCAAATATATCTGTAATATTCATCCATCCAGGTCACGGTATATCTGTAATATTCATCCATCCAGGTCACGGTATATCTGTAATATTCATTATCCAGGTCACGGTAATTGAATATTCATCCATCCAGGTCAGTATATTGTAATATCATTCATCCAGGTCACGGTATATCTGTAATACTCATTCATCCAGGTCATGGTATATCTATAATATTATCCATCCAGATCACGGTATGTCTGTAATATTCATTCATCCAGGTCACGTTATATCTGTAATATTCATTCATCCAGGTCATGGTATATCTATAATATTCATCCATCCAGGTCACGGTATATCTGTAATATTCATCCATCCAGGTCACGGTATATCTGTAATATTCATTCATCCAGGTCACGGTATATCTGTAATATTCATCATCCCGGTCACGGTATATCTGTAAATCATCCAGGTCACGTATGTCTGTAATATTCATCCATCCAGGTCTCTGTATATCTGTATATTCTTCATCCAGGTCACGGTATATCTGTAATATTCATCCACAGGTCTCTGTATATCTGTATATATTCATCCAGGTCATGGTATATCTGTAATATCATCCATCCAGGTCACGGTTATCTGTAATATTCATCCATCCAGGTCACGGTATATCTGTAATATTCATTCATCCAGGTCACGGTATATCTGTAATATTCATTCATCCAGGTCACGGTATATCTGAATATTCATTCATCCAGGTCATGGTATATCTGTAATATTCATTCATCCGGTCATGGTATATCGTAATATTCATCATCCAGGTCACGGTATATCGTAAATATCTTCAGTCACGGTTTATATCTGTAATATTCATTCATTATCAGGTCACGGTATATCTGTAATATTCATTCATCCAGGTCATGGTATATCTGTAATATATATCCACCAGGTTATGGTATATCTGTAATATCATCCATCCAGGTCATGGTATATCTGTAATATTCATCCATCCAGGTCAGGTATATCTGTAATATTCATTATCCAGGTCATGGTATATCTGTAATATTCATCTCCAGGTCACGGTATATCTGTAATATTCATCCATCCAGGTCACGGTATATCTGTATATTCATTCATCCAGGTCATGGTATATCTTTAATATTCATCCATCCAGGTCATGGTATATCTGTAATATTCATTCATCCAGGTCATGGTTATCTTTAATATTCATCATCCAGGTCACGGTATTCTGTAATATCATCATCCAGAGTCACGGTATATCTGTAATATTCATCCATCCAGGTCATGGTATATCTGTAATATTCATTCATCCAGGCCACTGAATCTGTAATATTCATCCCCAGGTCATGGTATATCTGTAATATTCATCCATCCAGGTCATGGTATATCTGTAATATTCATTCATCCAGGCCACGGTATATCTGTAATATTCATTCATCCAGGTCACGGTATATCTGTAATATTTATCCATCCAGGTCACATTATATCTGTAATATTCATCCATCCAGGTCATGGTATATCTGTAATATTCATCCATCCAGGTCATGATATATCTGTTGTATTCAATTAGATCAACTGGACTTGAAATGTAGTTCTTGAAGACGTTTCGCTAGTCATCCGACTGGCTTTCTCAATTCAGAATGACTTGTACAAGAATTGTGGCAATTATGTACCCTGGAAAATCCCAATAGCATATCACAGCCAGGTGTTAAGGGTGTGATTGGATAGTGGCTAAGAGGTGTTATAGGAACGCCCAGAGAAGGTGTTAAACAGTTGTACATGGCAGACAGTTGGTGTCGAACCCCCCCACCTCTATTTAGGCTTGGTTTCTTTATTTTCACATAAATGGCCTCCTTAACACCTCTCTTGACAGAAAACCAACACACACAGATCAGTATTTAATGTTTGACTCCCACCACCCTTTAGATCACAAGATGGTGTCATCAGAACCCTGCAACACAGAGCTGAGAACATCCCCACTAACACAGAGCTGAGAACATCCCCACTAACACAGAGCTGAGAACATCCCCACTAACACAGAGCTGAGAACATCCCCACTAGCACAGAGGCGAAGGCTAAAGAAATGAAACATCTCAGAGGAGCCCTTAAACCTTGTGGATATCCAGACTGGGCCTTTGTCAAAAGAAGTAGAAGGAAAGAAAAGAACACGCATACCAACAGTGAAGGGGAAAAGCAAGACAGGAGGAAGAACATGGTCATCCCATATGTAGCAGGGGTCTCCGAGAAATTAACAAGAATTTTCAAAAAACATCGTATCCCTGTCTGCTTTAAACTGAACAACACACTGAGGCAGCAATTGGTACATCCGAAAGACCCAATACCAAAACGCAAGAAAAGCGACATCATATATGCAGTGCAGTGCAGTGAAGAGTGACATCATATATGCAGTGCAGTGAAGAGTGACATCATATTTGTCGTACAGTGAAGAGTGACATCATATACGCAGTGCAGTGAAGAGTGACATCATACACGCAGTGCAGTGCAGTGAAGAATGCTCTGATTTGTATGCGGGGGAGACCAAACAGCAACTGCATCAACGTATGACCCAGCACAGAAGAGCCAATTCCTCGGGTCAGGACTCAGCCGTGTATCTGCATCTTAAGGATAAAGGACATAGCTTTGAAGACTGTAATGTTAACATATTGGCAAAGGAACGTGACTGGTTCAAGAGAGGTGTTAAGGAGGCCATTTATGTGAAAATAAAGAAACCAAGCCTAAATAGAGGTGGGGGGTTTGACACCAACTGTCTGCCATGTACAATGCTGTTTTTACACCTTACTCTGGGCGTTCCTATAACACCTCTTAGCCACTATCCAATCACGCCTTTAACACCTGGCTGTGATATGCTAATTGGGACTTTCCAGGGTACATAATTCTGAATTGAGAGATCCAGTCGGATGACTAGCGAAATGTCTTCAAGAACTAAACTTCAAGTCCAGTTGATCTAATTGAATTCAACAGATATTTTAAATAAACTGTTTGTGTTTTTGCCTAGACCTATGGGAACACCCTGCTAGTGCAACTTTATATAAGTACAGCAGGAGACCTATTGCAAACTAGACTAGGCCCTAGCAGTTCAGAAAAACAAATTTGTTACACAGCTGTCAGTGTGCAAAGTTACCATGACCTAGATGAATGTGAACCTTGACAAGCATACACTTTGGGTTATTTGGAGGCTATTTTCTGTCAATTTCTCTGTGGAACCATTTTACAGATGGAAGTGAGAAGGTTCCAAAAATATATTTTTTGTGGTGGGTGTTTCTAAGAAAGAGGGGTGTTTAGTTTGATATAATGGCCACTAACCATTGGTCCCTTCTGAGGCTAATTGCTGCCTTTTCTCTTTTGCACCCATGCATGCGACCGGAGATGTGTTTTTCATAAATATGTTTAAAATAAATAACAATTGAAAAAAAATGTAGTTTCTACTGAACTTTCCTTTTAAGCTAAGCCCCCTACCTACTAATAAGTATTACAGTGCAGCTATTCCACTAGTATGGACCTTCAATCAACCTAGAAAATACAATTGCCACATGTAGGGCTAATAGATGAAAAGAACAATAATGCTGCCACCCCAATAGATCAGGGATAGTAGATCAAAAGTCCTGAATTATCCCAATAACTTAAAAAGGGCAGGTAAGCAAAATGATTTCAGAACCTGGTCACTCAATGGTTTGAGAACATTGTTTTTGATTGGTTGAGAGGTTATTTTGATTCATCTTTGGACCAATTGCAATTCGCATAGAAAGCAAACAAAAGAAAGGAAGACGCAGTCAACATGGTAATGTATACTTGTCTGTTGTATATATACAGTATTATAAAAAAATCTAGAATGGGTTATTAGGGATCCTTCCCATCCAAATCATTGGATTTATACATTGCTCCCATATAGTAGGCGGCGTTATAGGAATTTGGATTGTAAAACTGCTTGTTATAAAGTTTTATCCTGTAGTGCTCTTTATAAACTGTGTTTTGTAATGTTACATATTGTTCAATGAATTTGTAAAATCCTTCATCTTTCCTCTGTATGTAAATAACCACAGGATCACAGACATGATTGGATTTAATTTAATAAACAATCGTCCGGTCTCTCTGCTTGATATTAGGAGCGAGGGGCAGGAATGTTCTGGTGGGCTCCATCGTGTTGACAGGACTGGTTTGGTGGTCTCCATCGTGTTGATAGGAATGGTTTGGTGGTCTCCATTGAGTTGGACGTCTGTGACATATCAGTTGGACGTGATTTACACAGAGATGAGGGATTTTAGAAATGATCAGACTAATTGTTTTCTGTCTTATCAAAGGGAAACTCACCAGGTCCTGTCTGTGTAGGAAGACATTCAATGCCTTATATAGAGACTCCCTGAGCAAAGGAAACCCAAGGCTGGTGATGGATTCTAAGCAAATGGCCTCAGTGTTGAGTCTTACCTGGGTCTGGTTTTCACTTCTCTCAGGCAAAATTAACTCCTTGCAGGAGAGAGACATTATATTAATCCACATTTTGTGTTTACCCTTGTAGACTCTCTGCAAGGCGAATATCTATGGCCAATGGAACATTAGACCAAGTCACATTTTTTAGTAAATTTGGGTCTTTGTGAACAAACATTTAGAAATAGAATCTGTTTCCTGATCAGGCCAGATTATAATTATTGTTTCATTTATCTAGAGACAGACTGAATCACTGGGGAATCTAAATTAAACTTCATCTTAACTATACAAGGATGATTACATGATCTTACAATGTGCGTGTGTGTTTATGAAGATTTTACTAAATCTTATTTGAAATGTTAAGAGGATTTTAACAAGATCCTACAACGCTTTAGTGCGATTGGCTGATTTTCAACCAAACAAGTTCTGATGCTTGTGTTGAGCCAGTAATGTGCTTTATGACGAGGGCCAGTGGTGGAGTCTACTCTATAACAGCCTTGTAATTTATAACAATATTGTTACATAGTATTGGAGTTTAAATAAAGATTTAAAAACACGTCCATCTAGTCCAACCTTTTCAGATATATAATATAATGCTACAAACCCACATTGTGAGATTTCCTTATTAATAAGTTCATAATCAAATATCTATATAGCCTTCCCTCCACCAGCTGATGTTAAATTGACCATACGTCAGTGTAGTAACTGGGTACATGTTGCACTGTGTAGGTTATAAAATCATTAACAGGATGGTTCCCCCAAATTGTTTTCCTCTGGTAACAGCAGATCTGTCCACAAGGTGAATTAGAGTTCTTTCTAGGGCCCGGGGAACTTTAGGGACCCACTTACTGTCAGGAAAAATTGCTCCTCAGATTCTAAGGTTTTGGCTTAGGTGGAGGACCTCCAAAAATATTGAGACAAAGGGGTTACCCTGATCGAATCATCGATCTGGCATATGATTAAACATGTAAACTTAATAGATCCAACTCCTCAGACCCAAAAATATATCATATAGTGTCGATGGACTTGATAATGGTGAGCTCTCCAAGGGCAAGAGAGTATTCTTTAGAATTCATTCAAGAATATACAAAAATCTGCAACAATATTCAGAAATATATCCAGATTTTGTTATTTTGTTTGCAGATCTCAATTTTATAGAACTAGATGCCAACTGTGGGGTAAAATATGTTTCTAAAGAGCCTCCCACACTAGGGAGTATACAGTTCCTAGGCCTCATACGAGATAAAAAAAAGTCTGGTCCTAGCCAAATTGGGAGTAAGTCTGGCATTAAGTGGCCTTATCTCTAACTAGCAGCCACACAAACAAGGCAGGATATTAATAACTTTATCTTCAACCTCTTATATCAAATGTCCTAGTCCTGGTTTACCAAGATGAGATTGTGGGAAGGGAACACAACTTATTTAATTACATTTCAACATATTTCAACATGTAATACAACGGAATAATATTTCAAAGGATCTTCAAATGTCTACCAAATGGCACACCTCTTAATAAATATGAATTGAATATATTATATATATATATATAAACCTTTTATTTTACCATCTCGCTACCATAAAAAAGTCCTGATTTGGGACATAACACAATGAAATAAATTTTGCAGACACTAAATCTGCGTTGTGTTCCCTATGTAGAACCCCTTATCCTTACTGCATAGTAGGGGGGAAGTTGGAAGACACAGATTACAAACTAGTCCTGGTTTATCTGTAAGTAGTTGTCTGTGTCTTATTTTAAGGTAAAAAGGAGTAATCATTCATGGGATAGTTGTGTATGGCTGTATGGGTTCTTCATCTTCCCCCCGCGGTCTAATAAGTCTATTTGTTGAGTGGTCAGATTGATAGGGAGGGCCTCTGATTTAGAATCGTTTAGTTTGTAGCCTGATATGCAGCTGTATTCGGTTAAAGTGTTTTGCAAATTTGGGATGGAGATGGCAGGTTTAGTGAGGGTTATTAGTACATCATCTGTGAACAAAGAAATTAGGAGTGGTTTCCAACTTGAACTCCAGTAATATCTGGATTATTACGAATATGGCAAGCAAGGGGCTCAATAGAGAGGCATATAGCAGCGGTGAGAGTAGGCATCCCTGCCTTGTACCGTTTGTAATACTAAAGAATTTGGAAGTAGCTATGGGAAAACGGATGGCAGTTAAGGGGTGTGAATATAAAGATAAAAGAGTATGGAGAAATTCCCCCTGGATACCAAGGTAGCGGTGTTAAGATTTTATAATCGGAATTTAGTAATTTTAGCCTATAGCTGGTGCAAGAAGAGGGATCTTTGTTTGGTTTAGGAATTACAACAAAATATGACATGGAGACGGTTGAGTGTAACTGCCCACCCTGCATAATATCGTTAAATAGATTGGCCATATGGGGAGTTAATTCTGTCGAAAATGTTTTGTAATAGGTGTTAGAGAACCCGTCTGGGCCGGGCGTCTTGCCATTCGGAAGATTTTTAATCACTTGTTCCAGTTCTTCGTTTGTGATAGGTTTGTTCAAGGACTGGGCCTGTGTTAAAGTCAACTTGGGTAGGGTACTTTTTTTAAGGTATTCTTTTATTTTAACTTTAAAGTTGGGTGTTAGGTCAGCGAGGGAGGGCTTTACACAGTTATAGAGGTTTGTGTAATATTTCCTAAAGCAAGAAGCTATACTACGTGGGTCTTGTAACAGGGTTCCTAGGTCACCTTTGATTTGGGCGGGGGTGGCTTGATATTGTCGCTGTTTAAGCAAATTTGCCATGAGGTTGTGGGCTTTATTACCTTTTTCATAATAAGTACGTTTTAACCATCTCATGTTTTTTTCTACTTCACCTATAGATAAGTCTTTGAGAGCTGTACGGAGGGAGATTACCTTACGTAGCTGTTGTAGAGTAAAGGGTTTGTTCTGCTTTGTATAGATCTTTAGCAATCGATTGCCGACGGGAGTTAATGTCTTTTTCAATTTGAGATGAGATTTGAATACAACAGCCTGGTAAGACAGACTTATGGGCCTCCCATATGGTCATTTGTGATGTGACCGACCCAACATTTTCTTGAAAATATTGCGTATTGCTTTTCATAATGATTCTCTGTGTATCTGATGTTTAAGGAGATTCTCATTCAGCTTCTAATGGGACTGTTTTGGAGGCAGTGTTTGAAGGTGTAGGCCAATACCCACAGGACCATGTTCGGGCATCATCACCCTTAAAACTTGCCAGTTACCTGCCCCCAACCCCAACTGATATATTCATAACTTAGATAACTATTAGATACATTTCTAACCAAATATTAGAGGATAATTATTGCCTCACTCGGTCAGAGTAAGCTGACTCCTTTCTCCAAGCTGTCAGTCAGTCAGTCTTCTGCCTCTTCTGCACATGCTCAAGCTTAAAAAAAAAACCTCATTGAGCAGAGGGAGGAGACAGATACCTTTACCAGAACAGAAGATTACTTATTAAAAACTCATTAAATATCTGGTTACAAATGCATGTAATAAACTGGTAAAAATAATAGTTTTGGTTGTGGGCAGATAACGGGCAAGTCAACAGTTTTTTGTTTTAGGGAGAAATTCCCTTTAAATAAGGCTTCCTTATCTTTTCTTCATGGGACACTCCATTACAAATGAGTTCAGTTTTCCATACTGCTGCTTTAGGCCTGTCTGGGTAATGCCCTTCATTTGGCTGTCAAAAAAGCAAATGAGAATGTTTCTGCAGGGTTTAAATAGCCACCAAGTAAGGAGGTGGCTCCCAGACCAAATCAAGGGTTTATAAAGCTAATAACTACTTTTAGAATGTTCTTCCAGAGGAAAGTCTTAAGCTTTTTAGGTTGTCAGTATGCAGGGGAGGACTGGTTCCTTTTGGACTGGAGGGTAAATGTTACTAATATTATCAGGGACGCCTCTCTAATTAGGTAAGGTGAAGCACATTACAGAGCAGCACCCTGTGCTTGAGGCACATGATTTTTCCATGTGCCTAGCGCCCAGATGCCACCCCCCCTCTACCAATTAGAGCTGTTATGGTTGTGTTTGTGTATAGTGTATATAGATCTTCAATTCCCAGATTCTGTTTGGAATTTAGTCCGTTACGTGTTTTGTTTATTTAGCTTAATCTTTTCTTTAACCCGTACTTGCGTTTTGTTTAAGGTTTAAGCTGTTAGTACATTGTTTCCAGGTATGATTTTAATGTAGTTGGTTTTTGGTAGAATTTGGCAGTAGATAGTTTATAAATGAGAATGGTGAGCTGACTTTACATTAATTTAATTTGTGGATTATTATCTTCCTTATGTTTTAGTTGTTTGAATGGAATGATTGTGAGTTCTTTTCATGTTGTTTAAGGGATCTCATATATGTGTATAAGTTGCTATTCTTTTCTCCGTTTCTTTTGTTTCTTTCCTGCGTTCATACTTTTCCATGAGAATGTTATTGTTTCGGTTTTAATTTTTGTTTTCTCCCGATTCATTTTTTTAAAGATTTTTTTTTTTTTTTCAAGTATTGTTTTTAGACCTTTGGGTCTTTATTAAAGAGGGGATAGTTATAGTAATGTTATGGCTCATAAAAGTCTTAGCCACTATGTTTATTGCCCAAATGTATATATGTTTAAAAAGAAGATTTGAAAACTTGCTAAAATTATTATTCCTAAATGAGGTTGTCCTGTTAGGATAGATTCAGATAAAGGGCCAGCTTTTATTTCTATTACAGCAGATTGTGTAATTGATGTTTATTGAATAGAAGTTTCATATCCCCAGAGTTCAGGTGTTGTAGAGCGAACGAACCGCACAATAAAAGAGAAGCTTAGGAAGGCTACTGCAGGTTCTTTCAGTAAATGGGATATTTATTTACCAGCTGTATTAGCAGAGATTCTTATGGCCCCAATTCTACATACAAGTTGTCTCCTTTCGAAATTTTAATGGTTAAACCATTTCCTACGCTTTGGGCAGTTAAGACGGGGATATTAATTACAGGTGCCCTGGAATTTATCCAGGAAGTTTATGTAGTAAAACTGATTGAAAAACTGAATAGCATCTATGGTGATGTTTCTTTGTCTTTTTCTTTATTTTCTAGTGCTCCGACGCACCCATTTAAATCAGGTGATGTGGTCTTGATGAAGGCGTTATGACTCGCACAGCTATCTTGGTTGAAGGCAATCCATCGTGGATACATGCTTCCAGAGTAAAGCGCGCACCGAATCTGTTGATTGGAGAACGAGATGACCACCGAGATGACCACCGAGATGACTTCAGAGATGACAACATACCCACCCTCAAGGAGGAGGATTAAGATGAGCCCAGATTCCAAACCAGTGATGAATTGTAAACTCCAGATGAAATACATTTTCCTGACCTGTTCATTTTTCATCTTATTCTGTGTTTTTCTATTTTGAATTTATTATAATGAACAGAGCTTCCCGCTCTATTGCTCCCCGTGTTCCATTGCCCCTAGGTAACATTTGGGAGTATATTTCAAAGAAGCTCATAAATATAATTGACTTTTGTTTAGGAAATGTAAAAGTGCTCAGGACATTATAATTACTTGTTTAGTCGCTATTCCAGTTTCAGTTCCAATATGTCTCCAATACTATCTGACTGATCAGCACTATAAGATATTGGATCCCAATTATCCGAGAAGATGATGTAACCCGCTTAAATTTTCCAGAATAATTCAACAGACCTCCCGTGAACGAACTGTAGATATGGTTATGATTCGGACTCAAAATGTTACTGTTGCTGAAGTTTGTTTTATTTTTCTTTGTTCCCCTAATGTAAAATGTGTTTCTGTGAACAATGACATGAAGTGTAATCTCACCGACCAAACGATATCAGATCAGTAATTTGCAACAACTTAGCAATCACATCAAAGTAGATGAATATGTTTTCTCTGAATACTATTTCCACTGATAATGTTGCTATAAATTACATATAATTTCCGTTTAGTTATCCCTTTGGGATAAAAGGGTGGAACTGTTAGGTTTTTATATATTCTGTATAATCACTTAGCCTAACAGCAGCCATTTTGTGCCCATATTACTTAGTCTGTTTTTCTCAAAATGTACCAAGCCCAAGCTGTTTCTCATGGCCATAGATAATACGTTATCTCAAGGTCTTTTGCCTCCTACATTCCAAGGTTTTAGTACGTCATCGGCAGACACGGTGTCTGGCCACGCCCCCTTTTTCTCTTTGTGAAAACTCAATGTAATAACTAAATAAAGTGAGTTAGATTTTTGCTACAAAGATGTGTAGTTCAACTCTATCTCCCGGCGCTGTAAAAAGGTCTCTTAGTGCGTCTGACAGGCATCAATCAGAGTCCGGGGGACTAGTGAGGATATTTATTCTAACACCAGTAAAATCTATCAGTACATGTTTTGTAGTTATGATTCACACAGAGAAAATGTGTTTTACTTTCTATCTGTCCTTTTTGTGTGGAACTTGGATACATTGTGCATGGGGGGGTGTGTGGTGAAAGGAACTAGAGATGGCCGGTTCGCGGACCCGAACCCGGATCCGCCGCGGATTTCTCCCGGATTATTCCGGACTTTCCGGACTTCCGAACTTCCGAACTGCGGATTTTTTTTTTTTACGAAAATTTTCGAAAATACGAGTATCTCCGTAATTACGAGGATCTACGGTACTTACGGGATCCGGAAAAACCGAAGATCCTCGTAATTACGAGGATTCGCGTAATTACGAGGATTTACGTAATTACGAGTATTCTCGTAATTACGAGAATACTCGTAAAAACGAGTAATTCGTGTAAATTTTCAAGACGGAGCAAGCCACATGATCCAAATTAGCCAATGGCAGCTATAATAGTTACAGAAAGCCTCGTTTTTTTACGGAAATCTTCGTTTTTACGGGACTCCTCGTATTTTCGAAAAATACCGTTTTTTTAAAGTCACGCTAGCGGACTGTACTTTTTAGGTATTGTTGGCATTTATACGTGCTTCTAAGGCCATTACCCAGGACCCTGAGTGGTTAAGTGTACGTTACCAAGGCTATTTAGACCACTTTTAATGCGGATTTTGCCGAACTTTCATTTTAATACGTTTTAACGGGTCCGCTCGCGGATTTTCGAATCCTCGCGCGGACCGGATTTTTCGAAGTTCGGACATCTCTAAAAGGAACCAGTAGCTTCCTTCCTTTTTTTTGCTGATTATGACCATTTCTCTTATTACGAAAGATATTGTAATATTGTATACTGTACTATTGTACTGTACAATACCATATGTACTGTACTATACCCTACTATACAATACTATACTGTACACTATACAATATTGTACTTTACTATACTATACTTAACTGTATTACTATACTATAAACTATACTTTACTATTCTATACTATATTATACTGTACTTTATTTAATATACTATACTGTACTGTACTAGACTATACTATAATACTATACTGTAGTGTATATAGTGTAACTATGTTAGTTATATGATTATACATGCAAAAACACATACCCCCAACCTCACACAGGTACACACACCTACTGACCCACCCTTCCATTACTGTTGCAGCCAAACTTAAAGGGTAACTAAAGTAAAAAAAAAACACATTTTGACCAATCATCAAAAAAGTTGTTTTTTTTTAACTTCTAACCTGACACAGGTACACACACCTACTGACCTACCCATTCATTCCTGTGACAGACATATTTAAAGGGCCTGTCCCTTTTAGATTGCAAGCTCTTTGTTACAGACACTTCCTTCCATGTTTCATTATCATGTGTCATTACGTTGCTGTCATTGTTACTGGTCAGTTCCCCTTTCCCCGGAGACATTGTGGCACTATAACAATAAGGGGAAGGATGGAGATAGGCAGGGGGATAAATAATTAGATTCACTTTTATCCTATGATGGAGAGTTTTTGGTGATACTCAGAGCCCACGGCATTGTGGGTAGAGGCAATAATCTCAGGATTATGAGTGACTGCAAAAAATGTCAGTCACTGACCAGGGGCGGAACTACCAGGGGAGCAGACGCTGCAACCTGAAGGAAGGACCACGAGCCAGTTGGGGTCCCAACTTCTTAATGTCCCTATAGACTGGGGGCTCAGTCACTCTAAGTTATGTCACTGACTGTAAATTGTCTATGAATTATGTACTGGGTTTGTGTGTGTGTCAGTGACAATGTATGTGTTTGTGTATACGTGTGTATCAGTGATCGTGTTTATGTGTATTTCAGTATTTGTATGTGTGCGTGTCAGTGACAGTTTTTGTGTCAGCATTTGTGTGTATGTGTTTGTGTGTGTCAGTGTTTGTATGTGTGGATTGTGTTTTACAATCCGCAATGATATTGTATTTTAAATGGAAATCCTGAGAGCCAGTTTCATTTTTGTGTGTTCCCGATTCTACCAGATCCGCTTTCCAATTGTATGTGTCTGTGTGTGGTAACAAGTCTTCAAATCTTGTTCAATGTGGGACCTAATGTTTGTATATGTCTCTCTGTCAGTGTATGTCTCTCTCAGTGTGTGTGTGTATGTGTGTCTGTGTGTGTGCATCTATGTGTGTGTGTATCTGTGTATGTCAGTGTGTGTGTATCTGTGTGTGTCAGTACAGTATGTTTGTATCTGTGTGTGTATGTATCTGTGTATGTCAGTGTGTGTGTATCTGTGTGTCAGTACAGTATGTGTGTATCTGTGTGTGTATGTATCTGTGTATGTCAGTGTGTGTGTATATCAGTGTGTGTATGTATCTGTGTATGTCAGTGTGTATCTGTGTACTGTGATCCTTTTAATAGACTAACAGTATATTTTAGTAGACAAGCTGTCGAGGGATCAACCATCTTCGTCAGGTCAGAACAGGACTGATTGGAACAAAGGTTAACAGAGTAAGTAAGGAGCTAGTTACATTAGATAACAAGATAATAAACCCCCCCAAAAAAACCCATATATTGGACTAATACGGCAAAACAATCATTATTTTTCCCTATGTATCTGCGTGTGTCAGTGTGTGTGTGTATCTGTGTGTGTCTGTGTGTGTGTGTCAGTGTGTGTATGTATCTGCATGTGTCTGTGTGTGTGTTAGTGTGTGTGTATGTATCTGTTTCTGTGTGTCAGTGTGTGTGTGTTTGTGTATGTATATGTGTGTCAGTGTGTGTATGTATTTGTTTGTGTATCTGTCTGCACGTGTGTGTCAGTATGTGTGTGTGTCAGTGTGTGTATGTATCTGTCTCTGTGTGTCAGTGTGTGTGCGCATGTATCTGTCTATGTGTGTCAGTGTGTGTGTGTGTATCTCTGTGTGTTAGTGTGTGTGTATGTATCTGTTTGTGTGTGTCAGTGTGTGTGTGTGTGTGTGTATCTGTCTATGTGTGTCAGTGTGTGTATGTATCTCTGTGTGTTAGTGTGTGTGTGTATGTATCTGTTTGTGTGTGTCAGTGTGTGTGTTTGTGTATGTATATGTGTATCAGTGTGTGTATGTATTTGTTTGTGTATCTGTCTGCGCGTGTGTCTTCAGTTTGTGGGTGTAGTATCTGTCTCGTGTTTCAGTGTGTGTGTCAGTGTGTGTATGTATCTGGGTGTGGTGGCAGTGTGTGTGTTGTGTGTATGTATCTGTGTGGTGTCAGTGTGTGTGTGTGTGTGTGTGTGCTAGCGAGAGAAGGAGGAGACAATGTGACAATTTAACTAAACATAGAAATTCACTTCCCTTCCCTGGTAACTTTTGATCAGTTAGTGGACTGGGTGGAAGAAGAGGGGATGTCGGAGGGTCCAATCCCACTGTCAGCATCTGTGGGTGAATCCAGCACCAGGGAGACAGACGCCCATCCCAGGCACTGACTGCAATGAAAGGTCCATGAGTCTTTACTTGTCCTTATTTCTGTCTTTCTGTGTCATGCTGCCTTTTCTATAGGGCGAGAAATGATCTACTGGGGCCCTTCAGTGCCAAAGGGCCCATGGAATGCAAATGTCAATGAGATCATCTTAGAATAATCCACCATTACATTAGTGCTGTAGAACTAACACTCCCAGCTCCTCCAACATTTAGTGCAGGTTAAACTCTTATTTCCTTTTTTCTTTTGTCCAGTGCAGTCACTCTCTCCCGAGTTTAATGGGGACCCCTCAGGTCTCTACCCACAATCCCATTTGAGTTTTGAGTACCCACAATGCATGGTTGATAAGACCCACATGCTGTGGGTGCTGAGTATAAAGCTCTCCACCATAATTATTATTTTCTTTGAATGGCTAAATTGAGGATTAACCATTAGATCCGGTTACAATGTGAATCTATTTACCTCCTGGGTACCAAAAGTACTCCAGTAAAGGAAACTGACCAATAACAATCACAGGTGTGTGTCCCTGTAAATAATAGAGTTTATCATCACCATCCCTCTAGGAGAGACATATTACGTTACAATATATTATTGTATATACAGTATTATTATTATTATATATTATATTATTATATTATTATTATTATTATTATTATTCTTATTTTATTATGATTTTATATAGCGCCAACACTTCTGTACCGCTTTACAATTACATGTATCACTTCACATCAGGGCCCTGCCCCAGGGTAGTATAGTGTACAGTACAGTGCCCTACACTATAGTATATATAGATAGTATAGTATAGCATGGTATAGTACAGTATGATAATATAGTATAGTATAATACAAACACTATGTGTAGCAAAAATAGCAAAGTATAGTGTCTATAGTATAGCATAATATAGTACAGTACAGAATATTATTAGTAATAAGCATAATATACCGTAAAGTATAGTAATACACAGTACAATTGTACCGTACAGTACAATAATACAGTGCAATATAGTATAATATAGCACAATCAGTGAAGTTTAGTGTAGTTAGTATAGTATTGTATAGTACCTTATATTACAGTATAGCTATATTAATATACCAGAATATAGTATAGTACAGTATAGTATATTATACAGTATAGTATAATCATAGTACATGCCATTATCGTTCATTAGTAATTACAGTTAATAGTTGTAGTAAGTATATACGTATCATATATATACAGTACCGCACAATATAATTAAACAAACAGTGAAGTTTATGTAGTTTAGTAAAGTATTGTATATTACTTACGTAAGATATAAGTATAGTATTATAGTATATACATAGTCCATATATCTACGTATAGTATTAAGTACAGTAGAGTATAATATCGTACAGTACAGTACAGTAAGTATAGTCATATACAGTACAGTACAGATACAGTATAGTACATCATTACGTACTAGTAATACATATAGTAACAGTATAGTAATAAGTACAGTACAGTACGTATATAGTACATTATAGTATAGTACGTACAGTACGTATAGTACGTATATCAGTATAAGTACGTAGAGTATAGTATAGTATAGTCTAGTATAGTACAGTATAGTATAGTAAGTATAGTATCTATAATTACATTACGTAGTAAGTAACAGTAGTATAGTACAGTACAGTACAGTACAGTACCAGTATATAGCATAGTACAGTACAGTGCAGTACAGTTAATGTACAGTATATCAGTACAGTATAGTACAGTAATAGTACATAATACAGTATAGTAATAGACAGTATAGTAAGTACAGTAATAGTATGTACAGTACGTATGTATAGTATAGTACAGTACAGTATATTACAGTACAGTATAGTACCAGTAACAGTATAGTATATATTACATATAGTACAGTAATATGTAAATACAGTACAGCACAGTATAATTTAGTAACAATACAGTGAGTTTAGTTGTAGTTTAGTATTGTAACGTATTGTACAGTATATTACAGTAACAGCATATAGTAGTATAGTATAGTCATAATCCTAACAGTACGTACAGTATAGTTAGTATTAGAATAGTATCAGTACGTACATTACAGTTTTATACAGTACAGTTCTAGTACAGTACAGTACAGTACAGTCTATAGTACGTATTATAGTACAGTAGAGTTAGTCAGTAGAGTATAGTCCAGTACAGTATAGTAATAGATATAGTACAGTAAGAGTACATCGTATAGTATAGTATATATAGTACAGTACAGTATAGTAGTAAGTGGCAGTACAGTATAGTATAGTACAGTACACCAGTACTCGTTAGCTACAGTAATAGTATAATATAGTACATCATAAGTACAAGTACAGTACTGTATAGTATAGTACGTACAGTACAGTAGTACGCATAGTATAGTATAGTATCAGTACGTACAGTATATATATATACAGTACAGTACAGTATAGTTAATTAGTACAGTACAGTATAGTATAGTACAGTACAGTATAGTATAATCATAGTACAGGACAGTATAGTATAGTACAGTTCGTATATATATACAGTAAAAAAAAAAAAGTATAGTAATAGTACAGTACAGTTATATATAATGTAGACAGAATAGTATATATAGTACAGTATAGTATTAATAGACAGTATAGTATAGTCATTAGTATAATACAGTACAGTATAAATAGTACAGTACAGTATAGTATAGTATAATATAGTACAGTACGTATAGTATAATATAGTACAGTATAGTACTTATAGTATATATAGTACAGTGTAGTATAGTATCTATAGTACATAGTACATGTATAATTAGTACGTACAGTATAGGTAAGTCCTAATAGTACGTACGGTAGTATAATATCAGTACCATTAGTATCAGTAACCTATGTCATAAAAGTATAGTATATAAGTACAGACGTAGTATGTATCATATTACCTAATATTTAGATACTAAGTACAGTTAGTATAATATGTAAGTATAACATATATATAATATAGTACAGTATAGTATAGTGCTTGTGAATGTTCTCATTCAGTCCACGTCATGGTATCTCTGTCAGTGTGTGTATGTATTTGTTTGTGTATCTGTCTGCGCGTGTGTGTCAGTGTGTGTGTATGTATCTGTCTCTGTGTGTCAGTGTGTGTGTCAGTGTGTGTATGTATCTGTGTGTGGCAGTGTGTGTGTGTGTGTATATGTATCTGTGTGTGTCAGTGTGTGTGTGTCAGTGTGTGTGTGTGTGTGTGCTGTAGAGAGGAAGGAGGAGGGACAATGTGACAATTTAACTAAACATAGAAATTCACTTCCCTTCCCTGGTAACTTTTGATCAGTTAGTGGACTGGGTGGAAGGAGAGAGGGGGATGTCGGAGGGTCCAATCCCACTGTCAGCATCTGTGGGTGAATCCAGCACCAGGGAGATCAGACGCCCCATCCCAGGCACTGACTGCAATGAAAGGTCCAGTGAGTCTTTACTTGTCCTTATGTTCTGTCTTTCTGTGTCATGCTGCCTTTTCTATAGGGCAGAGAAAGGATCTACTTGGGGCCCTTCAGTGCCAAAGGGCCCATGGAATGCAAAATGCAAGAGATCATCTGTAGAATAATCCACCATTACATTAGTGCTGTAGAACTACAACTCCCAGCATCCTCCAACATTTAGTGCAGGTTAAACAATCTTTATCTTCCTTTTTTCTTTTGTCCAGTGCAGTCACTCTCTCCCGAGTTTAATGGGGACCCCTCAGGTCTCTACCCACAATCCCATTTGAGTTTTGAGTACCCACAATGCAATGGGTGATAAGTACCCACAATGCTGTGGGTGCTGAGTATAAAGCTCTCCACCATAATTATTATTTTCTTTGAATGGCTACAAATTGAGGATTAACCATTAGATCCGGTTACAATGTGAATCTATTTACCTCCTGGGTACCAAAAGTATCCAGTAAAAGGAGAACTGACCAATAACAATCACAGGTGTGTGTCCCTGTAAATAATAGATTTATATCATCACCATCCCTCTAGGAGAGACAATAGTACAGTACAATATATTATTGTATAGTACAGTATTATTATTATTATTATTATTATTATTATTATTATTATTATGATGGATTTATATAGCGCCAACATCTTCTGTACCGCTTTACAATTACATGTATACATTCACATCAGGCCCTGCCCCAGGGTAGTATAGTGTACAGTACAGTGCACTACACTAGTATATTATAGAATAGTATAGTATAGCATGGTATAGTACAGTATGGTATAATATAGTATAGTATAATACAGTACACTATAGTGTAGCATAAAATAGCAAAGTATAGTGTACTATAGTATAGCATAATATAGTACAGTACAGAATATTATAGTATAGAATAGCATAATATACCGTAAAGTATAGTATAGTACACAGTACAATATTGTACCGTACAGTACAATATAATACAGTGCAATATAGTATAATATAGCACAATACAGTGAAGTTTAGTGTAGTATAGTATAGTATTGTATAGTACCTTATATTACAGTATAGCATATATTAAAGTATACCAGAATATAGTATAGTACAGTATAGTATAATATAGTACAGTATAGTATAATATAGTACAGTACAGTATAGTATAATATAGTACAGTACAGTATAGTATAATATAGTACAGTATCATATAATACAGTACAGCACAATATAATTTAGTACAATACAGTGAAGTTTAGTGTAGTTTAGTAAAGTATTGTATAGTATATTACAGTACAGCATAGTATATAGTATAGTATAGTATAGTATAGTATAGTATAGTATAGTATAGTACAGTATAGTATAATATAGTACAGTACAGTACAGTATAGTATAGTACAGTACAGTACAGTACAGTATAGTATAATATAGTACAGTACAGTATAGTAATATAGTACAGTATCAGTTAGTATAGTACAGTACAGTATAGTATAGTTAGTACAGTATAGATAGTACAGTACAGTCAGTAGTATAGTATAGTATAGTATATAGTAAGTATAGGTTAGTATAGTATAGATAGATCTAGTACAGTATAGTATAGTACAGTATAGTATAGTATAGTACAGTACAGTATAGTACAGTACAGTATAGTACAGTACAGTACAGTACAGTACAGTATAGCATAGTACAGTACAGTGCAGAACAGTACAGTACAGTACAGTATAGTACAGTACAGTATAGTACAGTATAGTACAGTATAGTATAGTATAGTACAGTATAGTACAGTACAGTATAGTATAGTACAGTACAGTATAGTATAGTATAGTACAGTACAGTATAGTACAGTACAGTATAGTACAGTACAGTATAGTATAATATTGTACAGTACAGTATAGTATAATATAGTACAGTATTGTATAATACAGTACAGCACAGTATAATTTAGTACAATACAGTGAAGTTTAGTGTAGTTTAGTATTGTACAGTATTGTACAGTATATTACAGTACAGCATAGTATATAGTATAGTATAGTATAATATAGTACAGTACAGTACAGTATAGTATAGTATAGAATAGTATAGTACAGTACAATATAGTTTAGTACAGTACAGTATAGTACAGTACAGTACAGTACAGTATAGTATAGTACAGTATGGTATAGTACAGTAGAGTGCAGTACAGTATAGTATAGTACAGTACAGTATAGTACGAGTATAGTATAATATAGTACAGTACAGTATAGTACAGTAGAGTGCAGTACAGTATAGTATAGTACAGTACAGTATAGTATAGCACAGTATAGTATAATATAGTACAGTACAGTATAGTACAGTACAGTACTGTATAGTATAGTACAGTACAGTACAGTATAGTACAGCATAGTATAGTATAGTATAGTACAGTACAGTATATTATAGTACAGTACAGTACAGTATAGTATAATATAGTACAGTACAGTATAGTATAGTACAGTACAGTATAGTATAATATAGTACAGTACAGTATAGTTATAGTACAGTAGGTATAATATAGTACATACAGTATAGTATAATATAGTACAGTACAGTATAGTATTAATACAGTACAGCACAGCATAGTATAGTATAGTACAGTATAGTTTAATATAGTACAGTATAGTATAGTACAGTACAGTATAGTACAGTACAGTATAATATAGTACAGTACAGTATAGTATAGTATAATATAGTACAGTACAGTATAGTATAATATAGTACAGTATAGTACAGTATAGTATAATATAGTACAGTGTAGTATAGTATAATATAGTACAGTACAGTATAGTATAATATAGTACAGTATAGTATAATAGTAGTACAGTAAGTAGTATAATATAGTACAGACAGTATAGTAAATATAGTACATATAGTCGTATAGTAAATATAGTATAGTATAGTACATATAGTACATATAGTATATATAAGTATAGTACAGTATAGATATAGTATAGGCTTGTGAATGTTCTCATTCATCAGGTCATGGTATATCTGTTGTATTCAATTAGATCAACTGGACTTGAATGTAGTTCTTGAAGACGTTTCGCTAGTCATCCGACTGGCTTTCTCAATTCAGAATGACTTGTACAAGAATCTGTGGCAATTATGTACCCTGGAAAATCCCAATTAGCATATCACAGCCAGGTGTTAAGGGTGTGATTAGATAGTGGCTAAGAGGTGTTATAGGAATGCCCAGAGTAGGTGTTAAAAATAGCATTGTACAGTATATGGCAGACAGTGTGGTCGAACCCCCCCACCTCTATTTAGGCTTGGTTTCTTATTTTCACATAAATGGCCTCCTTAACACCTCTCTTGAACCAGTCACCTTTCCTTCGCCAGTATGTAACATTACAATCTTCAAAGGTATGTCCTTATCCTTAAGATGCAGATATCAAGGCTGAGTCCTGACCCGAGGAATTGGCTCTTCTGTGCTGGGCCATACGTTGATGCAGTTGCTGTTTGGTTCTCCCCCACATACAAATCAGAGCATTTTCACTGCACTGCACTGCATATATGATGTCGGCTTTTCTTGTGTTTTGGTATTGGGTCTTTCGATGTACCAATTGCGCCTCAGGTGTTGTTCGGTTTAAAGCAGACAGGGATACGATGTTTTTTGAAAATTCTTGTTAATTTCTCGGAGACCCCTGCTACATATGGGATGACCATTTTAATTTTAACTGTTTTTGAAACAAAATACATTCACTATAGTTCCCCTTTAAAATTAACCGGATGATATCTCCTGTGTCAAATTAAAATAAGGTTATTATCACCAGTCACCATTACATCCACCATGTATCACTAGTCACTATTACATCCACCATGTATCACCAGTCACCATTACATCCTCCATGTATCACTAGTCACTATTACATCCACCATGTATCACCAGTCACCATTACATCCTCCATGTATCACTAGTCACTATTACACCCACCATGAATCAACAGTCACTATTACATCCACCATGTATCACCAGTCACCATTACATCCACCATGTGTCACTAGTCACTATTACATCCACCATGTATCACCAGTCACCATTACATCCACCATGTATCACTAGTCACTATTACACCCACCATGAATCAACAGTCACTATTACATCCGCCATGTATCACCAGTCACTATTACATCCACCATGTATCACCAGTCACTATTACATCCACCATGTATCACCAGTCACTATTACATCCACCACGTATCACCAGTCACTATTACATCCACCATGTATCACCAGTCACTATTACATCCACCATGTATCACCAGTCACTATTACATCCACCATGTATCA
>JAACNH010000472.1:0-205000 GCA_019447015.1 Hymenochirus boettgeri | reverse complement strand
GGGACGGCTGATCACGCTTCAAAAAAGGCTCTCACCAGTCTCCTATTCTCAGGAGGACAACTATTTGGCCCTGAGTTAGTAAAGATAATTTCTCAGGCAATGGGTGGGAAAAGCACCTTTCTTCCCCACAAGACAGGGATTGGGTATTGTAATCCTTTCGTCCAAGGGGAAACAAGCACAAATCCGCATGACTACCTTCCCACCTATTGGGTGGGAAGACGTATGCGATTTTTTCAACAGGCATGGAACTCTTCTTTCACAGACGCCTGGACTCGAAACGTTATCTCCCACAGATATCGCATCGAGGTCTCCTCCCTTCCTCCAAACTGCTTCTTCCCTTTTCCAATCTTCCCAGATCTCCAACCAAACATAAGGCTCTCCAACGAGCCATAACCGTGCTACTAATGGCAAAAGTGATAACCAGTGCCTTCAACCCTCAGATTGTGGGGTTTTTATTCCAACCTTTTCCTAGTCCCAAAACGGACGGTTCCTTCCACCTGGTTTTAGATCTGAAGGAACTAAATCAGTACGTCAAGAAATCCCACTTCAAAATGGAATCCCTACGGTCCCTCATTTTAGCCATAGAACCAGGGGACTTTCTAGCGTCCCTCGACATACTGGACGCCTATCTTCGTGTCCCTATCTGGCAGGGCCTCCACCGCTTCCTCAGGTTTTGTTTTAGGAACCCTCCACTATCAGTTCACGGCTCTTCCGTTCAGTCTTGCCTCGGCTCCCCGCTTTTTCAACAAAGTGATGGCCTGCCAGGCAGCTTTTTATTCGCCTCCCACATCTGGACAATCTATTAATCTAGCAACCTCTTTCCTTCTGGCCGTAACACATGTCAAATCATGTTCTCAAACTCTAGCCACTTTTGGCTGGATAACCCCGCAGAACATTTTTGGGCATGTTGTTCGACTCTTCCTTGCAACAGATATTTCTCCCCCCCTCCAAAAAAAAAAAAAAAAAGCTAGCAAGGGGTCTAGCCCTCCAAGCAATTTCAGCCCCTCTAATATCGGTTCGCCAAGCAATGAGGCTGGTAGGGAAGATGGTGTCAGCCATCAACGCAGTCCCCATATGAGATGTTTCACTTGTGGCCTCCCCAACGCCACATCAATATGGAATAGGTCATCGGACTCTCTAGATTCCAGAATGACCCTCCCTCTCCCTGTCAAATGCTCCCTAGTATTTTGGACAACAGACACCAATCTTCAGAAAGGGAACGCCCCCTGTCTTCCTCAGTGGACAGCGATCTCAACAGACGTGAGACACAAGGAACATGGTCCCCGGAGGAATCCAACCATGGGATCTCTCTCTAGTTCTTTGGGTACTTCAGGACCCTCCATTTGAACCGCTAGCAGCTATATCTCTCTCTCTGCCATGCTAAAATATTCTCTTTTTACTCGATCAGATTTGGAGGTTCTCTTCATAGATCCATCATGGCTCTATCTTCACAACGTTAAAGCTATCCTTCGCCCCCTTCAGGCATTTTTGTCATAGGTCGTATCATCTTTCCATCGTATTATCTTTCCATCTAAATCTGGAGATTTATCCTCTCCTAAGGAAAAAGGGTTACACTCTCTAAAAAGGGTTACACTCTCTGGGTGTAGTCAGAGCTCCCAGGATATACATTTCCAGAACATAATATTTCCATTCACCCAAGGCTCTGTTCATTGTCTTGGCGGGTCGCCAGAGTGGCTCAGACCCCTTCTCAGACCCTAGCCCAATGGAGCCGTAGTCTCATTCTGCGTTGTTTTGCAGAAACAGGAGCCACTCCTCCCTTTTGGGTTGCGGCTCTTTCCACTAGAGCACTACGTGCTTCATAGGCAGCTGGGGGGGGGGGGCTGTCCATTGAACAGATTTCTAAGGCTGCCACCTGGTCATCTATCTGCTCAGTCATTAAATTTTACAGGCTGGAGGTGTTCGCTTCAGCTAAGGCGACCCTCAGACGGCTTGTGCTGCAAGCTGCAGAGGGCTAATTCTTCTGCCCACCCTTTCCTGTTCGGGACTTTAGGATGTCCCCTGCTGTGCCTGGGTCCCCCTCGGCTTCCGAGAAAAAGACTTTACGGTAAGTAACAAAATCTCCTTTTAATATAACCTCCTCTGTTAAAAGCCTAAATTTTCCACTATGTGCCAACTTGATTCCCTTGTGACCCCATCCTACTAAAATGATCTAAAAATATATACACCCCCCACATACATACATCCCTTTAACACAATTCTTATCTATTCTTTCAGTGTTTAATTTACTTGGGGCTAGAATACTCTTGATAGTATTGGGTTTTTTTTTTTAAGTAACTTTTTTTATATTTTAGAATTAACTGCTAAATGGACGAATAGTATTTTTTTTGTAATGCTTACAAGATCTTTATTACATTCATGATCATTCCATGCATATTTTATATCCATTTTTATTTGTATTGAATTCTTAAAATAGTCATTGTTAATCATTGTCATAAAGTCTGTACACACATATCCCCCAAGTGCAAGACGTGCACTGAACAACCATTAGTTGCGTGTGTATGCATTCCCTTGAGTGCCGTATGTTGATCCTCCATGGCGAATTAACGAACGACGCCAGAGCAAACGCATACACATGTGCGATTATTGTCCGAAACTGCTCGGGGATCCAATCGAAGATGTGTATCTCTTACTCTAGTTAATAGGATTTATTAATTATCTATCATTTTTTGTGTATAGGTATAAAGACATTCTCCTAGATCTGTTAGTCCTATTTTGTGGGGACTCTTTCAAAAAAAATGTTGGCATTTAATTGTACTTTAGATGAGCTCCACTAGCTTACTTGTCTGTTTTTTTCCTGTGTTCCAGATGGTGTGATGGTTCAGATCACTGCAGAGACCATGGATTCCCTTAGGCAGTCCATTAGGGAAATGAAGGACTTCACCATCACGTGTGGAAAAGCAGATGCGGAGGAGACACAGGAGCATGTCTATGTCCAGTGGGTAGATGATGACAAGAATTTTAACAAGGGGTGAGGAAATGTTTGCTGGCTCCATTGTAGTAGGTGTAGAATTTACTTTACTGATGGTAACTGCTAGGAAATTTTGTGCACCCGTAGGTATCCTTCAAGGTAAATCTAGAAAGGAAACATTTAAGTATTAACTTGGTTTGAAAGGCGCATTTAGAAAGGCAACATGCCATGGCTGTAAAAAGCCCTATAAACGTGTTTGTCTGTGTGTGCTGCAAGTTTTAGAACCTAATGATGTTTCTAGTGTGATCAAAGAGTACATTTCAAACCTATCTCTGAGTAAATTCCTTTATTTTTATTATTGTGCTTTCATTTTGTTGTTTTAGGATTTTTATGTATGTGTCATTACACAGTAAAATTACCCCCGGATCAGGTGTATCTAATAAAGAGGGTGGTAATCAGTTTTGATTATGGTTGCAACACAGGATTAATTTAATTGAGAGGTAATTAAGGCTGATTACATCTGTGACAAAGCTGAATCAAGCTTTAATTATATGTCCATTGAAGTGAATGGGGAAAAATGTTTGAATATTTGCAAATGACTCGTATTCCTTAGCTAAAGAACACTTCTCTTTTTTTTTGTCCCGCATGTCTTTACCGAATTTCAGGTCTCTAGCTAAAAAACTGTGGGAAGAAAAACAACCCAAAAATGGGTGGAAGAAATAGAAAGAACATCAATTTTCAAGCCAAATTAATAAATCACCCAGGATGGTGACCTGTTAGAGAACTAACATTTTTTGGAAGCTATTACATAGGAGACTCTGTAAAATATATTTGTCTTAACAGCAGTAATTACTAGGTAAAAAAAAAAAGACAATGGGCCTCATTTACCCGGATCCTCAATCACGCTGGGTAAAGATAGGTACACACAGTACTGATAAAGCCCCAATTCCGTCTGACGATATTGGGGCTTTATGGCCAGTGTGTGTCGGATTTCCCTCGGATGCGGTAGTCTCCCTATAGAGGGGGGTCAGCCATGGTCAAGGGAAACACACAGTTCCGAACAATTTCCCTATGCTATGTATAGGGAGAACGCTCGGGACCGTGTGTATTCTGGTCTTTGAAAAATAACAGGATCTTGATCCAAAGCCAAATTGTTCCATACATGCCTACAGTTGACCGATTCTATGGCATCCAGCGAATGATTGTCTCCCATAATATCATGTTGGATCTGGGTGTGAATTTGTACACGTTGAATTTTTATTGATTTGCTTTTTCCAGGCATAAAGCCAGTTTGATCCGGGTGGATAATTGTAGATATTACAATTTGTAAATGCTTGGCCAGAGATTCACTAGCAATTTGTAATTGTTGTTGAGTGAAATTGGCCTTTATGCGCTAAGATCTGTTGGGTATATAATTATAGTTGCATTAGACATCGAGGGAGGCATTTTTTGATTGTATTTTTGATGCAGCTGTTCTAAAAGGGCACTGCCAAATTTCTTATAAAATTTGATAGGTAGACTATCCGCTAGCTTTATTTAATGTCTACAAGTGCTTCTGTGTGTGTTAATTTAATAATATGATGTTTCATGGTATCTTCACTTGTGTCAGAATTGTGGTGCTGCTTTTTTGGTGCAGAACGCCCCCAACATAGGTTTACATGCCTATCAGTGTATTCACATCATCTACAAATATCTAATGGATTTATTTAGTTTTTATTTTTAGCACTGTGTGAAAATACATTTGTTTTCATAGAATAACATTGTTAAACTGTTTAGCCTTAAAAATGCTACAAAAGCTATTATTAATGCCTATTTTAAGAGTTGCTATGTTTTGCATCCATATGTGCTTGCAAGAATGAATCAATTAAATCATATTCAAAAGTTTTCATTGTGTGCCTTTTTCAGAGTCTTCAGTCCAATAGATGGAAAATCAATGGATTCTGTGACCAGTGTCAAGATATTCCATGGATCAGAATACAAAGCTAGTGGAAAAATAATTCGATGGACAGAGGTAGGATCACACTAAAAGACATGGAGCCGTAACTGTCACCTTTTAACAAAAACAATCATTGCCTCCCCTCCAAGGCAAAACAGAAATTTTAATCATTTATTATCATTGTTGATCTGAAATTTTAAGTAAAAAAAGAAATATGCTGTGAATAGGAATGGGCATTATTAATGTATAGTACTATAGTACCTCATGTAGAGCAAAGAATAAATTTAAAGAGAAAAAGGAATGAAACATTTATAGATAAAAAAAGACCAAAAGCCTTGGTTTTCTGTTATCCTGTGCACAAATGGTTTGCTTTCCCCACACTTAAAGCGTCCATTTATTACTATTTTTTAAACTATTGATTTTTCAGTTAAATGAAGAACGGGAGGTAAATAAGCTATATGTCTTACCTCCAGTTCTTTAGTTAAACTTACAGGAGAGAACTAACCATCGGTCAGTTAAGTGCTGGCTTTGACTTGATCCACACTCCCTTGTGCAGTGTGAGCATGCGGGGACAATGCAAGATACTGTCGATTTTCACTGAACCTGTCGGTGAAAAGCCAGTGCTGGACAGATCGCTGATAAGTTTTCTCCTGTTTAACTGATGAATGGGTGGTTAGACCTAGCTCCCTTACCTCCTGTTCTTCAGTTAAACTAAAAAATCTATAGTTTAAAAAAAAAAAAAAGAGTGGACATACCCTTTAAAGTAAACACTGCTACTTGTAATATTTCTCCTTTTCACGCACCATTATATAGGTCTTCTTCCTGGAGAGTGAGGAGCAGCAGAGCAGTCTAAGTGATCCTGCTGACCACAGCCGGCTGACTGAAAATGTGGCCAAAGCCTTTTGTTTAGCACTATGTCCACACCTCAAGCTACTGAAGGAAGATGGAATGACACGGTTAGGACTACGGGTAACTTTGGACTCTGATCAGGTAAGAGGCTTTAATTTATTTAGGTTTCTAAACAGGACTTATGTTATGCTTTATAAGTTGGTGAAAATATTTTCCAGTGGGCCATGATCAATGTGCAAACTTTATGCAGCAGAATTTCTGGGTTGAATTGTTCAGTGATTAAAGCACACTGGACACAAATACTCTACTATGCTGAGCACCCATTTTTTAAAAAGGGTTGAGGAGTTGAACTCTATTACTCCACTCCACTAACTGGAAGCAGGAAATTTGAACATTCGCTGCTACCATAAATATTTAAGTATAAGTATATGGGATTACTGTCCATTTAAAGGGCAACTAATGCCTCAAATCAATACAGGAACAGGAGGATGGTATCTATTGTTAAAAAGAATGCCTTCTGATTCTGTATTGTTTTGAGGCTTTTGTTGCCCTTTAAATGGACAGCAGAATTTCAATACTGTATTCCCATACAGTAATAGCCAAATCCAGTATGGCTATTACTGTATGGGACTACTATATGGGAATTCTGGCGTCTATTTAAAGGGTAACTAAAGTCTCAGAATAATACAGAATCGGATGGCAGTAGTGGTCATAATTTCAACCCTTGGCTTATACTTGAGTGTCGAATTATACTTTGGTCAAACTATGCTCAAGTATATATGGTATATCACGGATTACAGCCAGAGATGTAATATACATAGTAATTGAGGTTGAATAAAGACATATACGTCCATCAAGTCCAACCCTTTCACTCTCCTTTTTAACCCTACCTAACTGTTAGTTTTAGAAACTTATCTAGCCCACTTTTAAAGCTATTCAGTGAACTTGCCATTACCACATCTATATTAGTGCTGACATCACACAACATTTCGAGAGGCACTGCCCCCTTCCTCGGGTGCGCAGGTTTAAGGGTGCATCTCATATTCTCCTACTCAACTTTATATGTAGGTAGACTGCAACTGTATACGGATACTGGACTTTTTGTAAAGGGAGAAAAGATGGTGGGAATGTCTGTTACAACCTCTCTCCTTCTCTGCCAGTCAAACAAACTTGAAATGTCCTGTTGCTAGGATACAACCTACATAATAAAGGATGGGTGGAGGAGTGTTTACTCGCTTGCTAGCTTTGAGTGAAAGTTAGGCAGACAGAATTGTTACGAGACTTGAAATCAGGAAAAAAATGTATGGGGAAGGCTGCATACCTTTACTCTATATAAAGCAATTTAAAAAAAATGCATTGAGGCAATACAGTTTTCCTTTAAAGCGCATGTCCTAAAAATTAAAACCCACCCAGCTTGACTAAAAGAAAAAAAGGGTTGGTCAATGGGTTTAATATTTGTTCTTAGTAGTAATTACAAATCTGCAGTACAGATGTCCATTTGTCTGCAAACTTGGCTCTCTGGAAATTATGTGTACTTTGGTTACTGTCTTAAAGTAAGCTCCATGCAAATACACACTGCACCAGTCATAGCAATCAAAGGCGGTTAAAGGTGCCCAGAACCCCCTCTTTCTGCTGTCATTAATTTGTCTTCTTTCTTCTTCTTCTTTTTCTTCTTCCGTTTTATTCTTCTGCTTTTTTGGACCGTATCTCCTCCCACAGTTTTTGTGTCTCCTATATGTGCGGGGCATATAGGAGAAGTGTGCTATCTTCTAGCTAAGGAATTCGCGGAAGCGTTACAGCGTTATCGGCGAATTTCCGGACATTTTTTCCCATAGACTATAATGGTAACAATCCTCAAATGTGGATATTTCAAAACAGTTTGTTTTATGGTCATAAATACAAATGGTGATACCCCCAACCCCCACACAGACACAGGTACACCCACCTACTGACCTACCTTTCCATTCCCATGGAAGCCATATTTAAAGGGTAACTAAAGTCAAAAAAACTAATTTAGATTTATCCTCACTAAAAGATAGTTTTATGGTTGTAAACACAAAAAAGACATACCCCCTCAACCAGACCCAGGTACACACACCTACTGATCTACTTATCCATTACAGTGGCAGCCTACTTAAAGGGTAACTAAAGTAAAAAAACAAATTTAGATTTATCCTCAATAAAAAATAGTTTTATGGTTGTAAACACAAAAAAGACATACCCCTCAACCAGACCCAAGTACACACACCTACTGATCTACCGTATATACTTGATTATAAACCGGGTTTTCAGCTTTAAAAAAGCCTGAAAAGCTTACCTCGGTTTATACTCGAGTCAATGTTTCCCTTACCTTGTCCGGCGGCCGCGCGATCCGCATCCTCGCTCCACAGCCTCTGCGCATCTGGATGATGTCACTACCCGGCGCCGCAAAGTGAGAGGCGCCGGGTAGTGACATCATCCGGATGCGCAGAGGCTGTGGAGCGAGGATGCGGATCGCGCGGCTGCCGGACAAGGTAGGAAAACATTTACTTTATTTACACAGGGACACACTTACAAATAGGAGTAAAACCTTCTTTATTTGTGCATACTGTATGCACAATATAGGAGGATTTACCCCTATTTGCAAGTATTGTGCCACTTAAGATGTTTGAAACTACAACTCCCAGTATGCTTTATTGGTGCTTTATGCTTATATATGCTTTATATGGCCCCTGGCCATGATAACTGATGTCACACCCAATTACTGACTGGTTTTCCTTAAGCAAAGTAACCTATATGTGAGGACCTAGTGGTTTAGGTCTTAATCCTGGGTGCACTATTTTGAGAGAGATGTTGATTATTAGCAATATAATTTCCCTTTCCTGTTTGTTTATGCATTACGTACCTTTTGAATTCCTTTACAGGTTGGATACCAAGCAGGAAGCAACGGACAACCGCTGCCAATTCGATATACCAATGACCTGGATAGTGCCTTGGTACCCGTAATACATGGGGGCACATGTCAGCTAAGTGAAGGGCCTGTCACTATGGAGCTTATTTTTTATATCCTTGAGAACATCTCGTAGGGAAGACATTAACGTCAGAAGTAAAATTTTGTGTATTGTCACCATATTACAGGTGGTAATGGAAATCGCAAACTAGTAGCGACGAGCCCAAGGTGTAATGGTAGAAGATGGCCCCCGAACTGACCTGGTAACCCCCCACAGGGCTGGAGGGAGAGACATTGAAGTTGAGGCCAGAGTGGGGAAACAGTGAACGTTTTTACCTAGAGTTTGGGGACAGCCAAGAGAGTTCGAACACCCGAGTTCCTAGGAGGAGAAAGATGGGTAAGCTGTAAGAGTGATCAACTGTAATAAAGGCCTAAGACCCGGTCAAGCAGAATAAGTATGGAATAGTGGCTTTAGATTTAGCATTAAGCAGATCGTTGTAACTGGGTGAAGCTGTTTCTGTGGAGTGGTTAGGGGCGGAAGCCAGACTGTAGGTGTTCAAAAGAGAGAGTTGGCAAAAAGTGATTAACCAATTCAGCATGTGGACGTGTCTTTCAAGCAGTTTCGTTTGCAAACAGGAGAAGAGAGAACAGGCGGTAACAGATGGATCAGAGAAGGTTTATTGAGTATAATGGTTGTGTAGAAATAAGGATACAATAGCATGTTTGAATGAGGAGCGAAAAGTACAGTGTGGGAGGGACAATTAAAAAGAGATATTAGGGCGGGTGTAAAGTGAATGAGTAAAGGAGGAAATGTGAAGGTGTGAACGGGCCTGGGAGAATGTTTGAAAGATATGTTCTGTAATTGGAAAAATTGGTAAGTGGAAGGGAGGCTGGGTAGAAATGAAAGATGGGATTGGAATCTGGAGAATGAATTTTAAAATGTACCCACCCTCTTTCATCTACAGCACTTTAAACTTGCAACATACAGACAGGCACTCTGAATTTCAAAGTTTTTTTTAAATGTTTCTAAAAAAGTTAAATGTTTGATAACTTGGTGGTCATTTTTTATAGACACTTGTAGTCTTGCGAGGTGTGGCAAGTATATTACAACACATTACATGTACATTTAGGTACAGTATTCATATACATTGCATGTTAACTACTGGTTTAATTTATATAAAGTTTGTTAACCATAATTCTGTGGAAAACTAATATCATTAATCACAAAGTCCTATATTACAGCACCCCACATATTTTTACATTATGCTCCATGACTTTTTAAACTTATCTGTGCCCCTCTATTAATATACATCAGTCGATGTATCAAGAGTTTGCTTTTTCACTAACACCATCCATTTCTCCGTGGCTCCAGTCTAAGGCAATGGTTTTCCTAGCCTTAAAGAAAATTCTCTCAGAAGTAATAACCACGTTTGCGAGTCTATCAGGCATTAGTAGATCCGTTCCATGTTAATTGTTCTTTTTTTTTTTTTTCTTTCTTCTTTTTTTTTTATTTTATTTGCAGATGATGAAAGCACTGAATAAATCCAATGAACATGTCTGGCTGGTGGAGGCATGTTTTAACCTATGGCTGACTCTCACCTTGTATTGTTGCAAATAATGATGGCAATACCAACTCAGGCCATTAGCATCCAAAACACCACGAAAAGGTTAGTAGGATCTATTGATTTTCTTGCCGTTCTGCAATTGGAGTAAGTATTTTTAGCTTCCTTTGTTTCATTCAAATACAAATTACATGAAGAGCAAAATAAAATAATCAAAGCAAATAATAAAGCAACATTCAGCTGTTAATATATACAAGTAGAGATGGCCGAACTTAAATGGATCAGAAAATCTAAATCGGAATGTTTTACATTTAGTCAATGGGGAGCAATAATATAAATAGCAATGGTAACTTACTGTAGATGCCCAACCACAAGCAGCAATAAATATATGTGTCCATATCTCATTAATTTCTCATTGCAGAGGACTAGGCATGAATGCTCATTATCCCGTACTTATTTGCCCTATCAATGAACCCTAGCTATAAAACTTCCGATCCTCTTCACAGATTGAAGGACTTAGGTTTGAGCCCACTCCTCACTCTCTATGCAGACGATATGAATACTGTACCTGGCAGACCTCACAAATCACTTAAAACTGCACATAATTTAATATCTGAATTTAGCCCACTATCTGGACTGTACATAAATTGGGAGAAATTTGCACTTTTCCCCATAGACCACACTTGATATACCTCTGTCTGTTAGAGCACTGGTCCCAGTGGTGGATAGCTTCAGATACTGGAAAATACAAATGACTAAATCCCCCCAAGACGTTTTTTCACTTAAAGGGCAAGTCCAGCCTTAGAATGAAAACTTACATGCAGGTAACCCCCCCCCAAAACCCTAAACGGTAAGTTTTGAAATCTGAAAATATAAGTGTAACCTGAAATCATGCACAATGGTCCTGTTTCCACTGTTTCTGCTTCCTGGTTCTCCATTTAGCAACTGTCATTTATGGATTTGACAGTTGACATCACAGCCAATGACTGAATGTTAATCCCCTGTCTGCCTCTTCTGAGCATGCCCAGGCTCAGTAAGCTCATACAGGTTTCTAAATTGCTCAGTTTCCATGAGGCATCCAAAGCATACAGGCATACACTAACGCATTCATCTAGACAAACTGTGATATATCAACATATTTTAAAAGAGGCCATTCTTTCTAAAAGATGTTCTTATGAGGTGGAAGTTGTTCCTTTAATTTTGTCTCTGCTTCTCGATCTAGTAAGATCTAAAACAGGAATATGGAAAGATCTTCCTATCAATTTGATTGCCAAATTTATTTTAATTAAAATCATACTCCTATATGTACTTCAACATGCCTAATATTTTATTCAGAAATCGTTTTTTTTACCAAATTACAGAGTATCGGACTACTTTCCTCTGGGGCTCAGGAAGTCTAGGGTTAGATTGAAACTCCTACAGAGACCCCAAAAATAAAGCTGGACTAGCCATACCTGATTTTCTACTTTACTACCTAGCCGGACGACTAAAATACTATAAAACATGCAGGAGATTCATTAAACATTCTTAACATTAAATATGGTGCTATTGGTACTTTTGCCCCAACCAATCAGATGTTACATTTAAAATGTTTAAAAATGATCTGCTTGGTTGGGGCAAATTATCACCTATTTTTAAACGATAACTATTATTGAATCTCCCTGATTGCACACCAGACCCTACTGACCCACAGACCAACCACTAATCATTCTCTACGAAGCAGAACATTTATTAACTGTACATGCTTAACTCCCATTTCATTCCCTAGTGTTCCTTGAGTCCAAATCCAATAATCTTCCGCTAAAGGACTACACTCCACAGACAACACAAATCGGAAATTAGTTAAAAACTTTACAATATTGAACATACCTAAGAGGCAAACTCCCCTGTGGCATAACCATTCATACCCCTCACTTTCTGCACTTCCACCGCTAAACTTCTGGAAGAATAAGGGGATAACCCTTTTCTCCCATATCGTACAGGACAATAAAATACTTTTGCCAAAATGAAAGAAGCTTATTCTTAAATGCCTCCTGGTTAAAATCTCCAATTACGCTATTGCCTAATCTCGACACCATACATTTAAGTAACACCCATAATCCAAATACTGATTGGTGGGGGAGAGGCTTCTGGTGTCTCAAATATACACTCTTTGCTAATGCTAATTAGAAAAGGATACCACAAGCATATTGAATAAGTGGGAGATGCTGATCCCCTCTCTGTCTGGGAAGTCTTCTGAAAGCCATCTTCTTGTACCCCATCTTCTCCTAACAAACTAATGCAGTTTTATATACTGCACAATATACATGTCACCATATAGACTCAACTGCATCTCCCCCTCTCACTCACCGACTGTCCCAAATGCCATCAACCCGGCCAACTACTGGCATCTACTATGGAACTGTCCCAGATTAGTAGATTTTGGTCCAGGGTTACCAACTATTAATCATCTATACTAGATATAGACATTTGGAACAGTGCAAACTATATTTCTAAGGAAGCCTTGTTTCTATGCAAGAAGAGCTATGGTTCTGACATGGATGGCCCCCCCAGCCCCCAAACTGAAAATTGGAAGACTCCCATATTTGGAATAATTAATATCTAATAGAGGATCCCTAACCAAATTGGAATTCATGAATACTAAGAGTCATATCACTGAAAGGTAATCCGAAATTTTGGGAAGGACTGGCTTCCAAATGTACTCCTGGTTCCCTATAATATTGTGATCTCCTGAATTAAGGTTTTCTTCAATGTACTTATTATGTATGACAACATGGTGAAAACTCCCTTTCCTTCCCTCTCCTTTCCTCTCCAGTTTCCCTCTGTTATTATATGTAATATGCTTAAACTAGGTGTCCATATAAGCTGATTGTAAAATGTTTGCCAGTATGAGCACTAATGTCATTCATATACTTGTATATCTTTACATTATAATATGTTTAAAATGGTATTTTTTGTGCTTTTTGTGGACACCACTTAAATAAACAGTTTAAAAAAAAAAACTTACTGTAGATGGCTCTGGGACCTGGGAAATGTTCTGGAAACACACGTACAAATAGCCAGAACTTAAAAAGAAACAAAAAAATTAACATTGTGCGAGCTTCTGCATACTTCATTTGATAATTATCCCATGTCCAATGCAAACTCTTTTAACTTCCCATACACAGAATCAAGAGTTCACAAATTCATATTTTCTTCCATATATGCATAGTTTTGTAAAGTGCAACTTGGGGACAAAGCTCTGGAAGACCAGTAAGTAGTTGGTTACAATAGTCCAGGTGCGATAGGATTAAAGCATGCCTAAGCATAGCGGTAGTCGGAGAGAGAGAAAAACCTGCGGATTTTCCAAGGAAAAACCAGCAGGTTTTACAGCATAGTTATTGTGGTAAGAAAGGAGAGAGAGGAGTCAATAATTACCCCTAGCATTGTGCTGATTGGATAGGAAAATGGGGTATTTGTCAACAAAATAGAGAAAGATGGACAGGAAACATGTTTAGGTGGGAAAAATGATGTCAGTTTTAGAAAGATTCAGTTTGAGGCAGCGTCACACACATCCAAGAGGAGTTGGCAAGGAGACACACGATTGGATATTTAGGAGTTATACATACAATGTGATGTAGAGGGAGACCAATAAGGGTTCAAGAACAGATCCCTGCGGCACCTCCACACTAAGAGGAGCCAGAGAGAGGTGTTATTAGAATAAGATTCAGAGTTCGGTTAAAGAGATTGGATAGAAACCAGGATGCCACTTATTTCTGAATGTCCAGGAGTGAAGTATCCGCATCACGAGGGAAAGATTCCATGTATACGGAATAGAGGATTAACATTAATTAATTACAAAATCAGACCCCGATCGAAAATCCTAGACTCTTCATTGGAAAGTTATCAGTAAAAGCTTCTGCAATTTTAAGGAATCCATCACAGTCTGTTCAGATCTGTAACACTTATTCGGAACTGGATTCAATTCGAGTCTATTAGTAATTAAAGGGGGGAAGTCCAGAGCAATTACATATACGTTTAGGAAAAAAGAGCCGTATTTTTCCATCCTAATGACCTTAACCTGCCATCAGCATTTTGTCTTTGTATAAATAAAGGCTTTTGAATACTGACTTCCTGTTTGCTTGACCCCCTAATAGAACCATTATGGTCTTGCCCTTGCCTGGATTGATTCAGTTCTTAGTAGAGATATGAGCATATATCAGTAGAAATTACTGTTAGGAACATCCAACGGTAGTGTGCATTCTAGGAAGAAGAAGGACCATTACAGAACATGAAATGTCAGCCCACTAATGTCCTTAGCAGGGAATAGCAAGGGGCATACATTAAACCGATTTTTCAAAATGAAACTATGTAGAATTACTAGGCATGCATATTATAAACTTTAAAAAAACATTGTTTTGCCCTATTAGTCCGCTAAAAAAAAACCAAAACATTGGTTGCCATAAGTCCGATATATGTAGTAAAAAGTAGAGTACTGTTTTTATGGACCAACAGTTTATTAGTTGATAAGCTTTCGAGGGATCTACCCTCTTCATCGTCACAGTACATATTGAAACAAAGTCGGTTTAACATATACTGCTTTTTTTTTGGTAATATAATTAGCTCTTACTTTCTGTTAAACCTTGCTTCAATCAGTACTGCCCTATGAAAAGGTTAGATACCTCAAAACTTGTGAAAGTAAAATAAACACTGTTGTCCATAAAAAGATCACGGTACTCTACTTATTAAACTAAGAATTTAAAAAATATTTTCCACTGGACATTCCCTTTAATAACTAATTTATCAGTCTTTTTTGGTTGTTATTTCAGTGACTGGTGCCAGCTTCTTTGTTTTTAGTGGAGCATTGAAGACATCTTCAGGTTATTTGGCCAAATCCAGCAGATAGAAGGTAAAGTATCATTTTTGTAAGCACCTTTTTGGAATTTACCAAACCAATTTTGGACATATTTGTAATGCATATTATATATTTTTCACTTGAATTACAACTACACAGAAAGGTGCCTTCTTATCTGTATAGCAAAAACATGGTTAAATGATTCACATGACTGGGCAGTAAATATGGAAGGATACTCCTTTTTGACATGACGATTTATTTAAAAACAAGGAGCGGAGTATGTATGTAGTTGAGCAAGAATTGAAACCAAATCTAAAAGATGGAATAGATGGGGTATAAGAATAATGCAGAAACAAAATGGCGTAGCTGTATACAGGAATGGTTGGAAGGTGGTAAATTAATTGTTTGTGTCTGTTATACACCAAATGCCAGTGAGGAATGGAAATTAATTTCCATATGCAGTTGGCGAAGCCTGCTGGAATGGGGCATGTTCTGGTTATTGGGGATTTCAATTACCCTGACATAGATTGGTGAAGGGTACGGCCAGCACCTCAAAAGGTATCAAGTTCTTACATTTTTATGAGCATTTTTCTTTCACAGATTGTAGAAATTGCTACTGGACAGGATGCTTTTAGATCTGGTAATATCTAACAACCCTGAGCTAATTTTGGAGATAAAGGTAATGGAAAGCTTAGGGAATAGTGACCATCATATGTGTAATTTAATATAGGTTGCAAAAAACAAAAGTGCACTGTGTTAACAAAAATGTTTAATTTAGGAAAGCTAATACTATACTGTTTTCAGTAGACTGGGTTTTTTTGTGTTCTAGGTAAGGATACTGAACAGAAGTGGACTGCTTTCAAAGGGGAATTTAACTATTACTTTCAAATTGATACCTTTAGGGAAGTGTAAATTAGGTCCACTCATGCCTGGCGTAATCTCAGCTAAAAGGGAAATGGGGAAAAAAGAAAATAGCTTTTATAAAATTTGAAATCAGAGGGAACAAACAAGCTTTCATGGAGTATAAAGCTCTAAAAAGGCGTGCAAGAAATCAATTAACTAGCTAAAATAGAAATTAAATATGGATAGCAGAACAAAGTAAGTCCAAACTCCAAAATGTACTCATCCTTCTAGTAAATAGATGAGGACTGAGAATGTGGGGACCATAAAATAATGGGTCTAAAATGTTTATAGAGGATTCAGAAAAGGCTAATGTCCTATATACCAATATTCAAATAGCCTAATACTAAAAGTTTGTGTTGGGGTGGACATACCATTTAAAAACATGAATAAGAATTATCTGTTTCTGTGCCTGCAGCTAGCACCCAATCCTACATTAGGCTCTGTTTGTTCTGTCTGTGTTACTGGAGTGCCATTGTAGCCCACTGTATCACTCCAAAGCCCCCCACCACACATACACACTCCCTTCAAACTCCTACAGCAAAAAGAAAATCTTATTTTATTCAAGCAGTAATGATAGCTGCCAGAGCTTCCCATAGAAAAGCAGTTTCACTTTCACTATAACACACAATCACAGGGTGAATGCTATTGGCTGTTTGAAGCATAGATTATATCCACGAACATGCTCCCAATTTAGGCTATGCCTCATTCTGGGAGGGCTGGGCACAGAGAGAGGGGAAATGCATACTAACCAGCAGATTTGGTGAAAGGAGCAGAAAGGGATTGAGTTCCTGGCAGCTTTACAAATATAGAATGATAAAGGAGAGTAATTTTTTCCACCTTATTCTCCTATTAAAAAAAACGGTAAGAATCGTTACTAATTCTATATACATGTTTAATTTTAATCCAAAAATGGTGCCGATTCCCATTGATCGTTTAAATACCTAGGTGTACAATATACATATTGAATATGAGTTCTTGTTCTTTCTGTAAAAAGATCTTTTCTCAGCCTTGAGGGACCTAGGCACAGCAGGATTTAAAGGGCAAGTCCAGCCCTTAATGAAAACACAACAGGTAAACACCCCCCAAAACCCTAAACAGTAAAGTTTGAAATTTGAAATATATAAGTCAACCTGAAATCCTGCACAATGTCCTGTTTCCCCTGTTTCTGCTCCTGGTTTCTCCAGTTAGAACTGTCAGTTATGGATTGACAGTTGACATCACATCCAATGACTGAATGAATGCTCAGTACAGGTTTCTAAAGGCTCAGTCCAGGAGGCATCCAGAAGCATAGCAGGCATACAGTAATGAATTCATAGGACAAAGTATGATATTTACATATTTTAAAGGGGCCATCTTTCTAAAAGATGTTCTTATGAGGGGGAGTTGCCCTTTAAGTACTCCACCTACAGGAGCGGACACTTGAAAATTGAAACAGTCCAGGTGTCTCCTCCCCCTACCTTATATTCTGCAGCACCGGCAGCCTCTTCAGTTTTTTAAAGTGTCCACTCAGGAGTTGGACTACTCTCCCCTGTGCTTACAGAAAAGGATATGGGAACAGCTGGATTATTTTCCCTTCCAGCTTTTCCCCAACAACTCTCACGCAGCAGAGGCCCTACTACCCTCTCCTAGTGTTGCTGGTTCCTACCTCATACAGGAACATACAATGGACATAGATCGCCTCCATGGAGCAGGAACCACCTCCGAAGCAAATACTGGGCAACACCATGGCTCTCAGCAGTCCTAATGTCACTGCTGATCCTAGGCTCCGCGATCCGAACAGGTACCCACCAAGACACCTCTGGTAAGGCCTCTGGGTCCTCGTGAAAGGGCAGGAGTCCCATTTGCCAGCGGGAACAGCTTCCCTCATTTGGCAACGTCACGGGGGGCGGGACTTCCGGTTCCTGCTCCCACTCGTCCGCACATCTCTCCTGCCTGCAGCCTCTACTCTAATCAGTTGCTCCATGCCATTAATCAACCTCTCCGGGCTGAAGGCTCCCCTGCCCTCCCCCTACCTGTCCTGCTTCTCCTACTGCTCTCCCTTTTTTTACCTAGTAGTTAGGTAGTCAGGCTACTCAATCTAGTAGTTGCTGTAGCTAATTCCACTAGTGAATAATAAGAGTAGCTGTGCCTCTTACAGTCTGACTGTGATGACAAACTTTCCCTCACTGTGAACCCTCAATGTGAAACATTGTTAAACTTCCTATCCATAGCCTCAATTTCTACCTAGGCCAAGGGCTTCTGCCTCTCCCTCCACTTACTTAACAACATTAAAACAAACAAACAATATAATACATAGAGATCTGTTATTCTCCTCCTCTCCCATTTCCTTATAACCAATGGCCAGCAAGGGGACACTCCCGTCCTGCCAAAAGCAAATAAAAACCCAGTTGCAACATCATACGAATGTGCGGCCTGTCAGACAAATTACCCTCAGTCAATCGGCCCAAGGTGTGCATCATGCACAGCTACCCATGATCCTCCTCCTGCTATCTACACAGCCGGCCAAGACCCGTCTGAGCAAGAACTATCCGTGAGTCATAGACTCACTTAAAACTTCATCAACAGCGCCTCATGGGACTCCTCAGGAGTGGGAACCAAGATTGGCTAAAGCTCTAGCCTCTTCCATACCTCTCTCTGTCTGCTTCTATCTCACAGGTCCTCCAACCCGTATCTAGTGACTACTGACAGGGAAACCAGACCCGCTAGAAACGCAGGATCCTATCGCTTCCTCACGCTCGAGGATTCAACTCAGGAGGAGGACTCATTCCCGAGGAGGGTTGAGGTAGATTACGACACTGAGTCTCATACAACCTTCACAACGGAAGCTTTCGACCACTAATAAGGTCATTGCTTAAGCTCTATACCAGGCCCAGAGTCCCAGGAGTATCCCTCCAAAAACCTTTTCTCCCGAGCTAAGAAATCCTCAGTACAGTTCCGTCTTACAAACCATTTGGATAGGATCGTTCTACAAGAATGGTCCTCTCCGGAATGCTGCCACAACAATCCCGTTACTTCAACATCATGTTCCCATTTCCGATATCGGATATAGAAAGTCTCCCCCCCCCCACTGTCATGCCCCAGTAGCTCATCCTTCCAGAGCCACCACTATCCCTTTCTGTGAGCGCAACCTGCCGCAAAATGAGAGCCGCATTGAGGCCTCCCCAAAATATGATTCTCTGCATCGGCCGCATTACGCCCCACTCGCTTCACCCTGGGTAGCCAAGGCTATGGAGGTATGGTTTAAACAATTATACCAGGAACCCCTGTCTATCCGGCCAAGGCCCACTGTTAGAGATCATCCAGGATTTATCAGATGCAGCAGTATATATTGGGGACGCAGCATTAGAATTCAGCAAATTAAGCTAGATCTTCTGCCACCGTAACACAACCCGCTGGGTTTTATGGCTAAAAGCAGGGACGGCTGATCACGCTTCAAAAAAGGCTCTCACCAGTCTCCTATTCTCAGGAGGACAACTATTTGGCCCTGAGTTAGTAAAGATAATTTCTCAGGCAATGGGTGGGAAAAGCACCTTTCTTCCCCACAAGACAGGGATTGGGTATTGTAATCCTTTCGTCCAAGGGGAAACAAGCACAAATCCGCATGACTACCTTCCCACCTATTGGGTGGGAAGACGTATGCGATTTTTTCAACAGGCATGGAACTCTTCTTTCACAGACGCCTGGACTCGAAACGTTATCTCCCACAGATCGCATCGAGGTCTCCTCCCTTCCTCCAAACTGCTTCTCCCTTTTCCAATTTCCCAGATCTCCAACCAAACATAAGGCTCTCCAACGAGCCATAACCGTGCTACTAATGGCAAAAGTGATAACCATTGCCTTCAACCCTCAGATTGTGGGGTTTTTATTCCAACCTTTTCCTAGTCCCAAAACGGACGGTTCCTTCCACCTGGTTTTAGATCTGAAGGAACTAAATCAGTACTCAAGAAATCCCCACTTCAAAATGAAATCCCTACGGTCCCTCATTTTAGCCATAGAACCAGGGACTTTCTAGCGTCCCTCGACATACTGGACGCCTATCTTCGTGTCCCTATCTGGCAGGGCCTCCACCGCTCCTCAGGTTTTGTTTTAGGAACCCTCCACTATCAGTTCACGGCTCTTCCGTTCAGTCTTGCCTCGGCTCCCCGCTTTTTCAACAAAGTGATGGCCTGCCAGGCAGCTTTTTATTCGCCTCCCACATCTGGACAATCTATAATCAGCAACCTCTTTCCTTCTGGCCGTAACACATGTCAAATCATGTTCTAAACTCTAGCCACTTTTGGCTGGATAACCCCGCAACATTTTTGGGCATGTTGTTCGACTCTTCCTTGAACAGATATTTCTCCCCCCCTCCAAAAAAAAAAAAAAAAAAGCTAGCAAGGGTCTACCCTCAAAGCATTTCAGCCCCTCTATATCGGTTCGCCAAGCAATGAGGCTGGTGGAAGATGGTGTTCAGCCATCAACGCAGTCCCCATATGAGATGTTTCACTTGTGGCCTCCCCAACCCACATCAATATGGAATAGGTCATCGGACTCTCTAGATTCCAGAATGACCCTCCCTCTCCCTGTCAAATGCTCCCTAGTATTTTGGACAACAGACACCAATCTTCAGAAAGGGAACGCCCCCTGTCTTCCTCAGTGGACAGCGATCTCAACAGACGTGAGACAAGGAACATGGTCCCCGGAGGAATCCAACCATGGATCTCTCTCTAGTTCTTGGGTACTTCAGGACCCTCCATTTGAACCGCTAGCAGCTATATCTCTCTCTCTCTTGCCATGCTAAAATATCTCTTTTTACTCGATCAGATTTGGGGTTCTCTTCATAGATCCATCATGGCTCTATCTTCACAACGTTAAAGCTATCCTTCGCCCCCTTCAGGCATTTTTTCATAGGTCGTATCATCTTTCCATCGTATTATCTTTCCATCTAAATCTGGAGATTTATCCTCTCCTAAGAAAAAGGGTTACACTCTCTAAAAAGGGTTACACTCTCTGGGTGTAGTCAGAGCTCCCAGGATATACATTTCCAGAACATAATATTTCCATTCACCCAAGGCTCTGTTCATTGTCTTGGCGGGTCGCCAGAGTGGCTCAGACCCCTTCTCAGACCCTAGCCCAATGGAGCCGTATATCTCATTCTGCGTTGTTTTGCAGAAACAGGAGCCACTCCTCCCTTTTGGGTTGCGGCTCTTTCCACTAAGCACTACGTGCTTCATAGGCAGCTGGGGGGGGGGGCTGTCCATTGAACAGATTCTAAGGCTGCCACCTGGTCATCTATCTGCTCAGTCATTAAATTACAGGGCTGGGTGTTCGCTCAGCAAGGCGACCCTCAGACGGCTTGTGCTGCAAGCTGCAGAGGGCTAATTCTTCTGCCCACCCTTTCCTGTTCGGGACTTTAGGATGTCCCCTGCTGTGCCTGGGTCCCCCTCGGCTTCCGAGAAAAGACTTTACGGTAGTAACAAAATCTCCTTTTAATATAACCTCCTCTGTTAAAAGCCTAAATTTTCCACTATGTGCCAACTTGATTCCCTTGTGACCCCATCCTACTAAAATGATCTAAAAATATATACACCCCCCACATACATACATCCCTTTAACACAATTCTTCTATTCTTTCAGTGTTTAATTTACTTGGGGCTAGAATACTCTGATAGTATTGGGTTTTTTTTTTTAAGTAACTTTTTTTATATTTTAGAATTAACTGCTAAATGGACGAATAGTATTTTTTTGTAATGCTTACAAGATCTTTATTACATTCATGATCATTCCATGCATATTTTATATCCATTTTTATTTGTATTGAATTCTTAAAATAGTCATTGTTATCATTGTCTAAAGTCTGTACACACATATCCCCCAAGTGCAAGACGTCACTGAACAACCATTAGTTGCGTGTGTATGCATTCCTTGAGTGCCGTATGTTGATCCTCCATGGCGAATTAACGAACGCGCCAGAGCAAACGCATACACATGTGCGATTATTGTCCGAAACTGCTCGGGATCCAATCGAAGATGTGTACTCTTTACTCTAGTTAATAGGATTTATTAATTATCTATCATTTTTTGTGTATAGGTATAAAGACATTCTCCTAATCTGTTAGTCCTATTGTGGGACTCTTTCAAAAAAAATGTTGGCATTTAATTGTACTTTAGATGAGCTCCACTAGCTTACTTGTCTGTTTTTTTTCCTGTGTTCCAGATGGTGTGATGGTTCAGATCACTGCAGAGACCATGGATTCCCTTAGGCATTCCATTAGGGAAATGAAGGACTTCACCATCACGTGTGGAAAAGCATGCGAGGAGACACAGAGCAGTCTATGTCCAGTGGGTAGATGATGACAAGAATTTAACAAGGGGTGAGGAAATGTTTGCTGGCTCCATTGTAGTAGTGTAGAATTTACTTTACTGATGGTAACTGCTAGGAAATTTTGTGCACCCGTAGGTATCCTTCAAGGTAAATCTAGAAAGGAAACATTTAAGTATTAACTTGGTTTGAAAGGCGCATTTAGAAAGGCAACATGCCATGGCTGTAAAAAGCCCTATAAACGTGTTTGTCTGTGTGTGCTGCAAGTTTTAGAACCTAATGATGTTTCTAGTGTGACAAAGAGTACATTTCAAACCTATCTCTGAGTAAATTCCTTTATTTTTATTATGTGCTTTCATTTTGTTGTTTTAGGATTTTTATGTATGTGTCATTACAAAGTAAATTACCCCGGATCAGGTGTATCTAATAAAGGGGGTAATCAGTTTTGATTATGGTTGCAACACAGGATAATTTAATTGAGAGGTAATTAAGGCTGATAACATCTGTGACAAAGCTGAATCAAGCTTTAATTATATTTCCATTGAAGTGAATGGGGAAAAATGTTTGAATATTTGCAAATGACTCGTATTCCTTAGCTAAAGACACTTCTCTTTTTTTTTGTCCCGCATGCTTTACCGAATTTCAGGTCTCTACTAAAAAACTGTGGAAGAAAAACAACCCAAAATGGGTGGAAGAAATAGAAAGAACATCAATTTTCAAGCCAAATTAATAAATCACCCAGGATGGTGACCTGTTAGAAAACTAACATTTTTTGGAAGCTATTACATAGAGACTCTGTAAAATATATTGTCTTAACAGCAGTAATTACTAGGTAAAAAAAAAAAGACAATGGGCCTCATTTACCCGGATCCTCAATCACGCTGGGTAAAGATAGGTACACACAGTACTTATAAGCCCCAATTCCGTCTGACGATATTGGGGCTTTATGGCCAGGTTGTGTCGGATTTCCCTCGGATGCGGTAGTCTCCCTATAGAGGGGGGTCAGCCATGTCAAGGGAAACACACGTTCCGAACAATTTCCCTATGCTATGTATAGGGAGAACGCTCGGGACCGTGTGTATTCTGTCTTTGAAAAATAACAGGATCTTGATCCAAAGCCAAATTGTTCCATACATGCCTACAGTTGACCGATTCTATGGCATCCGCGAATGATTGTCTCCCATAATATCATGTTGGATCTGGGTGTGAATTTGTACCACGTTGAATTTTTATTGATTTGCTTTTTCCAGACATAAAGCCAGTTTGATCCGGGTGGATAATTGTAGATATTACAATTTGTAAATGCTTGGCCAGAGATTCACTAGCATTTGTAATTGTTGTTGAGTGAAATTGGCCTTAATGCGCTAAGATCTGTTGGGTATAAAATTATAGTTGCATTAGACATCGAGGGAGGCATTTTTTGATTGTATTTTTGATGCAGCTGTTCTAAAAGGGCACTGCCAAATTTCTTATAAAATTTGATAGGTAGACTATCCGCTAGCTTTATTTAATGTCTACAAGTGCTTCTGGTGTGTTAATTTATATATGATGTTTCATGGTATCTTCACTTGTGTCAGAATTGTGGTGCTGCTTTTTTGGTGCAGAACGCCCCCAACTAGGTTTACATGCCTATCAGTGTATTCACATCATCTACAAATTCTAATGGATTTATTTAGTTTTTATTTTTGCACTGTGTGAAAATACTTTGTTTTCATAGAATAACATTGTTAAACTGTTTAGCCTTAAAAATGCTACAAAAGCTATTATTAATGCCTATTTTAAGAGTTGCTTGTTTTGCATCCATATGTGCTTGCAAGAATGAATCATTAAATCATATTCAAAAGTTTTCATTGTGTGCCTTTTTCAGAGTCTTCAGTCCAATAGATGGAAAATCAATGGATTCTGTGACCAGTGTCAAGATATTCCATGGACAGAATACAAAGCTAGTGGAAAAATAATTCGATGGACAGAGGTAGGATCACACAAAAGACATGGAGCCGTAACTGTCACCTTTTAACAAAAACAATCATTGCCTCCCCTCCAAGGCAAAACAGAAATTTTAATCATTTATTATCATTGTTGATCTGAAATTTTAAGTAAAAAAGAAATATCTGTGAATAGGAATGGGCATATTAATGTATAGTACTATAGTACCTCATGTAGAGCAAAGAATAAATTTAAAGAGAAAAAGGAATGAAACATTTATATAAAAAAAGACCAAAAGCCTTGGTTTTCTGTTATCCTGTGCACAAATGGTTTGCTTTCCCCACACTTAAAGCGTCCATTTATTACTATTTTTTAAACTATTGATTTTTCAGTTAAATGAAGAACGGGAGTAAATAAGCTATATGTCTTACCTCCAGTTCTTTAGTTAAACTTACAGGAGAGAACTAACCATCGGTCAGTTAATGCTGGCTTTGACTTGATCCACACTCCCTTGTGCAGTGTGAGCAGGCGGGGACAATGCAAGATACTGTCGATTTTCACTGAACCTGTCGGTGAAAAGCCATGCTGGACAGATCGCTGATAAGTTTTCTCCTGTTTAACTGATGAATGGGTGGTTAGACCTAGCTCCCTTACCTCCTGTTCTTCAGTTAAACTAAAAAATCTATAGTTTAAAAAAAAAAAAAAGAGTGGACATACCCTTTAAAGTAAACACTGCTACTTGTAATATTTCTCCTTTTCACGCACCATTATATAGGTCTTCTTCCTGGAGAGTGAGGAGCAGCAAGCAGTCTAAGTGATCCTGCTGACCACAGCCGGCTGCCTGAAAATGTGGCCAAAGCCTTTTGTTTAGCACTATGTCCACACCTCAAGCTACTGAAGGAAGATGGAATGACACGGTTAGGACTACGGGTACTTTGGACTCTGATCAGTAAGAGGCTTTAATTTATTTAGGTTTCTAAACAGGACTTATGTTATGCTTTATAAGTTGGTGAAAATATTTTCCAGTGGGCCATGATCAATGTGCAAACTTTGCAGCAGAATTTCTGGGTTGAATTGTTCAGTGATTAAAGCACACTGGACACAAATACTCTACTATGCTGACACCCATTTTTTAAAAAGGGTTGAGGAGTTGAACTCTATTACTCCACTCCACTAACTGGAAGCAGGAAATTTGAACATTCGCTGCTACCATAAATATTTAGATAAGTATATGGGATTACTGTCCATTTAAAGGGCAACTAATGCCTCAAATCAATACAGGAACAGGAGATGGTATCTATTGTTAAAAAGAATGCCTTCTGATTCTGTATTGTTTTGAGGCTTTTGTGCCCTTAAATGGACGCAGAATTTCAATACTGTATTCCCATACAGTAATAGCCAAATCCAGTATGGCTATTACTGTATGGACTACTATATGGGAATTCTGGCGTCTATTTAAAGGGTAACTAAAGTCTCAGAATAATACAGAATCGGATGGCAGTAGTGGTCATATTTCAACCCTTGGCTTACTTGAGTGTCGAATTATACTTTGGTCAAACTATGCTCAAGTATATATGTTATATCACGGATTACAGCCAGAGATGTAATATACATAGTAATTGGGTTGAATAAGACATATACGTCCATCAAGTCCAACCCTTTCACTCTCCTTTTTAACCCTACCTAACTGTTAGTTTTAGAACTTATCTACCCCACTTTTAAAGCTATTCAGTGAACTTGCCATTACCACATCTATATTAGTGCTGACATCACACAACATTTCGAGGGCACTGCCCCCTTCCTCGGGTGCAGGTTTAAGGGTGCATCTCATATTCTCCTACTCAACTTTATATGTAGGTAGACTGCAACTGTATACGGATACTGGACTTTTTGTAAGGGAGAAAAGATGGTGGGAATGTCTGTTACAACCTCTCTCCTTCTCTGCCAGTCAACAAACTTAAATTTCCTGTTGCTAGGATACAACCTACATAATAAAGGATGGGTGGAGGAGTGTTTACTCGCTTGCTAGCTTTGAGTGAAAGTTAGGCAGACAGAATTGTTACGAGACTTGAAATCAGGAAAAATGTTGGGGAAGGCTGCATACCTTTACTCTATATAAAGCAATTTAAAAAAAATGCATTGAGGCAATACAGTTTTCCTTTAAAGCGCATGTCCTAAAAATTAAAACCCACCCAGCTGACTAAAAGAAAAAAGGGTTGGTCAATGGGTTTAATATTTGTTCTTAGTAGTAATTACAAATCTGCAGTACAGATGTCCATTTGTCTGCAAACTTGGCTCTCTGGAAATTATGTGTACTTGGTTACTGTCTTAAAGTAAGCTCCATGCAATAACACACTGCACCAGTCATAGCAATCAAGAGGCGGTTAAAGGTCCCAGAACCCCCTCTTTCTGCTGTCATTAATTTGTCTTCTTTCTTCTTTTCTTTTTTCTTCTTCCGTTTTATTCTTCTGCTTTTTTGGACCGTATCTCCTCCCACAGTTTTTGTGTCTCCTATATGTGCGGGGCATATAGGAGAAGTGTGCTATCTTCTAGCTAAGGAATTCGCGGAAGCGTTACAGCGTTATCGGCGAATTTCCGGACATTTTTTCCCATAGACTATAATGGTAACAATCCTCAAATGTGGATATTTCAAAACAGTTTGTTTTATGGTCATAAATACAAATGGTAATACCCCCAACCCCCACACAGACACAGTACACCCACCTACTGACCTACCTTTCCATTCCCATGGAAGCCATATTTAAAGGGTAACTAAAGTCAAAAAAACTAATTTAGATTTATCCTCACTAAAGTAGTTTTATGGTTGTAAACACAAAAAAGACATACCCCCTCAACCAGACCCAGGTACACACACCTACTGATCTACTTATCCATTACAGTGGCAGCCATACTTAAAGGGTAACTAAAGTAAAAAAACTAATTTAGATTTATCCCTCAATAAAAAATAGTTTTATGGTTGTAAACACAAAAAAGACATACCCCTCAACCAGACCCAAGTACACACACCTACTGATCTACCGTATATACTTGATTATAAACCGAGGTTTTCAGCTTTAAAAAAGCCTGAAAAGCTTACCTCGGTTTATACTCGAGTCAATGTTTCCCTTACCTTGTCCGGCGGCCGCGCGATCCGCATCCTCGCTCCACAGCCTCTGCGCATCTGGATGATGTCACTACCCGGCGCCGCAAAGTGAGAGGCGCCGGGTAGTGACATCATCCGGATGCGCAGAGGCTGTGGAGCGAGGATGCGGATCGCGCGGCTGCCGGACAAGGTAGGAAAACATTTACTTTATTTACACAGGGACACACTTACAAATAGGAGTAAAACCTTCTTTATTTGTGCATACTGTATGCCAATATAGGAGGATTTACCCCTATTTGCAAGTATTGGCCACTTAAGATGTTTGAAACTACAACTCCCAGTATGCTTTATTGGTGCTTTATGCTTATATATGCTTTATATGGCCCCTGCCATGATAACTGATGTCACACCCAATTACTGACTGGTTTTCCTTAAGCAAATAACCTATATGTGAGGACCTAGTGGTTTATTCTTAATCCTGGGTGCACTATTTGAGAGAGATGTTGATTATTAGCAATATAATTTCCCTTTCCTGTTTGTTTTGCATTACGTACCTTTTGAATTCCTTTACAGGTTGGATACCAAGCAGGAACAACGGACAACCGCTGCCAATTCGATATACCAATGACCTGGATAGTGCCTTGGTACCCGTAATACATGGGGGCACATGTCAGCTAAGTGAAGGGCCTGTCACTATGGAGCTTATTTTTTATATCCTTGAGAACATCTCGTAGGGATGATATTAACGTCCCCTCACAAACTACCATTGCCCAAACCATTTGCACTTTAACTGCGGAAGATTCATCTTTTCTTTTGCTAACACTAGTATTAGGTCAGGGTGCGAGGGGTGAACACTAGAACTTTAAAACCTTCTATGCATTGTCAGCAGTGAGAATTAAGCTGCAGCTAGAAATTTACTGTTACCAATGTCTTGTGGGCATTGGATGTGCTCACCGAAACTGAGCATTTTGTTATTGTGCTTCTTCTGCAACTGAGGCACAAAGAGGAGAGACATTTACAGTAAGAAAAAGAAAACTAGAAATACAATCAGGAACCTCACTCTGACCTCATTGAAATCATTACTGCGACCTTTCCTGTTCGCATTGTTTTATTTTTATTTTCATCTTACTCAAGTTTACATTTTCAAGACCAGCCTAAGCCTTCAAATCTTTTTTGATTTAAAACATGTGCATGGCAATGAAACTTTCTAAATACAGTCTGATAGAACAAACAATCCTTACCTAACCCAAAAGCATGAATGCAGCCTCTTCTGGACTGGTTGGCTGTGTAAGAGACGGCAATATTAATTTTCTACAGCTCATGCTGTGCACAATGCTTCGTCTGTATATGTGTTCAATATGGAATTACTGGTAGTGTATACATCCGCCTGCAAGACTGACTCACCTGTTTTCAAGGAAAGAGTGACAAATAACAATATGTGTGTATGATGATACTGTATTACAGGTTCCAGCAGAGTTCAAAACACCAGCTCTTTCTGGAAAGGAACTTAGTTTGTTGACTTCTAGTCTGTAAGTTTATACTTTGCATCACGTAAGTCTGATTAGAAACTTTTTGTATCTTATTGTATGTATAAGATATGCCAGGTATAAGTAACAATGTTACATAATGGAATTACATCTCAAAGCTACATTGAACTGTTTACATGAAAGCAAGAAACAGCGAAAATGCTTAGTTGTCCTATTCTATACTTTTAACACTGTTTCATGTTCTTTTTAGTGTTCTGAACGTTAATTTAATTTTTTTCATTAGATTCCCCCCCAGCATTTTAAATATACTTTAATTTATTTTATTTTTTTTAATAAATCTGCTGTCTTTTCTTATAAGCTATGCTTCACTTTGAGGTTTTTGTTTTATTTTACCATTTATTTTTAAGCTGTAATTATATAGTACTGGTTGAGGGCCCAGTCTTTATCATATCAATGGAAAAACTAAAATCCTGTTGAGCAGTTTATTCTGGAAGAGATATTTAGCGGTGGCACTGAGAATATTTTGTTTGTAATCTTTTAATCACAGCCAAGAATTCCTCCTTTATACTGCTGTAAGTTTGAAAAGATTGCAGCTAGATGCACAATCTGGATTTTTTAAAAGGCATGCAGGAAAAAATAAATATATGCAGGAATTCTAAAAGTGATAATTAAATTGGTTTAGGGTCCGTTTAAATAAAATCTCTACGTACTCAAAACACGATATTTTCAAACGTGAAAAAAACTTTGTGCTTCGCTAAACCACACTCTAATCATGGATGCAATTTTGGACATTGGGATGACATCACCAGTGTCTTAAAGGGCATATCCACCTTCACCAAAACTGCCTTTACCAAAACTGCTTCTATCATTAGTTACACAGTCTGATCCCTTGCCAGCTGGTTGACTGTTAACTATGAGCAGCAGAGGAGGCTTCTACAGGAAAGCTAGTCAGTGAGTGGCCGTGGCCCTGGATTCTGGTGCTACAAAGGAGATGGCAGACCTGTGGTGAGGGTTCAGGCTATGTATTGATAGTAGTTTTGGTAAATGTAAGTATAGAGAAATTTGTGCCTGGTGGGAGCTTTACATTGTGTTAAGTTTGTGGTGAGGGTGGACATGCCCTTTAACAAAGTGTGTTGTTCCCAGGTGCACAAGAGGATCATAGAAGAAAAGGGAGCATCTACTAGATGTGGTAGTTTAAAGGGCATGTCCACCCCCAAAACTATAATCCCCCCCCGTAATTGCCCCCACCATGTAGTGTAGTGTAATCCTTACCTCACCATCCCACTCCATAGGGTTCTCCTGTAGACCCCCCCTAAAGTCCCAAAAACGTCCACCAGGAGGCTAGCAGGACTCTGCCTGCTACCTTGCCTCGGTAATATTTGCCATGCGTACTGCAGCCCTTCTCCCCCCTCCCTCCCCCTAGCATAAAATCCCCTTAATATGATGTTCCCCCATGTCGCAGCCCCAACCACATATTTTTTATTTCCAAAAGCTCCCCAAACTCTTACTACCTCTCCTCTTTCCTCCGCTGCACTGAATACCGGCAGCCGCGTCCGTGATTGGCTGCCGGTCCCGCCCCTCTGCTTGCATTCTCGCAAGCAGAGGGCCGGCAGTGCGGCGGAGGAACGAGGGGAGGTAAGTAAGAGTTTAGGGGGCTTTTGGAAAATAAAATATATGCGGTTGGGGCTGCCAGACATGGGGGAACATCATATTAAAAACAATTTTTAAGGGTGGACATGCCCTTTAAGTAAGCATGTGTTTTTAAGTATTTTGAAATATGTTTCAGGTATCTCATAGTTGGTAAATCTACTTAAGTGAATGTGTTTTTGGGTTTATTTCTCCTATGAAGATTACAACACAAGGTTCTGTGTTGGTAGTTAAAACAGTAATGTTCCTTAGCTACTCAAACATCTTCCTTTAGTTAAACGGAGTTGATTATTTTACCCTTTTTTCTTAAAAGGTATAAAACTGTGGCAAGTGTCATTTAGTACAAATTGTAAATATAGCATTGCCTTAAAACGTAGTAAAAATGAAAAATTTTGATTATATACATCTAATATAATCACCAATATGAACTTGACAACAATTTAAATCCAGTTTGATGTTAAAGGATTAACGCGGGTAGCAAAAGGATGCTTAATTTTGGGCGTATACAGAATTACAATAGGTCAACACAGAAGTAAATATGTGCGTTGGCAATGAACTAGCCCTTAAAAACCTGCATAAGTAAATTTACATCAAAGACTTGTCAACACAAGTGAACTATTGACTATTTATTAACCTAGCAATGGAAGTAAGCATATAGCGCAGAAAAACTAGTAGATTAAATACACTGAGTTAAATAAAGCATGGGGAAATGTTATGTTGCACTTTTCACCTAGTATGTAATATATTATAAGGGTTGGCTCAAAATAAGAAAATTTAATTTTCCTACACTTCCTATTTCTGTCAGAAGCTGTAAGATACTAACAGGGCGATGCACCAACAGGCACACCACTACGCTCCTGTTCTGGAGTTTGTCACAATAACCGATGTTATATCGGTTAGCGTGACTTAAACTTGTTCCTTGCGGCAGCTGCGTGGCTAACGTGAAAGTTAACCGTGCAGCCGCTGCAAGCGCTGTTTTATGCCGAAAGCGCCATTCTATTGCTAAACTTTAAATGCCAACTAATATCTGACTTTAAAAGTGCTTTAATAGAAAAACACCAGTTAGTGATGCTCTGAGAGCCGTTATCGGTATATAACATCACCGGGCTGTTTGCACCAGATGCATCCCCCTGTAAATAAGGAATAACCAACAAAAATTTATGTTTCTTTAATTGTTCAAAACACTGCTAGATTCTCACCCCTAGTAGGGTATATTTGCATCTTCCCATATGCCAGGTCCCAGGCACAAGCATAGGGGTAGACTCGGACCGTCCCTAAGTGTTGTAGCTGACCTGATGTATGTCCAGTGTTAACCTGGGTACATCATGCCCTTTATATAGAATAAATATATATATAGCTCCTGTAATTTTTAAAGCAGTGTGGTTAAATGCCATTGCAATTGGTAAATAGCCATGGAAATACTTGGGTTTATAAAAATGCCTATAAGTGTGCCTGTTACTAACTGTATGGAAATCTATAAATGTCCTCTGTGTGCAGTAAAATCCCCTTTATCCCATTCATCTTCATTTGGGATACAATGTATATAAAACATTGCTACCAACTGTTAATCAGGGCACAGTCTTATATACAGTCTTAAATCCATTATAAAATAATTTTTGTTTTGCAAATATAACATTAATCGCTAGTTTGATAAAACCTCAAATGCAGGTTGTAAATATCTAACAAAATAATTGCTTATTTATTAAGGACAGCCTTTAAAATGTAAAAGATTGTTGTAAAGAATTGTTGGCAGACAAAAATGATTGTAGCGGTAATGATTTTTACCATGCAGACAATTATACCAGTGCATGTTCTTTCAAACATTTGTTGTATGTTTTTACTGTTCTGTGAACATCTACACAATAGTCTTGTGGTATGTTTAAAACACTGAACACTCTTCACTATTGTGGTAATTTAAATCACAGATCTTCCTCCGTTTTAGTTTTTTAAATCAATTTTACACCTTGTATCATCTAGATGTTTGGAGTGGTTAACATACAGATATGAAATGTTTTAGAGCTCCAGTTTTTGTGGATCTATAACCTCTACATGCCAGCTATAAGTTGCAGTTCCACAGCAGCCAGAGCACCAAAAGTTGCACATCTCAGACAAAAACTGTCATTGGATTTACCAAGAAATATGAATTCCTCTGTTTTTGCATGCCCTTAAGCAAATAACCTGGTGTAAAGAATGCCTAAACACTAAAAAAACAAAAAAAACAAAAAAACCCCACTGCAACTACCCAAGGGACTTGCCCGTTTGCAGACTATACTGATAACGTCTGAAAGAGTAGCATGTTTGTATTGCATGGCACTTTTGCCCACAGCATGGGCATTTAGCATTTCCCCAGTATTTCCGTATAGAATACCTCACTTGTTTTAAGGCAAAGCAGAATTCATCTGTCAAAATTTTGCCCGCTTCAGTCAATATCCTGTAATAATAAAATTTGTTTTAAATACAAAAATGTATTTTACTTTAATAAAATATTTTATTTTGTATTGCAAACAGTTTTGTTTTCTGCAATATTATGTATAATATTTAGAATGACAGTTCTAGTATTTTTAAATAAGAGGCGAAATCGAGAAATGCGCACCATTTCAATTTAATACAATATACAGAACATAAAACATTTCTGTGTACAATCTGTCAGAAATGAAATCAATAAAAATGGCTCTCTCTAACAGTCTGAAGAATTACACCGTACCTATGGCACAAACATTTCATTAGCTTGTAAACTAAAAAAAATAAATAAAGCTTTAACCCTGTTCCCACCAGAGGGACCAGCAGCATTTCTGAGTGCAAGCTTCTCTAGCAGGAAATGGGTTATTGCGTATTTGACGTAAACACATTGCAGCCTGTTCAGAAAGAAAGGCACACAGAACAGACAAAGCTTTTAATGGACACTAAACAGTGATTAGGAACTGACAATGATTTGAAGGCACTTACAGGGAAAGTATGTTGGCCTTATTGGACAAAAGACTGGCTTAACCCTTTTTGGCAGACAATGTGCTGCAGAATTTTCTTGCATCAAAAGGCAGACACATTTTTATTGATGTAACAAGTTGCAATTCAACTGTTGATTCACATTCTTTATTAACATTTATAGGCCAGATGAACAATGGCAGATGGAGGAGCAGAGGACTCTGAGCCAAAGTGGTGCTTCTACAAATATTAAATACTGTGGTTATTAAACTTTTGTGTGAATAGGCACAGATCGTATCTGCTCCATTTGGAACACAAATCTGAAAATATATAGTAATGTGACAATATTTTGCAGTGGAGGTTGTATTATTTCAGCACCAGTAACAGCAGCAAATTTACTCTCATACAGAATTCCTACAAGTACCATTTTCTGCAATGAGACCTTCATCTAAAATTATTAATACCTGCACAAGACTGGTCGGCCTCTCCAGCAGGAAAGGAGGCCAGGCCTATCAGATAAAAGCTTTGCAGCAGGAGTTCTAGATCCTGTGTCAGATTTGTGCATTGGTCTCTGAAGTTCATAAAACCAAACACCGTGTACATTCAACACAATGCTAAAGTGTAAGCTTAGCTGACTCTAGCACAAAGCTATGTTAATAAGTAAGGTCTTGTGGTCACCACTGAGAGCGGAGGTCATTCTGCATTCATTTGTCAGCGGCTGGCACTTTTCTGACGTGCTTCAAGGCTGCAGTGGATGTTCTGCAGTCTTTGGTATATAACCCTGCATCATTTCCAGAAAAATCCGCATTTGATAGTTTAATTATAAAGGCAACGTCTTCATTTGCAAACTGCATTCCGCGTTGGTAGATGTCATGTGGATTACTAAACAGAAGGCAGAGTAAAACTAGTTACCCAACAGTATATACAGGATAATGTATGAAAGAAAAAAAACAATCCAATTGCCCTCCTGAATATAGAGAGGCATCCTTTAGTAGTACTAGAATTCGAAAACTGCTCATTATTTCTGTACATTTTAATTAAGGATGTTACTCCGGGCAAGAACCTATAAGTGGTCTTCATTTATTTTGTTAGTGTGTCTTACAATATGTGGCTTAGTGCACCATGGCCAGTCCTGTTTTACTTACCCTTATGGTTTAAGTGATCAGCAGTAGCAGAAAGAACATTTTTAACATCCAAAGCCATGAGGAGATTTTAAAAATCAGACCGTGCCCTTTTCCAATTAAAATCTGCACTCAATTTCAACACTGTCCTATTAAAAATGAAATTATCTACGTTCATAGGGGGTGCTTAGGTAAATAAATGTTAAAAAAACAAAAACTTGAACAGTCGTCATTTATTGTCCTACATGTGATGACTGTAAAGCAGTATCCAAGTCTAGGAATAGAATGACACCTACCTGATATTCCGGATGTTGGGTATCCCGTAGTATTAATGAGTAGTATTTATAAAGGTTCCTTCTTGAAAATGTGAGAAACTTTTATATCAATCAAAAAAATGACCGCTACTAACAATGTTTATGGTCATGGCAAAAATTCAATACTGCTCAATATTTTGATATTGCCTGGCGTTGAATTCAATTGGATATTTTCCAGTATCAACTTTTCAGCCTTGGCATAGAAAAAACGACAGATACTAGCAGTAATTTTTCAGATCGATATAAAGATTTGTTATCACACATTACCGTCCAATAACTTTGAGGCAAATTGTATTCTATTTCTTCATTAAAGGATAAGTGCACTGTAAAATCAAGTTATGTTCCTTTGGAACTTGCAGCTTTAAAAATACTGTTGCCATATTTTTTTACCTATGTCCCTCCAGAGCCTAGCTTTGTGCCTTGAAAGTTGCTGACATCTTGTTACTGGTTTGCTGCATGTTAAGCAACACCCCTCAGATTTCCTCTGCTTTCTCCTGCTTGAGCCTCAAACAGTAATGCTTCTGAGTTCCGTGCACGTGCTCACAGGCTGTTTGAGGCTCAAGCAGGAGAGTGCACGGAACTCCCAGGCATTACGGTTTGAGGCTCAAGCAGGAGAGTGCACGGAACTCACCACAAACAATTATGTTTGAGGCTCAAGCAGGAGAAAGCAGAGGAAATCTCAGAGGGGCGGAGCTTAACATTCAGCAAACCAGTAACAAGATGTCAAGCAACTTTCAAGGCACAAAGCTAGGCTCTGGAGGGACATAGGTAAAAAAGATATGGCAACAGTATTTTTAAAACAGTATTTTTAAAGCTGCAGCTTTCAAATGAACATAACTTGATTTTACAGTGCACTTATCCTTTAATTTGTCCTGAAAGGGACAAATTAGCGTTCTATTTTTTTTCTTATCTTTTGGACTGTATTTCCTCCCGCAGTTTGAGGTATAAAATAAAATGTGTTTAAAACTCACAGCACACATATTAATAGAGCTTTGTGCAGCCATGGCGTGTTGCCTTCCAAAATGTTTATGCTTTCCCTTACTAATTTTTATTACAATGCATAGTCAATGTTTGATTTTCAAATCTCCACTAAAAAAAAAAAAAGTATTTAGACAGTACTTCAGACAAACCAGAAAAGACCTACTACATTATATTTTATGGTGGAGAAAGAGGGTGTGTATATTTCAAGCTTCAATCTGCAAACTTCCCAGCACTTGGAACTATGAAAGAGGTACAGGAGATAAGAAAAGATGTGATGGAAAATATGGCCACACTTACTATTGCTAGATTATGCCCAATTTATAGAAGACTTCTGTTTTATCTACATTTTAATTGATACTGGGACTTCCGGCGAATTACATTACAAATAAAATGCCATTGTGGATTGCAAATCACGAATGGAGCACACAACGTGGCAAAATCTTGGCAGTGTACAGAATAAAGACTTACTGACATTATATGGGTGTTATCTTTTGTCTCCTTTTGTATGGCAATGGCTGTCATAAATAAAACCGTAAATATACATTTAGTGATCACAGGTAAAAAAAAGAATTCGCAAAGGTTAAATAAACCTTGTAGGGTCTGGTATATTGGCACATGAACTTGATGGTAAAGTTTAGAAAACTTCATTATTGTAAAATTACAATATTGTTATTTTACACATCATAATAAGACCACTGTTAAATACCTTGCGGTTAAAGGCATTAACTAGAAACAGTTACTGTAATGTGGTATTTACTAAATACCCCATACTATATTAGCTGATATAGTATGGGGTAAGTATTCCATGCCGCCTGTGCCACTTTCACGGATATTGGAAATTAGAGCAGTGTAAGTAATGCAATAAAACTTTGGTCTCAAAGGGCCCTATTTATAAAAGATCGGTATCGTTATCGTAAAATAACGACCGTTATTTACCGATAACGACTGTAATTTAATATAGGTAAGCATCACTATTAAAAAGGATTTTCAGTGGCTGCAGCAGTTTGTTTGAAGAACCATGCAGCCATAGTAATACTAATCAATATCAAATATCAATATCACTCACTGTCGGTACAGTAGGCTACAGTTTTGTTTTTGCACTACTTTTTGGTGCAAAAATGAATAGCTTGAAATTGGGGGTAAAGGGCCACAAAAGATTGCAGAAACTACAACAGGCAAGTTGCCATCAGAAAAAGTTGCATTTCCCTCCAAGTGGCAGAAAACCGATGAGTTGCGCATGGTATATAGGGATGTTAAAGGGTATTTCTATCCCAAAATTAAGCTTTTGCTATAGTGTATAGTGTTTATTTAACATGGTGATCATGTTTTTAACTGGATTTCTATCTCCCTCTTTGTTCCCTTCTTGTGCATGTTAATAAGTCAGACTGACAGAGCCAACATCCAGGCCATAGCTGAAGCATACTTTCTACAGGTGAACTCTCTGCAATTACAACACAATATAGGAATATCAGCTCTCACCTCCCATATATTTATGGAAAGCATGAGCAGAATATTAAAAAAATACAACTTTCCTTTAATAATCCATTAACCACTTCTCTCAACCTTCTCAGGCTCTGGAAAAATAAAAACATTTTTTGCTGTATGGAACAAAGCCCCCCATAATACTGCAATTAGGCTGATCTCTCTTTGACAGATAAGCTTCAGAACCCAAATACTGGAAACAGACTTTGTCTGATGTAACAAGACTCTTGTCTTTTTTTCAACACAAAATTTACTATGTAAGAACCCCTAAACTTTTGGTTTTAGAATGTGTTTCACTGCTAGGAAAATGATTGGCTCATAGAAACATGAGGGATCCCAATTTATTAACTTTTATGGTCCATAAATAAGAACGTTTTTTTTTTTTTTTTTTTAACTCCATGCTGCCTACTAGCTGAACTGAATTGGTGGTACTGTATATTTTGTCTCAGCCAGCTTATCTTTGCCAATGGGCAGATAAATGAACTGTTGATAATATGTACAGAAGACAGATACCTTTCGAAGAACATGTCCCATCACCAGCCATTTCTCAGTAATTGTTTGAAGATCCTGACCATTCAGAGGCTCCCTCAGTCGGACCTTAACCTCCAATTTCCCACCAGTTGGCTTTCTGCCATCAAACACCTGATAGAAAATTGTTATAAAGTGACACAGGAGAGTACTAGCTAAGACAGGTTTTAGTAAATACAAGCAGTAACACATGCTACTTGGAAACACAACAATATCATTCAGCCTCATGCAATTTACCAAGCTGGTAATTCAGAAGTCATTATATGCCACACCTACAAAAGTTTGTAAAGGTGAAAAACATCAAAACCCAAATTTACAACTCACTCACATCGGCAATAGCCATAGATGGAAGGAAAAACAGGTGGCAGCTCACGGCGACTAAAAATTACCTTTATTGGAAATTACATGGCACAGGGAACAACTCCACAACGTGGGTTCCTGCTTAACGCTGTGGTGTTGTTCCCTGTGCCATGTCATTTTCAGTAAAGGCAATTTTTAGTCGCCGTGAGTTGCCACCTGTTTTTCCTTCCATCTATGGCTATTGCTGTTGTTCAATATTCCTCCCATCTGGGAGCGGTCTCTGGAGCTGTGGGAGGAGACACCATGACAGACGCAATCCGGTTCGAGTACCCATGTTAATCCATTAGATTACTTTCTTACAACTCACTCGCGTTGGTGCCCGCTTGCGATGCGATCCCTATTATTTTTGGGAATTGGAGCGCATGCGAACTGCACCAAAAATGGTTCTCATGCACTACGATAATCGGATCGGAGTTCAACAGGCCCCGGCGAACCTAGTGTGACACTAGAGTGCGTTATTTTTAAAAAGCAATCAGATTTCTTGTTAAACCTTGCAGGTGTGGCCTAGCTGCTATAAGGTGCTAAAATAACACCATCAATTTAAAAGATATTGATAGATAGCGACAAATTGGCCAGGAAATATAATTTAATGATTTTTTTACCCCTAAACAGTGATTAAATAAGATTTGTACCTCAACAATCTCACGAATTTCACACTGTGTCTCCAACTTGTCCAATTTTACACTTGCAGAGCCAACTTGCTTATCACTTCTCACAAGAAAGATTCTATGGAATAGAGAAACATTGGTAGAAATTAGGTTTATTCTGTGGAATATCCCAGAATATTCCTCTATTATCAGCTTTAATTGCTCGTTCTTTAGCCATTAGAATCAAAAAAATGTGATGGCTTGTAATTTTTTTTTTTTTAATAAGAATGTAGGACTGAAAAATCTTATTCCTGAAGCTAAAGAAAAGGTTTCTTGGCTTCTTAAAATCAATGTTATCACTATATCTGTTGTATTCAATTAGATCAACTGGACTTGAAATTTAGTTCTTGAAGACGTTTCGCTAGTCGTCCGACTGGCTTTCTCAATTCAGAATGACTTGTACAAGAATCTGTGGCACTTATGTACCCTGGAAAATCCCAATTAGCATATCACAGCCAGGTGTTAAGGGCGTGATTGGATAGTGGCTAAGAGCAGAACGGATCTCAACCCAGAACAGGTGTGTTCCTTACTGGACCTGTGCCTGAATACCACCTATTTCAAATATAGGGATAAGTTCTATAAGCAAAAACATGGATGTGCTATGGGATCTCCAGTTTCACCCATTGTGGCCAACCTTTACATGGAGGAGGTAGAAAAACAGGTGCTTAATACCTTTAAGGGCATAGCACCCAGCCACTGGTTCATATGTGGATTACACCTGGGTTAAAATCCACCAGAAGGAAGTACAAGCTTTCACAACACATTAATGCGGTAGACCAAAACATCAAATTTACAAGGGAAGAGGTACAAAACAACAAACTGGCTTTCTTGGACTGCTTGGTAGAAGTCAAGGAAAATGATAAACTGGAAGTAGAGGTTTACAGAAAACCAACACACACAGATCAGTATTTGATGTTTGACTCCCACCACCCTTTAGATCACAAGCTGGGTGTCATCAGAACCCTGCAACACAGAGCTGAGAACATCCCCACTAGCACAGAGACGAAGGCTAAAGAAATGAAACATCTCAGAGGAGCCCTTAAAACTTGTGGATATCCAGACTGGGCCTTTGTCAAAAGAAGTAGAAGGAAAGAAAAGAACATGTATACCAACAGTGAAGGGGGAAAGCAAGACAGGAGGAAGAACATGGTCATCCCATATGTAGCAGGGGTCTCCGAGAAATTAAGAAGAATTTTCAAAAAACACTGTATCCCTGTCTGCTTTAAACCGAGCAACACACTGAGGCAGCAATTGGTACATCCGAAAGATCCAATGACAAAACACAAGAAAAGTGACATCATTATGCAGTGCAGTGCAGTGAAGAATGCTCTAATTTGTATGTGGGGGAGACCAAACAGCAACTGCATCAACGTATGGCCCAGCACAGAAGAGACAATATGCTTGTGAAGGTTCTCATTCATCCAGGTCATGGTATATCTGTTGTATTCAATTAGATCAACTGGACTTGAAATGTAGTTCTTGTTCAAGAACTACATTTCAAGTCCAGTTGATCTAATTGAATACAACAGATACTTCACAAGCAATGTTATCACTATATTTTCTTTTTACTGCTATTTGTTTTTAAAACAAAACAGAATGTATGTCAGTGTTGTAATGTTTAGGCAATGTTTCCTATTCCTTATCAATGTCTCTTACCCCTTGTGAAAGAGTTCAAACTTTATGCCTTTGGTCTGAATTACTCGCTTGAAACCTCTGTGATTCCGGTTTATGTTTAATTTAAATGACTGTTCATATTCTAGTCCAGGAAAAGACAAAAAGTAATCATAATTAATTAAAACAAATATAATAAGAATGATTTACAAGGATATTCACACAAATCCTGTTTCCAGGTTTAAAAGAGTTTGGGGTAGCACCCATGAATATTGTATTACTGTTTCCAGGTTAAAATTACTGTAGTTTCCAGGTTCCAGGTTAAAATTACTGTAGTTTGTTTTTGTCTCTGACTGACAAAATGATATAGTGTGAATCTCAGGCTTAAAACATAATCAATGATGTTTTATGACAAAAAGAAGGAATGCACAGCCAGATTGGTACCAGGAAATGTTTACAGAAGGAGCTAAAACAGTTGCAGACAAGGGAATTTGCTGTGGTGCAACACACCTGTGGAGGCAACATTGGTGCCCTAAATAACCATCAGAAAAAGGGTCTGCATTTTTTTTGACATTTACTGGAAGCACTAAACTGCCCGCCACAATGTGCTGCATTAAATGCTTTTATTTGGCCTTGTTTAAAGGACAAGCAAATGCCCAAAACAACTTTAGATAAGCATTCTGGAACTTAATCATATTTATATCCTTTAAAAAAAACAAATAGGCTACACATGTGCCGCTGATGATAGACAATGAGAGGCATGGCCACCGTTTTAATGAGGGTTTAGAGGTCAACTCCACCCTCATAAGAACATCTTTTAGAAAGAATGGCCTCTTTAAAATATGTTGATATATCATAGTCTGTCCTGTGAATTCATTACTGTATGCCTGCTATGCTTCTGGATGCCTCATGGAAACTGAGCAATTTACTGACCTGCACTGAGCCTGGGCATGCTCAGAAGAGGCAGACAGGGGATTAACATTCAGTCATTGGCTGTGATGTCAACTGTCAAATCCATAACGGACAGTTGCTAACTGGAAGAACCAGGAAGCAGAAACAGGGGAAAAAGGACATTGTGCAGGATTTCAGGTTAGACTTATATATTCCAGATTTCAAACTATTACCGTTTAGGGTTTTGGGGGGTGATTTACCTGTATGTAAATTTTAATTTTGGGTCTGGACTTGCCCTTTAAGGGAAAGTTTTTTTTTACAAAGTAGTAAATATAGAGGCCGAGGTACCAATTAGATCCCGCTAAAGCGGAATTCACATCTTTAATCTTTGCATCCTAATACAAGCATAGTATAATAATAAGTGTCGGGACTCAGGCAAATTACTTTTAAAGTGCCTGTCCACACTTAAAACAAAAAACTGGTGACCTATCAATTATCTACCTGCAATCCTAACTGCTATTTTTCCTACTTTATTACATACATTTGTTACCAGATTTTTATTTAAAGTTGTAGCAAACATATCTGCTTCTCCCTTTGCAATAAGAGCTTTTTATATGCTTGAGCATGTGCAGGGGAGGCAGTAGATGAAACAGTAAATCATTGATTGTGATATAGCAGTCACAGCCTTGATTGACTTAGGGAGGGGCAGATTACTGTATCAGAATGGGACCAATACTAATCCTTAATATCTGGTTAGTAATGGAAATAAAGTGCAAAATATTTCTTTTGGTTTGGGGGCAGGTAATTGACAACTGACCAGTTTTTGTTTAAAGGGTGAACATGCCCTTGAAATGAAAGCAAAATAAGAGGTAGAAACCTTTCCATCCCCATAATCTGTAATTTTATAAAATAGTGACCCTTTAACACAAAGTGATGGTACTCACAGGCTTATAATTTGGCTCAATCATCCACTGTGGCCTATATTTAAGTTGATTGGGGCAAATTATCATCTGCAGTTTCTCTGTGTACTAGGCCTTAAAGCTTTCAATTTAAAGATAATAAATCAACAGATTTATAGTCACATGCCTTGCAAATGACACCAATGGCAATCTATCAAACTCAGAGAATAATAAAAGATTAGAAATCAATCTGACCCCCAAAGAGTTGGCAGTATTTCCCATTTCAATTATCTTAATGTTCCCATCCAGCATTTTGTCTGTGTATAAATGCATCCAAAATAATGGCTTCCTGTGTGCAGGACACCTAATAGAGTCTGTTATGGTTTTGCCTTTGACTCGGTCCCAGGGTTGATTCAGTTACTCTGGAGGTCTGAGCATGTTTGACCCATCCAACAGCCAATCAGTAGAAATTACTGATTGTAACATTATAAGGAAGTGGTGCATCCTGGGAAGAAGAAGGACCGTAACAGAACCTGAAATGGCAGCTCACTACTGACCACAGCAAAGTATAGCAAAAAGGAGTAGAATAATCAGGCATGTGTTATATAAACAAAGAATTTAAAAAATAATATTTCCAACTGAACTGCCCCTTTAGAACCTTTGGGTGAATACATTTTGTTTCTAAACCTTTAAATATTTCTTTCAAGCTCTAGTTCCTTAAAGTCATATTCCTTAAAACCGTGACGCAAGACATCTATATATAAAAACTTGGATTGTTACTTCTAATAAATAGGGTAACATTTTACAGAGTCACATTAGAGAAAGTTTGCAATCCATATACGAAAGGAATTGTGAATGTGCCGTTATGACTTACTGGTATGCGTTTATTAAAATGTGTTAAGAGACCTACCTGGGGAGTTTGTGTTCTTTATCACCAATGTTTTATTTTTCTGTGGTTGCTCCTAAGGCACAAACAGAATACTTCAATATAGTCTTAGCAGTATTTAACAGGTGGCCATATGTCACTCTTACTAAATAAACAAGCAACTAGTTGGTCATAGAATGACTAGCACATCACACACTGTTGTGGCTTTATATTTGGAGACACATTTAGTTCCTCCCCCCATTTGTCCTATGTCAGTATTTCTGGTCTGGTTAGAGTTCCGTTATAAAATAATTGTATTACTAGTCACCTAGGAGTTACCAAGTAAAATCAAGAACTAAATGTAAGGTTGTGAAACTCATTTTTTATTACTCAGTACCAGTTCAACAAAAACAGTAGTAGTGTCGGGCAGATGTAAGGCCTGATATGCTTGCCAACCATAGATAGGGTTTGTTGGAATGAGGGGTGTACAGTGGTGTGAAAAGGTGAGAGATATTTTATATACAACATTTTCTTGTAATGCTTCCATAATATTTATTACGGGAATTGTATGGAAGCTGCAGGGGTATACTTTATTTTTCACATGCTGCTTCTGCATTTTGCTTTGCTATTGTATAACAAATGATAGCAGAATCTGTAGTGTTGTTTTACACCCGAGGTTAGAATTAAACCTGGTAAGGACTAAATCTTTTACTATGTCGATACATAAAACTTTTCTTTTTTTCCTCTGACAGTAGCTAAGTACCTGTTATAAAAATAGTCAGGATATTCATGACTATTGTATATTATAAGACATACACAGGCCTGTACATGTAGAGTTGCAGCGCTAAAATGCCATTTGCTGATGTAATAAAGTTTTTGCAGCAGCTGTGTGTACATTTGCAGCAAGCAATGCAATAAAACTATAGCAACACATTTTTAATTCAAACGTAATATTAGTCTATTCCTACTCTACTGTCTCTGTGACAGGCATGTGTTATAAGCTATCACATGCCCTAACCCTAAAAAAACAATGTTTTCTAAAGCTAGTTACAGGCTTGCAATCAATATCTGTGCATTCTTCTGCCTTAAGGAAATACTTTTCCCCCAGGCTTTTTTCATGCTCTCTCCCAGTAGTAGGATACAAATGGGCATGCTCAAAGCCAAAGGCTTGCTGGTGATGTCACAGCAGGACCAACTGTATATTCTTCTGTATGTTTGGATAGATTACAGTTAGAAGCATGAACCTTGGAATGTATGTATAATTTTATTTATAAAGTGCCACTTGGATATGTAGCGCTGTACAGATAAATAAAAATTAAATACAATTTCATACATCGGTTAAGAATACATATATATATATATATATATATATATATGTTATGGATAAATTGATACAAGTGCAGCATGCATTGACGCATTAGGAAGGAGATCCCTGTCCTGAACAGCTTACAATCTAAGTGTGTGGGACAACATACAGATACAAGTGGGAAGATAGGTACAAAGTGCTTGAGAGCCTAACTATCATTTGTTGTGCTGGTGCTCAGAGAGGTAGGCGAACAGCCTAGATTTTAAAGGATGTCACCTGGTGAAGAGAGGGAGGGAGAGAATTCCAAAGGTAGGGAGCAGCAAGATAGAATGGTTTAAGACTGGAGGAAGCAGTATTCGTTTGGGAATTGTGGAGGGCATGGCCAGGAACATAAGGGACCAAGAGAGAAGATAAGTAGGAAGGTGCAGTAGAGTGAAGAGGCTAAAAGGTTAAAAGAAGGGTATTGAATATGATTCTTTGTTTGATGAGAAGCCACCCTATGAACTGAAGCATCAGGGTTCTCTTTTGCAGGAGAGTGAGATGATCCCAGCTGCCGAGTTTAAGACAGACTGGAGAGAAGAGAGATGACAGGCCAGGAGTCCAAGTAGTTGAATGTTACAATAGTCAAGACGGGAGATTATAAGGACATGCATGAGCATTTTAATATTGGAGAGAAAAGGGCGGACCTAGGCAATATTGCAAAGGAGAAAACGACATGTCCTAGTGACATTGTTAATGTGATGATGGAAGGAAAGAGAGGAGTCAAAGATCACTCCAAGGCAGCATGCAGATTCAACTGGGTTGATGACCATATTGTCAATACAGATGGAGAAGGGTGGACTAAGTCCCAGTTTAGGGGGGTAAATTATTAATTCCGTTTTAGATAGATTGCGTTTAAGGCAGTGGTGCAGACATTTAGAGATTTGGAATTGAACTTCAGGGGTTAGTGCGGGTAGTAAATTTGAGTACCATCAGCATACTTAAAGCCAAAAGATCTGATTATTTCTCCCAGAGAGATAGTGTAGAGGGAGAACAGCAAGGGTCCTAAAACCAATCCCTGAGGGACCCCCACACTAAGTGGAACTTGCGAGGAAGTCTAATTAGCAAAAGAGACAGAGAATGATCTATTAGAGAGATAAGAAGACAACCATGCCACAGCTTGATTTCGGATGGCCAGAGAATATAGAATTTGCATAAGAAGAAAGTGGTCCACAGTATTAAAGGCAGCCGATAGGTCAAGGAGAACTGTCCCTTGGCTTTGGCAGTTCGTAGGTTATTTGAGACTTTGCAGAGGGCCGTTTCAGTTGAATGGCCCGGTCTAAATCCTGACTGCAAAGGGTCCAATAGGTTATAAGCATGGGGGTATTTAGTAATGCGTGTATAGATGATACGTTCTAAGAGTTTTGACACAAAAGGTAAAAAGTAAACAGGACGATAGTTCGAGAGACAGGTAAGGTCCAGAGAGGGTTTTTAAGAAGAGGTTTGACGCACGCATGTTTAAAGGAAAAGGGAAAAATCTGTGCTATTTGGGCCCTTTAATTTTGTCAGTAGGACACGTTTGTCTTTATGTGCAGTGATGACATCTACAACTGCGCTTCACAAACGAAGAATTAATATATATGCATCATGATTGTGAGTTAAGGAATCTATTTTGAAGACACATTAAATATATTAAACAATGAATGACATTAAATATAAGCTTATCTCACCGTGCTTGGATATGGAAATTCAAACTTTACATATGCATCCAAGTCATTAGGTGCAATCCCTGCAAGAGAATGTATATCTATTAGAGCAGGGATTCTCAAACGGTCTGCCTCCAGATGTTTGGAAATTACAACTCCAAGCATTCCATGGCTTCTCTCTGTAGTTGAGGAATGCTGGGAGTTGTAGTTTTCAATCATCTGGAGGCATACTGTTTGAGAACCCCTTTATTAGAGAATCTAGTAGCAAAAAAAACCTCTAAAAAGCATAATTTAATTCATAATTTAATTACCTGATGGGGCTGGAAGGTTAATGCCTCTTACAATAATCAGAAGCATGTCTGTGCTACTGAGCTCAGAGAAAACTCTAGAAAAAACAAAGAAAAAAAACAGGCCCATCTTATTGTATCTAGAACACATAAACATCCAAAAAAGCAATATTGAATATAACACCAAAATATCTGATCAATGGTTAGGGATATACAGTAGCTTATGTCAAATGAATAATGTAATATAGAATCTGACAACTGAAATAAAAAAAGAATTCCCCTCTTACTCCCTACAAGAAGAGTCATTGCACAATAATGATTATCTCCTTTATTTTTATTTGTTATCAAGACAAATCTACACTAAAAATTATTGAACAAAAAAAACAATATTGAACGTTTTAAACACATTTTGTGGCTAAAGCAAGAATGTATTGTCTCAACAAACTCGTCATTAAATAAACAACTCAGGTTTATGATCTCTACAAATTTTGGGGGAAATATATTTGACCTTTCTACCTTATGTAACCATTTTCCTATGACTTTATAATGTGAAATATTTAATATTAATCCCAAAATGAAAGGCAACTTTAGTCTAGTCTATTTTGGTGGTTAAAGGGTATGTGCACCCCTTTTTATACATTTTGATATATAGTAGGTTTGCCTCCCCCAGCCCCAACCGCTATAATACTTTTGTCAGAATCTCCACCAATCATTACTTACCTTACCTCTTTCCTCCGGCGTACTGTCCAGGCCCTCTTCTTGCATGAAACTGCAAGCAGGTGGCTGGACCGGCAGCCGCGTCCGTGATTGGCTGAGAGGGAGCCAATGAAGGACACCGCTGCCGGCTATTCAGAACACCAGGGGAGAGAGGTAAGGTAAGTAATGATTGGAGGAGTTTCTGACAAAAGTATTGTAGTGGTTGGAGCTGGGATGTAAGGTAAGGATTTTATTACACTACAGAGTGGGGCCAGTAATGGGTTACATTATAGTTTTGGGGGTAGAAATGCCCTTTAATGCATAAAATATTTAAAATGTTGCCTCTATACATTGTACCTTTTACTCTGAAGACATGCTCAAAAAAGTTGACACAAACTGTGTTATACCTGACTATTTTAAGTGTTTTGTCCTCAAAATGATAAGGAGGAGGCTCAAGACCCTGAGCTTGAGAGAGTTGAAGGATCTCACAGTTTTTCTTGCACTCCTCAGCCATCTTCTCAAACCTTACATAGAAAAGCAGTAAGGTTATATCAAGAAACAGTTACCATTGTACCAAGTGAAAAAGGACAGTATGCCTAACAACTATATTTCTCCCCAAAACACAATTGGAGCATTAAATAGTTTTTATTGAAAGCTATTGCATTGCAGCAACCAAATGCTTAAATAAATCTGACAAATCTATACCAACAGACAGAATATTCACCAATATTTTGACACAATCAACCAAAATATCAGACCAGAAAGCAGATTGGGTAGTAATATTGTCCAGTGTCTACCATACCTTATGGTGGCTCATGTCAGTATGTCAATGACTTCCCAGGAAACAATGATACAATCTTTACCCCTAACAATATGTTATATCAATGTGTGCAATCTGACCCAAATATTTTAAGTTTACTTCCCCCGGGCTGTATATTTACTTTCCCCGGGCTGTATATTTACTTTCCCCAGGCTGTATATTTACTTTCCCCAGGCTGTATATTTACTTTCCCCAGGCTGTATATTTACTTCCTCCAGTCTATATATTTACTTTCCCCAGGCTGTATATTTACTTCCCCCAGACTGTATATTTACTTCCTCCAGTCTATATATTTACTTTCCCCCGGGCTGTATATTTACTTCCCCCAGACTGTATATTTACTTCCTCCAGTCTATATATTTACTTTCCCCAGGCTGTTTTTTTGACCGGCCATCACTGTGAAAAAGCTGTAAGGAAAACATTTTTACCATTTACTAACCTTGTGGTTTCTGCAACGTTGCCCATTTGTGTAAACTGCTTGGAATAGCGCATGCATTGCTATAAAGACAACAACAAAAACACATCAACACCACCTTTTACAGGTGTTCCATGTACACTAGCTGCATATTACTAATTCTCTGTTTAACAAATATAGATTTCTGATAGGAGAAAAAAAATAAATTGTTCATTGATTTAACACCAATAATGTACCTTTAAAAATGTTTGTGAAAAGTTTCCATGTTTGAAAAGATATTGGTAGTTAGATAAGGTACTAGCGAAGTCCCCTCCTGTAAATAAGTTGGGGAGAAGACTAGCAGAAACACAAAAAGCATAAACGCTAAAGTAGGGGGAAAAACACTACCTATTAGAAAATCCTTATTTATATACAGTGAAGAGACACAAAAAAAACATTTAAAACAAAAACACTATAAAACATCAAAAACACTATATATTAAGATTATTTGGTATATGTAAATTTAATTTAAATCACAGTTAAATACAAATAGCCTGTTGTGTTAGCAACTAATTTTCCTCTCATCTCCAAGTAACCACCCATTCAGTTCAGTTTAGAATAAATCACTGAAAAGTATTTTTTGGAGTATCAAACTTGTGAGCATCCATTAGATATTAAGGTATCCCAACCTGTGGAGTCCTGTAATATCACAGATGCTCCACTCGGAGTGTTGGTCCACTGTACCAGGAGCAAGCACAAGAATTTTAAGAGTGGGATTCCTGAAAGGGTTATCATGGGCAGCGGTGAGCGCATCGCACCACTCCAATATTAAAGTTTGTTGTTTTTTTTTTTTTTTTTATCATAGTATACCAACATAGTATAGTAGCAATAATGGTATAAAAAAAGCTAAAGTGCTGTTTGATAACAGAAGATACTTAACATGTTTCGTGTCCAAACACCCTTTTCCAAGTTACTGGTATTGATATATAAAGTAGAGTTGATCCAGGGATATTTCCGAGTCAGGAAGGAATTTTTTTTGTTTTTTTTGCCTTCCTCTGGACCAACAGTTAGGCAGGAAATGAGAGTATTGCTAGATAAGTTGGACTGGATGGACATATGTCTTTATTCAACAAAAAATACTATATTATAAAGTAGAGTTGATCCAGTGTTATTTTCGATTGCCACTTGGAGTCAGGAAGGGATCTTTCCCTCCTACATAATTCTGGTGTGGTTGCCTTCCTCTGGATCAACAGTTAGGCAGGAAATGTGGGTATTGCCGAGTAGATTGGACTGGATGGGCGTACGTCTTTATTCAACCTCAAATACTATACTAACATTGTTCTATCCTTAGTTACAGGTGTAAACCTCATTATAGTAAAAACAACATATAAATCCTTGTTCCTTTCTGGAACACACATAACTTTTTTCTTGCTTGCTAATAGCCAAATTCTGTTAAGGATAACATAAATTACCTCATGCTGCTCATGCAGAAGCTTTAGCAAATGACTGTACACTTCATCAGAGTTCTGTGGAAGTTTTGTGTCTTCATGCTCCACAACAACAAAGTCACTTTCCTCATCTTCTGGAAGAGATGGCACCTTATAGGGCAAAACAAAAGGAACTTTGAATGAAGACATTATTTATAAACATTTATCACCAGGGCAGATTTCACACAAAAACAAGCTTATAACCAACAAGATAAGATTCCCTGAATGGCAGGTATGTGAGGTTGTGGTGCCAGAGAAGCTAGCAGAAATCTTAGTAAGGAATGCCGGCCATTTACTATAAAATATAATACAGGGCACTGGTTGGAGTACAACCAAATAGAGTAGGGGAGGTGAAAGGTCAGAGAAAGATCTCTTCATTTGAACTGCAACATTGGATAACTAAATATCCCTTATTAATACAAAGGGACATTAACCACACCATCACCCTATCAATTATATAAACCTATTAATGTAAAATAAAGCATAACTAGTCATATATAGTATATAAAGGGAGGGGGGGCAATGTCAGGTCAATCAATGAAGGTTTGGCCTAAACAGAGCTGTATTTTAGCCATATCCATTTGATATCATGCAGAAAAGGATTTTATACAAGCAATCAACCAGTGTATTTTTGAAAGGATGGTTTACAAATTAAAAAGAACTGCTGTTTAAAGCAGAAAACTGTAGTCTACAAATGCCCTCTATTTAAAAGCACAAATTCCTATGTTGGACACCCCCCTCACTGCTGAAGAAATCCAAACAGCCATTGAGGGATTAAAATCTGGCAAATCACCAGGCCCAGATGGCATTCCAATAGAAATATATAAGAAATACAAAGGCATACTCATTCCACAACTACTTAATATGTATCAGCAATCATATAAAACAAAAATGTTACCTTACACACTATATGAAGCAAACATAATCCTATTGCTAAAACCAGAAAAAGAACCAACTGAATGTGGGTCATACAGACCCATATCGTTACTAAATAACGATTACAAAATACTAGCTAAAATACTATCCAATAGATTACAACGAGCGATCACTACTATAATACACCAGGACCAAACTGGCTTTATGCCAGGAAAGTCCACTTCAATAAATATTAGGAAAGTACTCACACAACTTGTAACAGACCACGATAACTCAGGAAGACGAATTATAGTCTCCCTAGATGCCCAAAAGGCATTCGATTCAGTCGAGTGGCCATTTCTCTGGACATGTATGAAAAAATTTGGATTTGGGGAAACATTTATTACATGGACACAAATATTATATAATAAACCCATTGCCACCCTTGTGGTAAACAACTCCACATCCAAACAGTTTGCCTTAACGAGGGGTACAAGACAGGGCTGCCCCCTATCACCATACCTCTTCGCACTAGTAATCGAAGCACTAGCTATACAAATTAGAGTACATGCCTCTATACATGGATTTCAGCTGGGTATATATGAAGAACGCATTGGTCTGTATGCAGACGACGTAATCCTCTATCTAGATAATGAAAATGAATCCCTGCACACAGCTATGCAAGTTATAGGAAACTTTGGAGAACACTCGGGCTTAACAATGAATTGGCAAAAATCTGTATTGTGCCCCCTTGACATCACCCCTGAAAATATTAGACCACTACCATGTCCTATACAAACACATACCTCCTTTAAATACTTAGGAATGACCATCCCAGCAAACAGTAACACATTTTACGAACATAATATCGCGCCCCTACAAAACCTAGTTAAAAATAAATTACAGGCATGGAAAACATTACCAATTAACCTAATAGGAAAAGTCAATCTAATTAAAATAATTCTGCTTCCGAAACTGCTATACATATTACAACACTCAATATGCTATATACCACAGCACTTCTTCACCACAATCAACACTATGATTACAAGGTTTCTATGGGGACCAGGCAGAGTTAGAATTAAACTACATACACTACAACAAACAAAAGACAATAGCGGATTAGCCCTACCAGATCTGCAGCTGTACTATTTAGCATCCCAGATAAGATATATCCAGAACTGGGTAACAACCCCAGATAACCTAACAGTATCTGAAAATATGTTATCACAATATCTAAAAGGACAATTCTTAGCCTACCTGAATATGCCTACTAAACATATAGTTGGAAACGGTACCTTACTACACACACAATTCTGGAGAATCTGGAAAGAGACACAAAAATTAATTAATGTCAAAGGCCCCACAAATGCTACACCCCTATGGAATAACTGGGAATACCCCGAACTCGCAACATTCTCAGGTGCACCTGACTGGTCCAGACTTGGAATCACTGAATTTAGCCATATAATCCAGAATGACCATATAATGCAATATAATGACCTACAACAAGCATATAATCTACCCCCACACTATAGATATAGATATTTCCAGCTTAAACACTGTCTGACAACACAATTTGGAACAACTGAAATAAGTCTATCTAAACACCCTATAATAGGAATACTCCGCACCCAAGGATTACAGGGACTCACATCCCGAATTTATAATTGTTTAATCCAATGTAAATTACTGCCTTACAGAGATGCTACAATGAGAAGGTGGACCAGATATGTGCCAGATCTGGAGGAGGAAGACTGGGGGGACGTGGCGGGTTCGCACAGATTGGTGTCCCCGGCTGCTAATAATAGACTAATACAGCTATTTATAATACACCAGGCATATATGCACCCAGTCAAACTCCACAGTATTAACCAGGACAGACCCTCAACCTGCCCAAAATGTCACACAGATGGGGCAGACTTCTGGCACCTCATATGGGAATGTCCCAAAATATCACAATTCTGGGAAAATGTAATTACGATACTAACCAAAATAATGGGGATGCCGATGTGTGTGGACCCTAAACTGCTCCTACTGGGAATAATAGAGGAAGGTACCATTGATAGATATACATCTACTCTCCTCAGAGAGACGCTATTTCTTGCAAGGAAAACAATCACCCTTAAATGGATGGCGCCCGACCCACCCACTATACACCAATGGTTAGCACTGGTCAATACAACTGTTCCATACCAAAAAGTTCTTTATAAAAATAGAGGCTGCTCGTTAAAATTCCATAAAATATGGGATATATGGTGCAACTCACCTGAGACACTTAACTAAACACAGAATACACCTAATATACAAGCACAACTTTGAATAATGCGCACAAACAAATGGGAAGGCAGGAGTCGAAGTCACAGAACATAATTATTGTTTATTATTTATGGTTAAATGTTTATTATTAATTGCAACAACTTGAAATAACACTGTATAATACAAATGTTATCCAGAGAGACATAAATGAACATAAATATAATTCTTAATGTATAAATGTATAAAACTATTGTTCAATCCAAACTGTATACCATCGAATATACATGCTGATACGTGTCTAACTGTGATAACTTGAATAAAACGAAGTTTAAAAAAAAAAAAAAAAGCACAAATTCCTGCCTTTAAAATTACTCCAGGATCATGCTTCTAGCTGCAGTCCATACAAACTTATAGCAGTATAAGGGGTGGTGCTTCTTGCTTACACAGTGAGCAGTAAAATCACCACCAAGCCAGTGAGCATGCCCACTTGTATCCAACTGTCAGAACAGAGCATTGTCAAGTGGATCATAAGCCCCACCCCCATTTTTAAAGCTAGTCACAAGCCTGAAAAGAAAACAGTTGTTTTCCCTAAAGTGTCCACTGAAAGAGGAAAGCAGATACTGATCGCAAGTCTGTAGCTAGCTTAAAAAAATATTGATTTTTGGAGGTGGGACTTTTGGGGATGACACCTGTTCTAATAACTCACCGTGAGAGTGTCGGATGAAGACTAAAATGCATCTGGGGTTTTGGGGGATAATCTTTTGGAATATATCTACAGGCTTATCTTTAGACTGAATTACATAGCTGTAATTTTCAGTCAAAAACTTTAGAATTCCAAATCAGTTTTCCTACAGCATATTGTATACAAGCAGAACCTAATACAGGTGATATCCTCAAGAATGTTCTAGAGCATATCATCTGTATTAGGCTAATAAAAACTTTACTTTGGAACAAAAAAATGGTTAGATTTTTAAATAAGATCATGTTTCCAGACACTGAAATCCCCACAACCACCATAGGGCACTAAAATATAAGATATGTTTTATGTGTATCCAGTAATTCCTGTTTCAAAAACTCTTGGGGTTATAGTTGTGTGTTCTGTAGGTAAGATATGAAAAACCTTTCCCTATTTCCTCATCCTAACCTTGGAAATATCCACAAGTTTTCCATTCATTACTTGATCGATCGAAACCTGCAGGGTGTGGGCAACTCTCATATGTTGTTTGGCTTGTTCAAGGTCATTTTTCTGCTTGGCCTGGAGAGCAGCTTTTCTGTACTGTTTCTTGCGGTTTTCTAAGAATTCCAGTTGCTCTTGCACTGAGACAAAGTGACAGTATCAGGAAATAAATAGGTGCAGTGGATTTACTGATAAGAAAACATTTCACGAATAACAGATTATTTTAACACAAATATATTAAAATGAAAACAAATAAATGGCGCTAAGTATATTACATCTAAACTGTTATTTTTAACCATTTCTCTATACAAAAGTACATATTGTATTGGAGTTAGGAGCTCTAGACTGTGTCATAGCTTCCATTCCTTTCTTTGGAAGTTACTAGTGCATGATCACCTTTAAACTGGGTACACACATGCATCTTGCACATACATCTGCAAGATTCCGTCTGTCATTTTGTAATGATCATGCCACTCACAGTCCTGAGAGTTCTCCTTATGTCAGACCTGGACAAAGTAAGGCCCAGGGGCCACATGCAGCGGCAGCCCCTTGGCTGCCCCCTCAATACTAGACCTGTACCCCAAAAAATCTTAACACAAATAAATTCATTATCCAGTCTATGACAATTAATTAATATTAAGTTAATTTTATTAATAAACATGATGACTGTATAATTGATTAATTGAATTAGATGGAATGGATCTAACATAATATACACCTTCTATAAAAAATTGCATCTAATAAAAAAAATACAATGAACCAGGTATATTAATTAAATCATTTTTTAAAATTCAATTTTGCAAAATCTATAATGAGAATTAAGTTGAACCTATTGGTCCAGCCCTTCACAACAATCCAAGTTTCTCATGCGGCCCCCTGGGAAATTTAATTGCCCATCCTTGCCTTATATATACGGAGAATGCTCGGGACTGCAGATATCCCCCAGCCGCGGGCAACTCCCTAAAATTTAAGTACAGGGAGACTACCACAGACGAGGAAAATTTTCAGGCATTATGATTCCAAGGCTGACAGTAAACGTTTTTCGCCCTCGGGAAGACTCGGAAATGCGCTGCACACAGTAACGAGAAAGACGACCCAACAGAAATATTGCATGGTATGTACCCAGATGAAGGTAAAACCAAATCTATTCTTTGCAAGTGTTTACCAGCAGGAGGAAGTATTCCTTTTGTTTCTGTTTTTGATGATGTCACTGTGGGTTTAGTGGGCAGGGAATTAGTGTGGTTTTGCGGCTCTCTTGCACTTTCATCCTGGAGATAATAAAACATCAGACACTTTTTTAGTAATTAAAGATCGTTTCATTCACATTAAAATTAATTATCTATGAAAAAATGTAATATTTATAATAAAAGTTGGAATAGTAGGCAAAAAGTACATTTATTTGGCAAAATAAAGATCCCATAATATAGTCCACATACCTGGCTAGACAGAATAATAAAGATGGGTTTGCAATTCTATATCAATTTTTTAAAGCAGCCAGACTAGCTTAACTGACACAATGGATATACAGGGCCAACATTACGTGTCGGGTGATTCTAGAAAATTAATTCCTAGCCCCTCTTCTGTCCTTTGGGCCCGACAGATACCAGATGACCCCGAGAAAGTGCACTTCCCCCAGCAATACTGGGATCTCTGCTGTAATCTTCCACCTCCAAACTTTCCCACCAGGTATTTTTCAGACCTTTGCCGTGTACTGATAGAATAAAGGTCTACGGCTAGTAAAATATATGAGAGACCAAAAGGGCGAAATCCTCATGTGGGAATTGGCCAGTGTAAAGTTTAAACTACAACCTGAAGACTGGTATTAGTACACACATATCAGACACTATGTTTAATCCATACCAAAAAGAGTGGTGGGGAGTGGGTTCACTGCTTTAGATCTTTTATTACATACTCCCAAACAAGAGGCAGGATCTCAGGTCTGTACAAACTCCTATGGCAGGATTGACAACCCATTAAGATTCAACCAATATTAAAATGGGGGAAATGTCAGTCTGTCCTTGGGGAAGCTCAATGGAAAATAAACTTTCAAAATTCAAGCAAAAGCTCAGGTAACAATCACAAAAGTGAAAATATATAAAATCCTATATGACTGGTAAACAACCCTTCATGTTCTTTTTTGTGTAAACCCTCTCCTTCCTGATGTCTGTTTTAGAGGCTGTGACACCTTAGCTGACCAGCTCCATTGCTGGTGGACATGTCCTGAAATATAGCGAAGATATCTTAGATCAGGATGGCACCCTTGCCTTTTACAGCATAGTTCAATCTCCCGTTAAGGAGATCATCAGTTTATATTTCATTTATGTGCTGCCACATGTACAGGGTTATTTAATAATAATTTTAACAATAAATATTGTTAAAATGGTGCTAATTTTGCCCCAACCAATCAGATGTTAACTTTCAAATGTTACATATAATCTGATTGGTTGGGGCAAAATTAGCATAATTGTTAACAATAAGAACTTTTATTGAATAACCCTGGTAGTCTGTTGCTGAACAAATGGAAACAGGTCAGTCCAAATAGATAGGTGCTGCTCAGATGCATATGGTGGATTCCAGACAGCAAATGTTTCAAATGTCCACAATATGGGATATTAAGGTATTACATATAGAAATTCTAGCTGTGGGTATTGTCAGGAGAACCATGGGCTCCGTTGGCAAGCCTCAAATAGGGACTTCAGGAGACCTATTTGGCTGACACCCATATGGTACAGCATTTAGTTAGCCTGGTAGGGTATAAGAGTGAACTAAAGTAAATCTTTCAATGAGTCTGAACTTACTTTATAAGCAGACTTACAATCTGCATTTTGACACTGTGTTTTTTTTTAATTTCAAGATGTACTTAGATATATAACTAAAAAATTTGAGCCTGTACCTATGTGCTCCAATTTTTGTATAAAAGGATTATATTATTGACAGAAGAGGGAGTGTCAGGGAGAGGGATAATCTCTGTGCAGTTATGTGATTGGCTGTCAGATTCTAGGAAGCAAGGTTGCAATATCCTTGTTTTGATCTGCGTTTTAGCTGGGTTTACCCAGCTAAGATGGATAGTGGAAGCTGACTCCTAGTACCCACAGGTTAATTTTATAAATCACCCAGTAGCCACAGCAAAGGGAGGGGTGAGACAAAGCTTGTTGTATGTTTGTGAATGTGCTCCATCTATTGGGACAATGTTGTCTGGAGACTTTAATTCTCCTTTAAGCATTTAGATAGAGGACAAGGAGAAACAAGGATGCATAATGAAGTTTCCACTTGCAACAAAAGATTTTTTTTTGTTGGGGTTGGGGGGTCACTACCAGCATTAAATATGGGGATCCCAGATTCAATGGAAAAATCTGCCCCCATTTCCTTACATCCAGCAGGATACCCAGTGGTCTGCAAGAGCTAGCTGTAAGTTGCAACCTTTTGCACATATTTTAAAGACACCATTGAAAAGGCGTTAATTGTCACACAAAAACTAGCGCAAAAACCCCCGCAAAATTTATTGCATCGCTTTGCACCGGGCAAAGAAAAAAAATTGCGACATGGCGCAGGCATTGCAAAACCTTCGCTAATCCGTTAGTACATAGGTTAGTGTGATTTTAGTGCTTATTTTCTCGTTAGCACGGGATATTGCCTCTACCCTGTCTGTTCTTACAAAAACAAACAAACCTCATCATCACCCACCACCTCTTCTGTTCTTGCCAACTTTTGCGCAGCCTCTAGTGTTTTCTCCACACTGCCTTCTTCCTCTGTTGTTTCCATACCAGGCAGTGGAGGGAAACCTGTAGGGGGATAGACCTTGTATTATTTTTAAGCAATTAGAACTTTTGGGGAAGCTAAAAGAATAAAAGGGTCAATATTCACATGAGAGAGGTGGGTGTAAATGGAATTACCTGGTGGGGCTGGAAGCTCTGCTAAGTTCAACTGTCTCCCAGCTTTGTGAGCCCTAATAGCATCTTGGTATTGCTGCATGTAACAGAAATTCAGACAATGGGTATGTTTAAATTATGAGGCAGAAGGGGAATTCACAGTATTGTGCAGAAAAAACTATATTAACTAACTAGGATGTGGATTCTTGGCTCAATTCTATGTCTTTTTACAACAATATAATAATAAAACAAGTGGGAGTATTTACCTTAGCAATTCTCTCATGCATTCTGGCCTTCCGATCATCTCCACTGCTTTTCGCTAGCTGTGATGCCGACTTGTATTTTTCTAACCGCTGCTGTAAAGCTTCCAGCAATGAATTAGCTAAAGGTCCTGGGTAGAGAAATAAATTTTGGCGAAGCTTGGATATACTGGATTGTATCAAAAGCAGAAAATATTTCTGGGAGTCTGGGAATACAACATTGTTGACCAAAAGGACAAGAACGCTATGCCAGTAAAGCTCCAGTAATCGCAGATGCTAAAGTTGCTAAAGAGAGTGCTAATTTCTACTATACCACACTATACTACACTAAAAGAATAACATTAGATATGACAAACCTTGTTTAAATTATGAATATACACACTAAACCACAGATGAAAACAAGGATTCCAAACCCTAAATTATCACAATGCTCATATTAAAGTAAAAAAAAAAAAGAAAAAAGCTCCTGATGGTTCCCGAAAGTGTCTTTAGGAACAGAGACCAAAAATTCCCACTAAAACTTTCCAAACTACACTCAATACACATGAGCAAACATAAGATAACCATCCATAATAAAGAGAACAATCACCTTGAGTGTGATTAGCAGATGTTGCTTGCACTGAAATCTTTGATTCAGCTACCATCATGTCATGTTCTGAAAAAAAAAAAAAGTTATATTTTCCTAAATGAACCATCCATCCTATCTACAGAAGGTCAATTACTTTCTGTACTTACCCTCTGGAGTGGGAGGTATATTACTAAGATCCACTGGCTGTCCACTTTCCAAAGCTTCCAGAACCACACTGAATTTCTATGTCAAAGTAATAACAAAAGCAAAAGATGAAACTTCCCTTATAATATATCCTTAAAGGGCATGTCCACCCCCAAAACTATAATCCCCCCCAGTAATGGCCCCATCATGTAGTGTAATAAAATCCTTACCTCACATCCCAGCTCCATATGGTTCTCCTGTAGTCCCCCCCAAAGTCCCAAAAACTGCCCACCAGGAGGATAGCAGAGTCCATATAGGATCTGCCTCCTATCTGGCCTCTGGGAGTAGTTTGGCATGCGTACTGCAGCCCTTCTCCCCCTCCTCCCCCTCCCGATTAGGATTCCCTCCCCTAGTTTAAAAACCTTTTTATATAATATTCCCCCTGTCCCCCCAGCCCCAACCGCTAAATTTTTATTATTAGAAAGTGCCCCAAACATTACTTAACTTCCCTCTTTCCTCCGCCGCACTGAACTCCCGGCAGCTGCATCCGTGATTGGCTGCCGCTCAGCCAATCACAGACGCGACTGCTGGTCCGGCCCCTCTGCTTGCATTTTCTCGCAAGCAGAGGGCCTGGCAGTGCGGCAAGGGAAAGGGGGAAGGTAAGTAAAGTTTGGGGCACTTTCTAATAATAAAATATAGCGGTTGGGGCTGGGGGACAGGGGAATTTATATCAAAAAAAAAATTTCAAGGGTGGACATGCCTTTAAGTTTGCAGCAGATTTTCAGTACAAAAAGTTATTTTACAGATTTTCTTTAACAAGAGAGTATTAGTTTTAGTTTAGTTGAGTATTAGTTTTTATGAAACAAACAAGTACAAGTCATGAACATATTTCATATTAAGTTATATAAATATATATTTCAATATACCATCATCTGAACGTTATAGATAAAGATGATACAACAAATATGGTGTATATACATTTTGAAGCCCATTACATAATCTAATATATATCACTATACGTTATATACTCAAGTGGAGCACTGGTAGAAAGTTTATCTGTGTAACCCTAGCATTCTATTGTCACAGGAAAATGGGAATAAGTGATCTCACCTGTCTGTGAATAGATACATTTGCAAAGTAAAACATTTAAATGCCATCACCTTACATTTATAAACATTAAAGGGCATGCCAACCCCCAAAACTGCATAGTGTTAAAAATCTTTACCTTATTCCTCTGCTCTAAATGGTTCTCCTGCCGTGCCTGTTCAAAGTCCCATAAAGCGAAGATTAGCAGAGCTAAATTTGTAAAACAAGCCCCAGAAACCGACTTACCCAACTGTGTTCCCTTGGCTCTCTGCATAGCCAGATTGCATCTGTGATCACAGACGCAGCTGCTGGTCCAGCCTGTTTGCAAATTCTGCCAAACAGGGAGCCTGTAAGAACGCTCAGGACGGTGTGTGTAAAATGTTTAAGATTCTGTCTGTCATCTTTTAAAGATCTAGACCTTTAGCTATCCTTTCTTTATGTTTTATTGGAAACTGTGAAGATTTTGCACCATGCAGTATTCATGTTTTCGTTGGCCTTTTCCCTGTTAAATTAGCAACCAGGTTTTAAAGAACCTGCCCAAGAAGAAAGCTAGGTCCATCTTACTACTTTGTTTTTCAGCATATAGCTGATAATCATCCCTCTGACCTAATATATTTATTTATTTTATCAAGTAAAAACTTTGAGACCAATTCTGTACCTTACTTATCTTCATGTACTCCTTGGCCTTTTCAATGTCTCCATTTTGTTTGGCTTTCAGAGCTGCCAGTTTGTATTCTCTTTGTCTCGCAAGCAGTACATTTTTTGAGTCTGTGTAAAATTAAGTATATCACATCATGACATGAACTGTAAGATCCCACCTACATCATTAAACAGCATTTAACAGTCCATAACTGAAAAATAAGAGATTACAATACATCAACAAGATTAACTTGTTTACAATTGTGTATTGTTTATATAGTATATAAATAGATGTTCTGAAATTAAAGCACACCTGTATCATTCTCAGCAGTACTTTGTGTCTTATCCACAGCCTCCCCGTCACTGTTTGTGGTCTTGCTGGAAACCTCCTCCAATGATCCCTGGTTGATTGCAGGCTCTGTTGTTTCTACTGGATCATGGTGTAGGTTTTCGGTTTGCACCTTTATGACAGCTGTTTGGGCACCAGTTTGTGGATTAGCTGCTGGTTTCCCACTAGCCACTGGAGGTGGAATTTCCTCTTCCTGTATAGCCCTTCCCTGTTTCGCAGAATTTAGCATGGATTCTAGTGTCTAACAGCAAGAGAAAAGAGTTGCTGTGTTCAGCCATAAAGAATAATGAGGTAGAACTACAAGTTTGCTCCACAAGCCTGTCCTTTCTACAATTTCTAGTTAATTAAAAAAAACAGTTGAATATCAGTTGAATGATCAGCACTCACGTGCCTGGGTGCAAGTCACAGCTCCATACATTATACAAATAATTGATAGCACTCACATGTCTTCTTATTTTTAACCTAAAGGTTCGTACACACCTGAAGATTTGTACCAGACCCCCGAGGCCGACGAACATCCGCCTGTCGATCCGCCAGGTGACCGAACGCATACACACGCGCGACTATCGGCCGTTTCAGGTGTTCGTCGGTCGGGGGTCTGGTACAAATCTTACCACACCTAATATGTACGCCAAATATCTGCATTTCATTAAACCCTTTGGTGAAAAATAAGACCTGCGAGTGCTATCAATTATTTGACTTGCGGTATATTATATATATGCGCTGCGTTTGAAACTTTATTTTGAGTAATTTTAATTTATCTGCTTGCACTTATCCCCGTTTGTATACTCTGTATTTTATAATGTACAGCGCTGCATACCCAAGTGGCGCTTTATAAATAAAATTATATACATACATACATTTTATAGCACTTTTTGCACTAATACTTAGGAGTGCTCCACTGGAGTGTAGAACCCCCGCAACTAACGCTCCTCACTTTACCTCACTACCACAAAGTAATAACCATTGCAAACTGAATACTGCATCGTGGGAGTGTGGCAAGATGGCGTTTATGTATTGCATCATTCTGTCTTGTTAAGCCTATTTCTAAATTAATTAACCCAAATCTCAGTGTTGTATGTCACCAACAAAATGGGATTATTAAATGCAGATATAACAAATATGGATTTTAGGGTATTGTTTAATGCAAGTTTTGGGTTCTGGCAATACATTTTAGGAGTAGATGGATTACTATTTAACACACATCCTAAACTAGAAAGGACAAAATGCTTAAAACTACTCAGTATGTACAGCTGTCTAAACCACCATAGATGGTAACACCAAAGCTGAAAAACTCAACATCTTCGGGACAGATCTTAGCTGTCAAATGGTTACTTTATATTTAGGCTTATACCTAAAGCATTATGTCTATGCTACATAAATTCAAGTCTAAGCTTAATTAAGGCTTTAAATCTTCTTTAAGCAAAGAAAAATAATTAATAAAAAGTGTTTTATTTCGTCTTTCCACAAAGCCATACATTGATTCACACAAACCTTTAGACCCCGTTCATAGCGCCTGGCCTTCGCACTCTCTTTGAATAGTTTGGCATTGCTAATTGCTTCCCTGTAATTGATTATCCGTAGTTCTAAAACCTGTAACATTGCTCCAGTATTGGCCTGCAAAAAAAACACAATATAAGAAAGGAACCAATTACATATTTTAAGAACACAATTTTACTTTGGCTTAACTTGGCAGCAGTTCAACATCTACACTCTCAGTAAAATGTTATACTGTAATATAAACGGACAACTATACTGAAAAATAAAATATAATTCTAGCTGAGATTGTTTACAATACTTTTACTTTGATCCACAGTCTAGTTTTCTAGAATCGGAAGTTAAAGTTCAAGCGCAACCTTATCTCTTTCTTGGCTGCTGACAGTCCCTGGGTCCTAACTTCCAACTCCATGGAACTTAATTAGGACGGTTGATGACCAAAATATATTGAGAGGATTGCACTGAGCTTTAACAGCTGGTTCCTAGAGAACGGGACTACAGGCCAACTTATGCCAAACTCAGAGACAGCTGATCACATTTCATGTATACACACACATTATTTCTGAAGATAAACAGTAAAATGTGTCTTTGCTATCTGTGACAAAATAACTAACCATTTGAATAGCGACACAGCCAAATCATGCAGGCTGCAAATAGCACTCTTCACAGCCTGTGCTTTTGTATACTTCCACCACTATGTGACTATGCAACAGACAGATAACGGAGGTGCTATGGAACACCGGATTGGAGGATAACAACTTGTACAATCTCGCTGTGGATCCCAATCCTGTACACTTATAAACCCTTGCACATTGGGTTAGAAATTAATGAAAACACAATTTTTTAAATGCAAAATAATCTACAGTCATGCACAGCTTTGAGATCATTTTGTGTCTTTATTAGCTCAAAATAAAATATTTTATGGCACAAAAACCTCCAAATATCAGCTTCTGCTAACTGCTTTGAGGCATCTGCACAACTCACTGTATGATCAGATACCAGTTTGCAAAAAAGAACAAAAAAAACAAAACAAAAAGAAACCACACACTAGGATTTAAACTTTCAGGTAAGACATATCTCAGAAATATCTCACTTTACAACTCAGCTGGAGTTTGCATAATAATAATGCTATTAGCATAAGATCACCTTATCTCCCCTGTTTCCTAGGCATTTAACAGATCTTAAAAGAAGCTAAATCAATTAATAAAGTGGAACAACATTTCTCATTCAGCCAAGGGGGACCCAGGCACCTTAGGGGGTTAAGTGTTCTACCTCCAGGAGCGGACACTTGAAAATTGAAACTTTTTACAGGCTCCTGTGCTCCTCCCCTTACCTTATATATTCTAGCACCAGGAGTCTGCTTTCAGTGTCTTCAAGTGTCCGCTCAGGAGTTGGATCACTATCTCCAATCAAGTATTTTATTGGGAAGGAATTAGCTGGAGGTTTCCTACCTTCCACCTGTTCCCCAGGTTTCCCACGCAGCAGTGGGCTTGATACCCGCTCCTAGCGTCCATCACCTCATCGCGCAGCAGTGGACTGTCCCCCACTCCTAGCGATCCCATCTCCTAAATGGCTGGGAAGTGCCAATAGGAAGGTATATGGGCTGGTCACTAACTGACCTTGTATGCAGTGAGGCTCCTCTGTTACCGGGTCGCCTTGGAAGGGTTCCAATTCCTTTCCGGCAGGCACTACTGTGGACCGCCTCCTCTTCTGACAAGGTAAGAGCAGGGTCCTCTGGCATCCGGGCAGGAGCTTCCCCTGGCTGGTGGGGACAGAAAGTAGCGCGCGAATGCGGGGGCGGGACTTCCGTTTTTTTCCTGTACTTTCTCTCCTGTGAGCTCCGGACCTCGCGATCAGCTTGCGGAGTTCCTCCAAAGGGGAAAAACGGGCCTGGTTCCTGTGTTAATCTCTCCTGCTAACTCCTCCTCGGATCTTATCTACTAAGCTGCTGAGTTTCTTTCCTCCTGTACCTGACACCTACCTATCTTCAGGAAAGGTTTTTTCTTTTTATTCCCTTATACTGTTCTTATATCTCAGATTTTTAACTCTATACGGTCTCCTTTTCTATAATGGCCAGCAAGGGGTCGCTCCCGTCCCGCCAGAAGGGAACGAAAAATACTGTTGCCACATCTTATGTGTGCGCAATCTGTCAGGCTAAACTGCCTGCGGGCCATTCAGGGCCCAGGTGTGCCTCGTGCAATGCCGCACATGAAGCACCTTCACCCTCAAGCCCAGACGACCAAGAACCCGCTTGGGCCAGGTCGATCCGTGAATCTTTGGATTCACTTAAAAATTCATCTACAGGGTCTTCCCAAGACGCAAACTCCCAGGGGATCCCTCATGATTCTGAACCGGCATGGGCTAAGTCCCTAGCCTCTTCTGTGTCTTCTTTATCTGCTTCCATTGCACAGGTCCTGAATAAATCTGGACAGCCAGCGACTTCCGACAGGGACTGCAGACCAGCTACTTCACGGGAGCCGGCCGTTTTTATGGTCGAGGACTCAGTTCAGGAGGACAACGACGCTCCCGAGGAAGGTGAGATAGAGTATGATGCTCCCGAACAGGATTCTCAAACGACGTTCACAGCGGACGCTGTAGATGCGTTAATAAGGTCAGTACTTACTGCTTTAAATATTCAGGATTCCGAATCCCAGGAAGACCCCACTAAAACATTGTTTTCCCGAGTTATAAAATCTTCGGTACAGTTTCCCTCGTACGATCAACTAGATAAAATAGTTCTTCAAGAATGGGCTTGTCCGGAACACCGTCTATCCCTCTCCCAACAGTTTAATTTTATGTTTCCTTTCCCAAAAGAAGACATAAGAGAGATGGTCATCACCTCCCACATTCGATCCCCCGATTGCTCGTCTATCCAGGGCCACTACCATCCCCCTTTCTGAGGCGGCAACATTTAAGGATCAAAACAATCGTTGTATTGACTCTTTCTTAAAAATTTCCTTTGCTGCTTCGGGTGCTGCGCTGCGTCCTACTTTTGCTTCAGCATGAGTAGCTAAGGCCATGGAGGTGTGGCTCAGTCAGCTGTACCAAGAGATCGGTTCAGATCCGGCCAAGGCCCACCTTTTAGAAATAATTCAGGATTTATCCGACGCAGCAGTGTATATTGGGGATGCGGCCTTGGATTCGAGCAGACTCATTGCCAGGGCATCGGCATCAGTTACGGTAACACAAAGGATATTATGGCTAAAAGCATGGGCGGCTGACCACGCTTCCAAAAGGGCACTCACCAGTCTCCCCTTCTCAGGAGGACAATTATTCGCTCCTGAGCTTGAAAGGATCATTTCTCAGGCGACAGGGGGGAAAAGTACTTTTCTACCCCAAAACCGACCTCGGAGGTTCCCCTCTTTTCACAGGAACCCATCCTTTAGGCCCTTTCGTGCCCCTTTGAGGCCAATTCTCAAATTCCCCCTGCAAAAAGAGGGGCTCCCTCACGACCCTCCTGGCCTGCCAAACGAGGTTCTTTCCGACCTGCAGGAACTAAGCCCAAATCATCTTGACTATCCCCCCAAAATTTGGGTGGGTGGTCGCCTAAAGTTTTTTCGCGAGATATGGAATTGTGTGTCCACGGACGCGTGGACTCTAAAGGTCATATCTCAAGGTTATCGCATAGAATTTTCATCCCTTCCACCCAACCGCTTCTTTCCTTCCAATCTGCCCAGATCCCTTCTCAGACGCAAAGCCCTTCACCTCGCCGTACAATCGCTTCTCAAGGCCAAAGTAATAGTCCCGGTTCAGTCCGACCAAAGATTTCGGGGGTTTTATTCCAACCTGTTCCTGGTTCCAAAAAAGGACGGCGCGTTCCGACCGGTATTGGACCTGAAGGAACTCAACCTGTACGTCGGACAGTCACATTTCAAGATAGAGTCCCTCTGCTCCGTCATATTGGCAATAGAACCAGAGGATTTCTTGGCATCACTAGATATCCAGGATGCTTATCTGCATATTCCTATATGGCAGGGTCACCAGCGTTTTCTCCGGTTCACAATCGGAAATTTACACTACCAGTTCACAGCCCTGCCCTTCGGTTTATCCTCGGCTCCCCGCGTATTTACAAAGGTAATGGCATGTCAAGCAGCGTACATGCGCCTTCAGGGAATTTTCGTTCTTCCATATCTGGACGATCTTCTTCTCAAGGCCCCCTCTCTTCTCTTAGCGACAAATCAAGTCAACCTATGCATACAGATCCTAACCTCCTTCGGGTGGTTAGTCAATTTCCACAAATCATCCCTGCTTCCAAGTCCTCGCATGACATTTTTGGGAATGTATTTCGATACTTTGTCAGAAAATATTTCTGACACCAGAGAAGAGGAAAGACCTCAAAGCCCTTCAAGCCATAACCGAACCTCTGATCTCAGGCGATGAGACTAGTAGGGAAGATGGTGTCCACCATCGAAGCAATCCCATACGCGATGTTTCTCTTACGTCCGCTTCGACGCCATTTCCTGGCGTCGTGGAACAGATCTCGGGAATCTCTGGATGCCAAGATTTGTCTCCCAGTACCGATCAGGCGGTCTCTGGTCTGGTGGACGGAGGATACCAATCTCCAAAAGGGCAATTCTCTCTGCCTTCCACGGTGGACAGTACTTTCCACGGATGCGAGTCTCTTGGGTTGGGGGGCGATCTGCGGGTCGCAAACCATTCAGGGGACTTGGTCCCAGGAGGAAGCTCGTCTTCCGATCAATGTATTGGAACTTCGGGCCATATTCCTGGCTCTCTCTCATTGGACTGTCTGTCTAGCGAACAAGTTTGTCAGAGTCCAATCCGACAACGCCACCACGGTGGCCTACATCAATCACCAAGGGGGTACGAGAAGCGACTTGGCCATGGAGGAATCTCACCGGATTCTCTCGTGGGCAGAACACAACGTTCCAGCCATATCGGCGATTTTCATTCCGGGGGTCCTGAATGTAGAAGCGGATTATCTCAGTCGGAACACTATAGATCCAGGGGAGTGGTCTCTACATGAGCAAGGTCGATCGTTTTTGTTCGAGGACTCGAGATCCTCAGGCATACCTAGTGGATGCATTAGTAGTCCCATGGACGTTCAGACTGGTGTATGTTTTCCCTCTGATAGCCATGATCCCTCTCATCTCAAAAAGATCAGACTGGAAAGGACACCAACAATTTTCAGCGCTCCCAAGTGGCCAAGAAGATCTTGGTTCTCGGACCTTCTAAAAATGTCAGCAGAGGATCCGTGGCCCCTACCTCTCCGTCAGGATCTCATCTCTCAAGGGCCCTTATTTCATCCGGATCTCAAGCGTCTAAGTTTGATGGCGTGGCCATTGAATCTGACATCCTAAAGAAAAGAGGTATCCCATCTTCAGTCATACCCACCATGTTGGCTGCGCGGAAACCATTTTCTTCTAAAGTCTATCATCGCATATGGCAAAGATATGTCTCTTGGGCGAATTCTAGAGGTTTTTCCCCTCGAACTTTCGTGCTGTCCAGGCTGCTGAGGTTCCTTCAGTTGGGACTGAACAAAGGGCTCTCCCTGAGTGCACTTAAAGTGCAAATCTCCGCCCTCTCGGTTTATTTTCATCGCAGGTTGGCCATGCGTAAAGATATCCAAACTTTCTTGCAAGGGGTGGCTCACTTACGCCCACATCGCAGGCAGTCAGTATAACCGTGGGACCTATCTCTAGTTCTCAGGGTGTTACAAGGTCCTCCTTTCGAACCTCTATCTTCCGTGGCGTTGCCTTTGCTAGCCTGGAAAACTTTATTCCTGCTGGTGGTATCTTCTATTCGGAGATGTCATTAGAGCTCTTCAGATTTACGTGGCTAGAATGGAATCTTTCCGTTCGTCTAAGGCACTGTTCGTTCTCTTGGCGGGTCCTCTCAGGGGATCCAGAGTGTCTTCTCAAACCCTGGCCAGATGGATACATAATCTTATTCTGCGCTGTTATGCGGAAGCAAGAGCTACTCCTCCCTTGCGGGTTGTAGCTCATTCTACGAGGGCGCTTGGTGCTTCATGGGCGGCTAGACGCGGTGCTTCGGTGGATCAAATTTGCAAGGCCGCTACTTGATCTTCCATAAACACATTCATAAAATTCTATAGATTGGATGTGTTCGCATCAGCAGACGCGACTCTCGGTCGTTTGGTTCTGCAAGCAGCAGAGGTTTAACTTTTCTGCCCTCCCTGTGTTGGCTGGGACTTTGGGACGTCCCCTAAGGTGCCTGGGTCCCCCTTGGCTGAATGAGAAAAAGAGATTTTGTTCTTACCTGTAAAATCTTTTTCTCTGAAGCCACAGGGGGACCCAGGCACAACCCTCCCTTATTTTAGTTAAACTTGTATTTACGTTGCTTTTGTTTAATAAGTTACCTGTTAGGCTTGTTGACTCTTCAATTTTCTTAGGATGTTTGCCTTTATTTTTTCATTCTTACTATCCATCGCTATCTATCTTTGGAACAAACTGAAAGCAGACTCCTGGTGCTAGAACATATAAGGTAAGGGGAGGAGCACAGGAGCCTGTAAAATGTTTAAATTTTCAAGTGTCCGCTCCTGGAGGTAGAACACTTAACCCCCTAAGGTGCCTGAAGTGTCCGCTCCTGGAGGTAGAACACTTAACCCCCTAAGGTGCCTGTGTCCCCCTGTGGCTTCAGAGAAAAAGATTTTACAGGTAAGAAAAATATCTCTTTTTCCTACCGTGTCACCATGTCAGGATGAGTCTGATTCTGTCTATCCTTCTAAAAAGAAAGGCTTCTCTGTGATTTTTCCTAAACTAAAAGGCAGTGAACAAGCATTTCTAGCAATTTCATAATCCTGCCATGATATTCATTTAGCACACAACACACCCATGTCTTTCCAGCTAGAACTGTACATTTTCACAGAAGGATGAAGTGTGATGGAAAGAAATTCAAAGCACAGGAAAGAGGTGGGTAAGGTGGAGAACTGGAGAACAGTGCGATCTCTGTACTAGGGTGCAGAAAGAGTTCCATGGAAAAATGTTACTATTCCATTTACCTTAATGTGTACAAACAATCTCTATTACAATGACCAATTTACAAACTGATCTAATCCAAAAAGGAACTAATAAGTTAATTTAAATCTTTACACAAAATTGGTCTGGCTAAGGCTATCAGCTAAGTACACAATTTTTTTAACCCATTTGTCACCCACTGTGCACATTGCAGTGAAATTGCAGGCTGCTCTTTGTAGACCAGTCATATCTATCTATCTATCTATCTATCTATATATCATACACAATATGATCGTTCTCCATAAATACTGTATACTGGTAATAGACGAACTCACAGGACTCATCAAATGTATCAAAACATGTTATTGAGCCAACATTTTTCAACCTTAACTAGGCTGTCATCAGACAAAATAACACACAATCTATAACCCTGGACACGTTTTGGCTACAATTGTTATTTAGTCCGATGATGGCCTAGTTAGGTTGAAACATGATGGCTGCGTCAATAAATCATCAGTTTTGCTTTACATTGATAGTCCTGTGAGTGCACCGAATTAACGTAATTAAACCATGCAGGGTCTAGGTTTTGGCCGAATTAACGTAATTAGACAATGCAAGGTCTAGGTTTTGGCCGAATTAAAGTAATTAGACCATGCAAGATCTAGGTTTCAGGGTGGGTTCCAATTTCCAGAAGAATTTTTGTTTAGGGGGTGGACATACCCTTTAATAAAGAAATCCTGGTTCTATTAGTATCACATACCCTAAAGCAGGGATTCCTTATACAGGGTGCCTCCAGATGTTACAATACCATACAATAACCAACATTCCTCAACTACAGAGTGATGCTAGGAAATGCTGGTTATAGTTTACAGACATCTGGTGGCACACTGTTTCAGAATCTATGCCCTAAATTAATACTTTGCTGAACATTTGTGGATTTTATTACAGCGCTCGGTTGTTTATCAGTCTATCAGTTTGGTATATCTGGGTTTAGCAAGTTTTGCCTACTGTATATAGAAATATAATGAGAAATATTCACTAATGTATAGGCACCATAAAGGCCCTGGGGGTAGTTGTGTTTGTATTACTGATTTGGTATCCTGCTACAGCTACACAACACCAAACACCAAGTACTTTTTATAATTGTGCAATTATAAAAGGGCATTATATGAGAATTGCAGAGCAGTACATTCTAATGTGGGTGGCCACATTACATGCACTTGCGAAACATTTTTTAAGCACATGCGATCATTTTTTTACCTGTATATGTGGACAGTATTTATTAATATCATTGTGTATGTGCTATATTTATTATGGAAGCATTGGTTAGCTGTAATGCTGACTGAATCCCTGGAGCTAGTTATTTAAAGGGAATGTACATCCCTTTGGAAAAAAAAATATGTTAGTAGTATGCAGGACCCCCCTAAACCTAGAGTTCCTTTTGGTTACACTGTTAAAATCCAGCAAGAGATCTCATACTTACAAGCTCTGCATTCCACCGCCTCGACTCTGCACTTCACGCTCCACTTCCTGGTAAGGCAGTCAGTCTCAGCCGTGACAGTAATGTCACGGCCAATCACTGACTGCAATTCCCGGACGAGCCTCTACTGGAGCTGCTCGGGAACAGAAAAAGAAGTGGAGAGGAAGTGGAGAAACAGGAAGCAGCGGTGGATGGCAGACTTGTAAGTATGATTTCTCAAGCTGGGAGCAGAATTAAACAGTGTAACCAAAACGACCTCTAGGTTTAGGGGGGTCCTGCATAAACTAATTATTTTCCCAGAGGGGTGGACATTGCCTTTAACTTGTATTTGTATCAACTGGTATCTTGTTCCAGTCACACAACCCCAGATATTATTCCCCCCCTCTGTAATATAAAGGACATCAAATGACATCATTTACATACGTACTTGTGAGTGTGTGTTATTTATGTGGATCTGTGCAGAGACACCAGTACCAGAGGTATTTATATATATATTGGTAGTGAACTCTATATTCATGTATATGTGGGGAGATGAAATAAAGTCACATGGAAACACACACATTTACCTTTTAAGTAAAGTTTCTTTCTTCCATCCTACCCTTCCCTTTTCTTCACCTAGGCTCACACAAACACTGATGCTAACCCCACCCCCACCAGGAAGTCTTTCTTTTGCCTACGGAAGGGGGAGGGGGAGCGAGTGCAGCTACAGTGTGTGTCTGCAAAGACAGAGGTATGGATAAACCTTCCATTCTGACTGTTCCATATTAAAATATGGGTTTCAGCTATGTATTACATTTAAAAGATTATATATTTTGTACCTAATATACATGAGTACAACACTTTACATACATATTTATGGTCATTTAGATGGTAATAGTGTGAAATGCCACTCATACATATATATACACCTATATGTTCCAGAACCTCTTTCTTTAATAAATACTATTGTCCTAGACCTGGAGTGCTCCGTACCCTTTTAATAATATATATATTATATATATATATATATTATATATATATATATATATATATATATAGATATCTCTATATATTCATTGGTAGCTCCTAAAAACGCAATGCATTCTCCTATGAAGATATAAATATTTTTATACAATACAAGGGAAATATATAATTGCCACACATATGTAATCCACATACACATAACGGACAGCCAGAACGAAGTATTGTATAGTGTGTACCAACCCTAAAAGATTGTTTGTCTAAATCTGCAGCTTTGCACTGGTTAAAGAGAGGAACCTGGTAAAAATGTACTAGTCAATAAGTGGGCTAGATTTGCCTTTGTCAGTTCACTGTGTACTGTTTTGTTATACAATGGTGAAATGGTTAAACCAAGAGTTTCATAAGTTAAAGTTTAAAAATTATTTATTGTATAGATTTTTAAAAAAAGCTCTAGTTGTAAAATTTCATTATAAAATTCTACAATGTCATACTGCAGCTTGGAAAGTCAGAGTAAAAAAAGTAGACTGCATATCTGTTTCATCTGTAAAACACTTCAGTCTTTAGATCAGCAATGGTTTTCTATTGTGTACCTGCAAATGAGTGTCGAGTTCTTGGGCAGGATCTGTGAGCTTAATTAAATCAGGTGCAAATGATTCTTCACTTTTTGGATGTGACGGTTCCCACTCTTCTTCTCCAACAACCTCCTGCAGTTCAGCCTAACAACAGAAATCAGTATATTCTACATATAGTACATCAGACATGAAAAAACATAAGGAATGCAAATTTCTTTCTTCTAGCAATATGCAAAGCAATATATTTTGTGGTTAACCACATGTTCTTCCTCTAGCCAATAATGTTACATGCTTGTACTAGAGAGATAAAATGTTTGCTAAATGCTTACCAACAAATCTTCATCTCCTTCCAAGTCTTCATCATCTTCTTCATCTGAGTTTCTCATACAGTCCTGCGCCATTCTCTCTATGTCTTCCATAGGGAGTGGAGCTGCACAAAGAGAAAGCTTAGTAGCAAGACCAAGGCACACTTTCTGAATTGGGTAATAGGACTAGGCTCACTGTGACCAAACTAAATTGATGAAAACTGATGAAACTGTATTTTAAATTTTCTAATTCTCTATTTAAGATAGTGATTTTAAATGACTTTTCAAAAAATAACGTGGTTCTTCTCTGTGAGAGCAAAAAGGTTGTGGGATGCTCTACAGGAAAATATTGTATTTGCCTTCTCTTAACACATTCAAAGGGGGCTTGGATGACTTTTTGTACAGGCATAATATCCCGGGTGACTACATCATGTGTGATTGTTCATGTTCTTGTCTAGTTTGATGTACTGGGGGGCATGCACCTAAATGGACGAGATTGTATTTTTGTAGGGGAGGTTGTTTTTTTTCTTAAAGGGGTTGAGCTTGATGTACTGTTGGTCTTTTTTTTAAGTAAATGTAAATATGTAACTATTATACTTAAGTCCAACAAGTGTTGGAGCAAGAAATACTTGTTGTACAAGCACAGGGCCAGAGCAGCAACATGACATGTTTGCATATGTGCTCAGGGAAGCAGTTGGATGGACAAGCATAATGTACATAATGTACAATGCTTGCTTCATTCATAGTTTAGTTTTATCATATGTAATGTAATCATATTATTATTATTATTGTGGATTCATATAGCGCTAACATCTTTCGTAGCTCTTTACAATTACATGTATACATTCACATCAGGCCCTGTCCCGAAGAGCTTACAATCTAAGCACATTTATTTGACCTATACAACCTATCAGTATGTCTTTATGATTGATTTGATGATTTATATGTATGTATATTTACATATGTAATGTAAAACAGAAAGAAAGTATCCTTAATAATTGTATTTCACATTTAAACAAAGATCTATTTCTGAACCTAAGCAATGTCCAATCATCAATATTTAAAGGGAAACTAAACTCAAAATCTTAACTTTTTGGGATGCTATGAAGCAATCCAGAACATGTCATGTCCACCCCCACAGTGCATTGGGCACATACAACCATAGCCCCTATAAACCCTAAAAATCTGCTACCACTTTTTCCTTCCTCAGCCCTTCAGGGGTAGCAGCTGTCAGTCCATGCCACTGACTTATTTACTGAGCCCTCGTCTTAGCCTTGTAAAGTGCAACTAGAAAGGGAAAGTTTAAGTATAAACTTTGAAATTGGCTTGAAAGGCCACATTTTGAAATGGAATGTGTGTTTGTGCTGATTTTAAAACTCAATAATGGCAATGTTGAGGATATTGTTGTTTTTTACTTACAAATATCAAAAAGTTGTGGATATCCAACAGGTAAGTTAAGAAGGTGCACTCCCTGAAACCTGTGCCATATCAGGTGAGTATATAATCCATATCAAAAAAGCAGGGGGGCACACTTGAAGATAAATCACAAATTTTCATTTATTTAAGTGCTCAACATGCAGGTACACAACGTTTTTAGTAGTATTTGGTTACACCTGAGGAAGGGGGTTGGACCCCCCGAAACGTTGTGTACCTGCATGTTGAGCACTTAAATAAATGAAAATTTGTGATTTATCTTCAAGTGTGCCCCCCTGCTTTTTTGATATTGTTTTTTACTTACCCTTTAAATATAGCTGTCACAGGAATTAATAGGTATGTCAGTTGGTGTGTACTCATGGCAGGTTGGGGGATAAAAAACTAACTGTTTTGATTATTAACCAAAATGTGTTTTTTTACTATACTTACCCTTTAAATATGACTGCAACAGTAATGGAGTAGGTGTGTCTACCTGTGACACGTTGGGGGTTTAGTTACCGCTGCCACAGTAATGGATAAGTAGATCAGTAGGTGTGTGTACCTGTGTCAGGTTGGGTGTCATTATATGGATTTTGCTGCAAGAAGCTCTAGTGTATTTTTTTTAATCATACACTGTTTGTTATAGCAGATTCCGTTAGTTTTATTATACTGTACATTTGTTTCCTATCTTTCTTCTGTACTCCTCTACCATTTGGCTCAGGTGCCATAAACTCAGTAGGGAGCCAAGAATTGATATTCCTTGGACCTTACGTCTAAAGGATACAGTAGACTTGAGTCTCCTAATCTCAGCAGGATGTCAAACAGACCTGGGAAATTGAACTTTGGTTTAACTATGATAAAGGCACAATCCCCTTTTCAATAACATATACATAACTCGGCCTATGTAATAGAATATGGCGGGCCGATATGAAATATGGTTCCAGGTAGGTGAGACCATTTGGTACAATCCAAACATCATGTATGTAGGTCTTAGTAGAGGCTGGAAACCTACATTAGGTCGTTCTGGTCAACTGTATTTTCCATAACTGTCATGTTTGGTGTCCATCAACTGGTAAATTCATGACAATAACTAATTTAGTAATTTCCAGTTGGTAGCACCTTGGACCACAGAGTTATGAATTATCTAAAAAATAATGTCACTGTGGGTGTGTCCTCCAAAGGTAATCACATATCTGACACACCTTCAGTCCAGTTTTTATGTCTGTTTATTAATTGCTTTTCTTTTATTAAACGATATTATATAAAATTGTTAAGCTGATTCTCCTAGTGCTCTAACAGAACTAAGTAGACTCCTGTCCTCTGAGACGCTACATATAGTAATTGTATTCGGTATTTCTTGTATCATCTGTTATTATTCCTGCCTGAGGGTGGCAGCGAGTGATACAGGTATTTATTATTATTTTACATTTATAGCCGTTAAGGCTGGTATCGGTTTCCACGGCCATTAGTAAATGGGTTTTTGCAGTAGTTTATATGGAAAGGGGTATATGTTAGAGACGACAACCTTCAACCTGGTTTTGACCCGGTGAGCTAGGAAAGCTCTGTTTGGTCTGAGGTTGAGAGTTGTGGTATCGTCACTGGTAGCGGTTCCCATAGCCGTTAGTGAGTGGGTGGTGGCAGTGTTTTATATACCTGGTAAGTGGTATATGGTAAGTGACGGCAGCCCTCAACCTGTTTTTGACCCCGTGAGCTGGGAAAGCTCCGTTTGGTCTGAGGTTAAGAGCTGTAGTTCCGTCACATTGGCTATTAAAAAAAAACAAACTTTGTTGTATGATTAGTCAAAATAATTTTTTTTTTTACTATAGTTACCCTTTAAATGTGGCTGCCATAAAAATGGAAGGGAAGGTCAGTAGGCATGTGTACCTGGAACAGGTTGGAAGTTAAAAAAAACAACCTTTTTTAATTATTGATCAAAATATGTTGTTTTTTTACTTTAGTTACAGCGGCTACAGTAATGGAGTGAGTAGATCAGTAGGTTTGCCGAGTTGGGGGTTAAAAATAAAAGCTTTGATGATAATTAGTCAAAATAGTTTTTTTGACTATAGTTACCCTTTAAGTATGGCTGCCACAGAAATGGGAGGGTAGGTCAGTAAGAATGTACCTGGGTCTGGTTGAGGGGGTGTCTTTTTTGTGTGTGTTTACAACTATAAAACTATCCTTTATTGACAATATATCAAAATTAGTTTTTTTGACTTTATTTACCCTTTAAGTATGGCTGCAACAGGAATGAAAGGGTAGGTCAGTAGGTGTGTGTACCTGTGTAAAGTTGGGGGTATGTGTTTTTGCATGTATGACCATAAAACTAACTTTTATTGATGATTGATCAAAATTAGTTTTTTGACTATAAGGAAGTATGGCTTCCATGGGCATGGAAAGGTACGTCAGTAGGTGGGTGAGTCTGTGAGGGGGGTTGAGGGTATCACCATTTGTGTTTATGACCATGAAACAAACTGCTTTAAAATATTCATATTTGAGGATTGTTACCATTAAAGTCTATGGGGAAAAAATGTCCCGTAATTCGCAGATAATGCCGTAACGCTTCTGCGGTTTCCTTAGCTAGGTAATAGCAAACTTCTCCTATATGCCTCACACGTCTGTATCGAATTTCCTGTTTCTAGCTCAAAAACTGTGGGAGGAGATACAGTCCAAAAAAGCGGAAGAATAAAACGGAACAAAAATAAGAATAGAAAGAACAGTAATTTGGCAGTTCAAGGCAAATTAATAAGTCATGGTCATTACAGAGGCATAGTGCACTGTCAAACAGCCAGAGTTGGACATACATGCAGACGCAGTACCAATATGCTCTGAGAATCAAAAGAAGAATATTGTATTGTATTTTTTCCAAAATTAAGGGTCTGCTACAAAATTAAGGGTTTGCCTGGCTATTAATCTGTAACAACAATTCAAATGTTACCTAACTGCAGTTACCTAGTAAAAAGCTACAATCTGATTGGTTAATGCAAATTAACAGCATGGGAAAATTTTGTACCTCACAATCCTCAACTTTTTTCCCTTAACCCCTTTTAATTTTAAAATAGTAAGACTGAACCCAGGGCAGTTGTAAGTTCTACATGATTGATTAAAAGTAAATAACTTTACGGGTTCAATATTTAAAACGTCTGGTGTTGAGAATTTTCCACTAGCATCATTTCACTGCTGATTCAAGAGCAGGTTATTATTCTCCTTTTTTATCATGGATAGGATTATATAATTTGTAGCTCAATCCATTGATATAGGGGTGAGGGAAGATTTACTTTAATTAATTTGACTTTCTTGTGAATTCTCACTAGCCTGAAAGAGGACTACAATACATTTTAAGGGACAGAAGTTAATCCATTGAAGACAAAGTCCAAGTGATTCACCTAAGAAAGAGATTTAAAACAACCTATCACCCAAATTAATGAAAGCATTGATGGATTTGAAAAATTATACAACCATCGTAGTAAAAATTGCCAAAAAGGGGGAGAGCAGTGGAACTTTTGGAAGATGCACCCAATTGCCAAAAAGGGGGAGAGTATTGGAACTTTTGGAAGATGCACCCACATACAGCCAATCAAGCTCTGATACCTAGGGTCCAGAAGACCTCGTTAAGATGAGTCTAACATGATAAAAACATGGAGGTTTAAACAGGCCATACATGCACCCATTTTTTCCTGAAGTATAAACTGCCAGAGCATAGACACCCCAAGGCGAAAAAACATTACCATATGCGTTGCAACCAGCTGTACACACCAACCAACACAAACAGCTGTGTTTATTTTTAGTGATTTATTGGTGTGTACAGCTGGTTGCAACGCATATGGGATGCTTTTTCGCCTTGGGGTGTCTATGCTCCGGCAGTTTATACTTCAGTGTGTCTGTTTTGATCCCAGTTTGCACCGCACTATTGTGCGTAGCTACACCTTATATTAAGTGGTGCACGTATCACGCTATTATATTTTGACCCATTTTTTCCTATTGGACAAATACAAACATTCTTATCAGACCAATTTCAATCTTACAAATCTGCAACCATATGAGGATTTTTGGTTAATTAAAAATGTTCAATTATAATGCTGTTTTGGTGACAATCAACATATCCTCCCTTGACACCCATATAAATTTATAGATTGGTACTTTTTGACCAAACAAAAGTATGTTAATATGCCAACTGAATTTCTGAATTTAAAGGGCAAAATTACATTTTTACTTTCTGTGTTCTATAATTCCCCCCAACCCCCAGAGTACCTTTATTTTCTTCAGATTCCACCTCTGTCCTGATATATACAAGTTAAAAGAAGTCAGGATTTCAATACACCACTCCTGCTTGAGCTGTCAATCAAATCCCCTAACAGCATGCCTGTATAGTGTATAGGCTTACACAGGATTTACAGCAAGTCTCCCAATGACTCCTTACTTCTCAAAAATGCTTGGCAAATACTGGGTTAGAAACAGAAGTAAAGGGAAGGAGAAGTCCTTCCCTTGTGAAGGCCCCTCCTCCACAAGCTTTTACCGATTTATTGCCTGTCAAAGGGAGACAGGCTGCAGTCATTCAGGACTCTGTCTCTCCATACTCCCCCCCCCTACTATTCCTTACGTAGCACTATCTGCAGAACAACAGAGAAACTTCCTCACTACAGGATTACATACCAAGGTTTTTTTTGTTTGTTTAGAAAGGTTAGAGTGATGTGTCATATGTAGGAGGATTAATGCACGAGCGGCTTGTTTCACAGGCTTAATGTACAGCCGGACTAAATGAACGGGGGAATGACCAGAAAGGGGAGGGGGAGTGTGGAACCCTGCAGTAAATCAGACAGTGTGCAAACACGGAGCCACAGAGGAAGGTAAGAATAAGGCAGAATACACTAACCTTTTTTTATGTCTGGATTGGAGCAATGTATAAATTTCACTATAGATGCCCTTTAAGATTTTGCTTAAAGAGGAATTTCTAAATTGCACCACCTATTGGTGGCGACATAGAGAAGATGTTTACATGGAGTGGTATAGAGAGTGAACTTTTTTTTAAATTGTACTTTTAAACAGCATATGCTCTAAGAGTACATTTATTCAGAAAAAATACACTTTTTAGATATGACGTCAGTTAAAATACAAATAGGATACAGACCACCCTTTAAGAAGTGACTGACTTGAAAACTGAATGTTTTTCTAAAGGTTCATACACACGTGCAAGAGAGACAAGCTGGAAAGATTTGTAGAGGGGCTATAAAAGGTGATGTGGGTATAAAACCAAAACAGAATTAAAAAAAAGTGAGAAAAGGAGACAAATAGAATTAAAAGCTAAAAAGAATGGAAACATCATTAAGAATGATCCCAAGGTTGGAAAAATAGGAAATCCTAGAATTGTGTATAAAAAGAACAAAAGCCTGAAAGATATAAGAAAGAGGCAGGGCAAAAATAAATGGCTGGACAAGATGCTTTGGTTGGAGAATGTTTAACTTTGATGCTTCCAAAATCTAAATCCAAGGTGGTAAAAATATGGGAAAGACAGAGACGTCTTAAAAAAAAAAAGATTTGCTATGCATAAGTCACACATTAAAACAGCAAAAGAAAGATTTGCTAGAAATGAAAAGCAGCGGGAACCCTGTACCTCTTCATTATGCAAAATTGTCTTGAACGGATATGGTATATTGAATATGTCTGTAAATATCGTGTGCACTTTAGGTGATGAATAGAGGTCTTCCCAGGGAAGACGTTTGTACTTATGAGGGATATGTACAGATTATACACTTTACCTCTATCTAGGTTGAGAAGTATAGAGATGTTAAGGAGTTAAAGGCGGTAAAAAGCTGGATTGCAATTTGTCACATTATAGTTTTCTAATTAGGATGCCCTGTGAGATGTTGAATAATGTAATCAGTGTTGGTGGGGGCTGAATTTTAATCATAGTTATCCTTTAAATAAATAATGCCAAATAACCAAATAAGGTAGTTTGTTAATGACTTACCTTTTATTTTTTGCTTCGTTTTTAACTTTTCCCCTGTTAACGCTGCCAGTTCAGCTTCCAGGTCTCTATCATCAGGGTCATCTGGAATGCCAAGCATCATATCCTCGGGATTGAAGTCTACAAAAAGTCCCAGCTGAAATACAGTACAGACAAGTGTAAACTTGTACACAAAACACAGAAACTTGGAATTTGAATAAGATCAGCTGTGATTTAGTAAGCTGGATAACTGCACTCTTTTCTCTTTATTCCTCTATTCTTTCAAATGCATGTACAACACAAAATGACTATATAACAGTATCAATCAAGCTATACCTTTTCATGTTTATGTACCTCCTTTGCTGCTGCAGCTCCTTTTCCCTTTCCCTGACCAGTCTTTTTGCCAGGTCTCCTTCCCAACATTGCACCTCATGGACGTATTAAACACTGTGATGACTTGTTAACTCCTAAAGTAGCACACAATAACACTATTAACAGCAAGTTGATATTTTACATCTAATGAATGGAATTGTTCACTTTCAAAACTTATTTAATAGATATAGGTTTACCTGGTCATATGCAGTATGGAAATACTCAGCTTCTGCCGAACAGAAACAAAAAATTAGATTTCAGTAATAGAAAAATAATAAGAATGCTTTCCAGTACAATTAACAGCCCATGCAGTCTTCAAAAAGCCTTGTAAGCATGTGCACTTATTGGCAACGCACCCTGAACCCAGCATTCACATTCTCTATGCAAATATTTTCAATTCAGTAGTCTCCACACCAATATGAATGCCCTGATAAGACTTTTAAAGCTGCTAGTTACTATGCGGTTTATATTCTATCCTGAATTGAAGACAGCATACCAGAAACATTACAAAATAGTTGATTTTACTGCTATTTTTATTATTTTGCTTCCATTCTGTTCCTAACAAAATATGATGTTTCTAAATGTGCCTATTTCCTTTGTTTTAGTTCTTGTAGCTCAGCAGATCAATGCACTATTTTTAGAAACATATAGCCCATGAGGTTACAGGTTTAAGTCCCCAAAATCTGTTTTTTTCCCCTCAATACTTGATAGGAAATAAGCTGCCAATATTACTCTTGTTTTTGAATGAAAAGCAAAGGAATGTTTTTACAAACAATTGTACACTGTTTAATCCATTATCTGTGTCTAAAAGGCTGCGGGATCTGTGGTTACATTATCTGTGTGGTTGGTCTGTCAGCTTCTAGGGGACAAGGATGCAACTTCCTTGTTTTGATCTGCTGTGCATTAAGGAGCAAGTGAATTGTAATTGTATTGCCCTATATGTTCTTTAAGAACATATGGGGCAATAATGTATTTTTGAAGCTCAAAACACTTCAAGCAATACTCTGTATATGTATTTATAAGGCGTCTAGCACTTGTTTGAAAATGTGCAATGATGACATATGTTTGAACATGTAGTGTCAAATATTAACAAAGTTTATCTACTGTATTTGCAGAGAAAAAAAATATTTATTACATTTTCACATCTGCTTTAAGGAAGCATGCGAATACTACAAAATTGAAAGTCATAACATCAATGTATCTCTATCCATGTAGTCTTCAAACATCCCCGGGAGGATGTGCACCAATTGGACATGCCCCCATACCCCAATATTTATTATCTCCGTGTTCATTTTTTCATTAACATCTCTCTACATCAATATATAAGCCCATGATAAGACTGTAAAGCCTGTTGTTATCCTAAAGTTTATTTTCCACCATTAACAAAACTAAATAGCAAGCTACTTTTTTTGCTTGCATTCTGTTCCTAGAAAAAGACGAAGTTTCTGAATGAACCTTCTTTGAATGTCTTGTGCTTGTGAAGGCTCTCATTAATCCAGGTCATGATATATCCGTGGTATGAAGTTAGATCAACTGGACTAAAAAGTTTAGTTCTTGAAGACGTTTTGCTAGTCATCCGACTGGCTTTCTCAATTAAGAATGACTTGCACAAATCATTCTGAGTATATAAAGCCAGTAGGATCACTATGTCTGAAAGAGGCATGATCTCTGTACTGTAACATGATTGCCTGTCAGCATTTAGGGGAACAAGACATCTGCTTCTTTGTTTTGCTACTCTGTGCACTAGAGAGCATGTTCAAAAGATCACTAGGTACTCAAAGACTCTCAGCAACACAGAGGTGATTAATGGGAGTTGACCCCTAGCACCCACAGATTAAGAAAATAAATCAACCAACAGCCACAGCAAAATGAGAGATGAAACGCAGATTGTAGTATCATTGTGAATGTGCTCTATCAATCGGGACAATGTTGTCTGGAGACTTAAGTTCCTCAGTTCAGTAAGTAAGTAAAAAAATTGTGTTATGGCTATAAATTATCCTTGCTGAATAATAACTAAATAATACAACTGGTTTTATAGGATTTAATATGCAGTTCTCTATATCCAGTAGATAAACTACACTGTATAATTATTTTACCGACATACATGATAAAAAAGATTCTTTAACCTAACATCCTGGACTAACTCGCCTTTTCTAACATTGCTAAAACGAACAATGTGATGAAAAAGAGCCTGGTTCTGTCTTCCCCTTCTACCATATGTTGAACATTATCACAAGATATACAACACAGTGTTACGCATCTAGGGTCATCAAAAATATATGTCTATCAAATTCAACCCATCTTATTTCGGAAATAACGTGATATTATAATGGCATTTAGAATACAGAAAATATGCTTAACATTCTATAAAGCCAATACTGAACATTATACAAAAACAGCTTAAGGGAGCTCTCCCTCTACAACTGTATGATATAATTAGGACATTTTTATGCTTCTATTATTTCCACATAATTAATATAGGGGCACACTGCAAAACAGTCCTAGTTTAGAAATGTATAGCCAGTTTCAAAATCAGGGCTATCCAATGTGTGATTTTACTGCTGCTGACCTACAAATACCTAAACCACTGTGCTTTTTGTATGTATATGTATATATTTTCTCCAGAGTGGGGTAACTACCCCACATTTACATAAAACAGCAAACACCCAAATAAAAAAAAGAGAAACAAAAACATGTATAAGAGAAAAAAAAGTTACAGGGAGAGTCAATAAAAGTTCTTATCGTTTAAAATGGTGCTAATTTTGCCCCAACCAATCAGAACTTACCGTATGTAACATTTGAAAGCTAACATCTGATTGGTTGGGGCAAAATTAGCACCATTTTAAATAAGAACTTTTATTGAATAACCCTGCTTGTGAAGGTTCTCATTCATCCAGGTCATGGTATATCTGTTGTATTCAATTATATCAACTGGACTTGAAGTTTAGTTCTTGAAGATGTTTCGCTAGTCATCCGACTGGCTTTCTCAATTCAGAATGACTTGTACAAGAATCTGTGGCAATTGTGTACCCTGGAAAATCCCAATTAGCATATCACAGACAGGTGGTAATTCGTAAGCCAGTGCATTACTATGTGGGTGGCCGTATTGTATGTGCTGTGATCTCTGTTTTCGGAGCGCATGCTATCCATTTTTTTGCGAACCGCATAAGCTCCAATAAATACTGAAGGCATATCAGTGCAAAGCCTGTATTGTCATTGCACATTTCACAAGTTACACCATCATAATGTGGCCACAGCCTTATAAAGCTTAAAGGGTATCTCCACCTTCAATACAAACTTTTGCTGTAGTGTAGGGGACCCTAGCCCACCCCGCTGTTTGCTAAAAAACTCATCAGGAATGTACTTGCAGATCTTTCTTCCCCCGGCGTTCTGATCCGGCCCTCTGCTTGCAGGAAATCGGAAGCAGGGGGCTGGGCCGGCAGTGCAGAACGCCGGGGGAACGAAGCAATGTAAATACATTCCGGATTCGTTTTTTGCAAATGAACACAGCGGTTGGGAGTGGGTTAGGGTCCCCTAAAATACAGCAAAAGGGTTTTAAGGTAGGGCACCAGGCAGCAAAGAGGGATCCAGAGGGAGGGCAGGGGAGGGCTCCACTGCACATACCAGAAACCTTTCAGAGGAAAGGTAAGGGGCAGAAACGTTTTTACACACAGACAGGCTCCTGCTCTTTACTTTCTGGGACTTGACTAGATACCGAAGGAGAACCATTTGGAGCAGAGGGGTAAGGTAATAATTTTTATAACACTACACAGTGGGGCCAGCAGTGGGGAAAATGTTAGTTTTGGGGGAGGACATCATGCCCTTTAAAATTTAAATAGACGAGTATAGGCATTTAGTATGTTATAATTCTTTAAAAGGGAACTAACATTGTCCCAATAGACATTCAGAAATATACAACAAGCCTCTCCCATTGCTGTTGCAATTGGTTGATTTATAAAATAGCCTTGCACGCTATTATCTACCAATTTGGGTTCCATATTGTATTCTACCATACACAGTACACAATGGCATTTGCCATTAACGATATCGACTGGGACTCTGATCTATCTGATGTATTTAATACAACGGGGACTTCTGATATTGTGGACAAAGATGATGAATTCTTGACATCATGCAAGGTGTACAAGAAAATTATATTACAACAACTGAAAGTAAAATGGGAACTATCTAGTTTAGAGATGTATCTCAGAAATAAAATGATCCCAAGGGGGTTGAGGATGAGAGTCCCACCCAATTCCAACTTGGCACAAAGGGAAGGATTTAAGACTAAATGGGAGGAAGCGCTATCAGAATTGTCATTTAAACTGATGGCCCTAATTGTAGAGGAGGATATAAAAGTAATGAGAGAGATAGATGATAAGGTGAAGGAGTTAAAGATCAAATTGGAACAATTTCAAGAGGAAACTACATTTTCAGATTTTAATAATAAATTAAAAAATGAGGTACAAAAAATGCAGAAGGAAATAAAAATAAGGAAAAAAAGAAAGTTCCAGAGAGACAGTGAGGATTATAGGAGAGGGGAAGTGTATAGGTGGACTAAGAGACAATTACAGGATTTGACTTCAGATGAAGAGACTCAGGATAAAGGTATCCCTTTAGGAGGAAAGGGAGGAAAAGGAGTAGAAGGGGAAAAAGGAAGAAAAGAATATGGAAGGACTTCCCCCCGCAGATTGAGGGAGAGAAGGAAGGGGGTAAACCCCAGGAAATAACTCCCGTGGAGCCTAATGATAGTTTGCGAGTGATAAATTATAGCAATATACAGCTGGATGAACCAACTATTTCAGTTTTGAGTAAAGGGTTAACATTTGCACCTACAAGCAAATTGAGTAAATTTGATTTTATTAACTCGCAAACTATCCTTTCCCAAAATAATGTTAAGGAAGGAAAAAAGACCACTGGGATATGGGTTTGAATAGTGAAAGAGATAAAAGGGCGCTAGGGGATTTGGAAGCTCTCTTGAGTGAGGAACTAGCGAGACTGGGATCAAGACCAGAAAATGGAAACTTGGCCCAAAATTTTCGAAACAAGTCCCATGGTATCCATCATACCAGATGGCCCCGATATAGGGATGTTTCTGAATTGGTCACAAATGAGTGTTCAATCCCTTCCGGATAAATGTCTAATAGAAGGGATTTTGACCAAAAAGAGAGAAAAGCATTAAGAAACCTGGAATCCAGGATGATTTGATTGTACGCATTGCAGATAAGGGGAAATGTAGTGGTCATGACAAGGACCAATATAAAAGGGAGGCATTATGCCAATTATCGAAAAAGAACAATATGAAGTCCTCCCGTCTAACCCTTTGATAGTATACAAAAAGTTTATGGAACTGCTGTCAGGAGCTTTGGTGGATGGTGTGATTGAGAGGGAAGAAAGGACTATATGTATGTCCAGAACGCAAAACTCCCAACCTTTACACCATTCCAAAGTTCCATAAAAACAACGGTTTCCCCCAGGTCGACCGATTGTATCGGGCATGGGGGCCCGACGAACTATCACCGCTTTGTGACGCAGCACTACAACCGTTTGTAAACACTTGAGTTCTATGTACTCGATTCCTCTGATTTATAAGAAAACTCAATGATGTAATAGTTGGGGAACACATGGTTAGTGGCCCTGGTGTGTAGAAGGTTATATCCATCAATACCCCACGAGGTTGGTCTATCGCATGTCGGCACTTCTAGAATCGAGAGGACAGAGGTACGCTGGCCCAAATGAGTTTGTTTTGATTGTTATTAAATGTTCATATTGGACAATAATGTGTTCACCTTTAACAACAGGTATTACAGACGGTGAGAGCACGGCGATGGGGCGGCTTGCGCGCCCTCATACGCCTGTCTCCACTAGGTCTGTGGGAGCATCTAGACGTACCAGACATAGTCTCCAACATGGGTGTGGAAAGTCACATCCTGATGTGGATACGTAATGACGCGACGTATTGTTGCTATGGAACGGTCCAAAAAAGAGTTGGAGACATTTGTCAAAAATCTTAATGTAAATAACCGCATATCAAATTAACATATGAGGCGAGTGAACAGAAATCAATTTCCTGGATTTGAAAATACAGAAGGTGGGTGACAGGCTGATGACGTCCACATACCGAAATCAACGGCAGTAAATTCGCTGCTACATGCAGCCACCACCATCGGCCAGTACCATAAAGGGGTCCCAGGGGCAGTTTCCTCCGATTAGGAGGAATTGCTCGGAGGAACACCTTTGAAACACAGCCCGAGATTTGGGAGAAAGATTGAAACAAAGAGGGTATAGTCAGAGAGTTCTACAAAAAGGTTGGAAAAGGGCCCAAGAAACACACAACAGGACCTGTTGTTTGGTAGAAAGCCATTAAGCGACACAGCAAAACATAAAATCAGATTGGTTTCCCCTTACAACCAGGATGGGATACACTTAAAAAATCTTAGGCAAACACTGGTACCTCTGGCGAGGATACCGAAATAGGGACAGGTGGGTAATACCCCTTGTTAACAGCAAAGAGGTCTCGCAACCTAGGGATAAGCTCTTTAAGAGTCACTGTGGACTCATCCACAACCAGACAGACCTGGTTAAACAGCATGCCCATTAGGGGAATAGGAGATGTGGGAAGTGCACATGCTGTGCCTTCATGGAGGATAAAGGGATTGCGTGACATACCCGATTAAAACCTCTACATCAATGAGTTGATAACATGTCAGACCACACAGGTAATATACATGGTTACCTGTGAGTGTGGCTCAAGATATGTAGGGAAAACACGCAGGAAGCTGTGTGTGCGAATAGGAGAACATATCCGAGCAATTAAGAAAGGGGACACTCAACGCAGCAGTGTGGCCAAACATATGGTTGAGGTCCACAACAGCAGAACCCCGAATGTGAAATTTATGGGAGTGCAAAGGATAAGTTTAGATATGAGGGGTGGTAATCTAGATAAGAAGTTGTTACAAGCAGAAACAAAATGGATATTTAATTTAAACACTGTAACTCCTTTCGGTATGAATGAGGAGATATCGTATGCTTGTTACCTGTAACAAAATGGTTACCAGTAAATAATCCTCAGTGGAGTGGTTACGTAAGGAGGAATCCACAGGGTGGATCTCCCGATGGTATAATTGGTCCCAGTCGATTATTAAAATAATGTACAATGTATATTGGTATGTATATTGGTGGGTAATGGGATACACTGTTCAACCAACTACCTTGCCTCAGGTGTAACAATTAGAAGCCTGGTATTATGGACAATGTGGCTTTAATTGGAACAGATATAAGGAGGATAAGGGATAGTGACGTAGTACCCTGAGGAAGCCCTGGTGGGAAACCCTGTGGGGGTGAAACGTACGTAGGTGCAGGAGGAAATCTCTGAGTACGATTGCTCCAAAGGGTGTGGAACTGAACAAAACACTTTAGTAGCACGATATCTTGGCCGAACCCCTGTGCGGGACAGGCTGTGTGGCCGGGTGAAGATCGGAGGAACACACAGTGAGGTAGCGGCGATGATACACCAGTGAAGGAGAGGTGAGCAGCGAGAGCCCTCAGACACGTGGGAACGCAGTCCCGTTTCACACAGCCGTAAACCCGGGGGTTTGTGAGTATCTATAACACTAACAATTGTCTACAGCGGGTTTTGATTATAGGTTCGAGACTCTGTAGCTCCACACCTACACTGGTTGTTTTTGGGGGGATCGGGAATATTTTTAGAATTTTAAAGTTGGTTCGGGGGACGCCCCGCACAGTGTATCGTATTTCAAAAGGTTTATTGTGTATATTTATGTGTACTGTGTATTGTGTATGGTATATGAATCAATAAATTTTCACGTAGCTGTCTAACAGTGCCTGTGCCCTGATAAGTGTACTTTGGGGAACTTGGGTCCCCTGATTTGTATTGGTACCCATAATTTCTGTATACAGTTACGAGTACATATTATTGGATGTTATAAAGACATACGTACATCTAGTCGACCTTGATACCTAACCCATATGTCTGGTGACATTCCTAGTAACATAGTATTGGTGTTTGTATAAGACATCCCCATCTAGTCCACCTTGATCCCTACCCATATTCTGTGTAACAGGTACATAGAACCATAGTTGGGATTTTGTATCAAACTACTCCATCTGTCCAAACCTTTTACCCTCCCCTAGGTTCCGGTATACAGTTACATAGTACATAGTAGGAGGTTGTGAAAACATACGTCATCTTATCCACCCTTTATAACCCTCACCCATATGTCTGGATAACCTTAATAGTACATAGTAGTGGAGGTTGTATCAGAATCTGTCAAGCCATCTTAGTCCACCCTTCTACCCCTACCCCTAATGTCTGATAACAGTTCACATAGTAAACATAGTATTGGATGTTGTATAAAACATAAAGTCCATCTAGTCCACCTTTATACCTACCCATAATGTCTTTATAACAGTTAATAGTAACATCGTATGGAGGTTGTATCAAAGACTACGTCCATCTAGTCCAACCTTTATATACCCTACCCATATGTCTTCAACAGTTCCACTACATATATGAGGTTTGTTACAGACATCTGTCCGTCTAGTCCAACCTTTATACCCTACCATAATTCTGTATAACAGTTACATAGTACCTAGTCATTTGGAGGTTGTATAAAGACATACTCCCACTAGTCCAACCTTTTATACCCTACCCATAATGTCGTAGAACAGTTACGATAGTAACAATTCGATTGGAGTTGTAAAGACATACCGTCCATCTAGTCAACTTTACCTCACCCATATGTCTGTATAACATTACATAGTTACAGAGTATTGGAGGTTATAAACGACATAAGTCCATCTAGTCCAACCGTTTAATCCAACCTATACCAGAATGTCTGTATACATTTACATATACCATAACATATGGGGGTTGTATAAAGATATCGTCCATCTAGTCCCAACCTTTATACCCCTACCATAATGTCTGTTAACGGTTCATCTTAACAGTATATGGAGGTTGTATAAGAATACGTCCATCTATCCAACCTTTATAACCCACCCCATATGTCTGTATACAAAAGTTACATACGTAACATAGCTTGGAGGTTGTATATAAGGACTCGTCCATCCTGTCAAACGTTATAACCCTACCCATAATGTCTGTATAACCAAGTTTAATCATTACATAGTAATTGAGGTTTATAAAGACTAGTCCATCTAGTCCATAACTTTATACCTCCCCTATGTCTTAATAAAGTTACATAGTAACATCAGTATTGGAGGTTGTATAAAGACTATTCATCTATTCCCAGACAGCTTTTCTCTAATGTCCCTTATACCAATTGTAGGGTTTGCTTCCCATCACGTGAGAATAGTATTGCATGGTTGTACTGGATACATACGTCATTATTCACCCAATACTTACTAGGTAACTTCCTACCATATGTCTGTATAACAGTTACATAGTAACATAGTATTGGAGGTTTGTATAAAGACATACGTATCCATCAACATAGTCCAACCTTTATCGCCTACCATAATGTCTGTAATATCGGTTCATAGTAACATCAGTATTGGTAGTTTGTATAAAGACCTACAGTTCTATCTAGTCCAACCTTTATACCTACCTATAACTTCGTATAACAGTTTTACATAGTAAACATAGTATTGGCTGGTTGTAAAAATACAGTACTGTCCATCAGTCCAAACCTTTATACCTACCCTAATGTCTGTAATAACGGATTACATAGTACATATTATTGGAGGTTGTATAAGATCATACGTCCATCTATCCAACCTTGATCCCTAACCCATAATTTCTGTATACAGGTTACAATCGTAACATAGCTATTGAGGTTTTAATAAAGACAATACGATCCATCTAGTCCAACCTTTTATATACCCTACCCTATATGTCGTGTATAACATTTCTATTAACATAGTAATTGGAGGTTGTATAAAGACAATACGTCTTCCCCATTGATAATTCCATTTAATATAGGTTCCCCATTGATAATTCCATTTAATATAGGTTCCCCATTGATAATTCTATTTAATATAGGTTCCCCATTGATAATTCTATTTAATATAGGTACCGCATTAATGTGTTCTGTGAAAGCTTGTACTTCCTTCTGGTGGATTTTAACCCAGGTGTCATCCACATGAAGTACAAGCTTTCACAGAACACATTAATGCGGTAGACCAAGACATCAAATTCACAAGGGAAGATACAAAACAACAAACTGGCTTTCTTGGACTGCTTGGTAGAAGTCAGGGAGAATGGTAAACTGGAAGTAGAGGGTTACAGAAAACCAACACACACAGATCAGTATTTGATGTTTGACTCCCACCACCCTTTAGATCACAAGCGGTGTCATCAGAACCCTGCAACACAGAGCTGAGAACATCCCCACTAGCACAGAGCTGAGAACATCCCCTTGTTATACCGATAACTCCTGTATTTACCGATAAACGGTCCGTTATCGGGTAAATACCGCGTATCGGGTAACTAACGGTCGTTATATCGGTAAATACGGTCGTTAATCGATAAAACCCCGGTCGTTATTTTCGAAACGAGGGTATTGACGAGACGATACCGATCTTTTATAAATAGGTCCCCGATTCCGCTCCCCCAGTCAGCAAAGCCGTGGCCTCAGCTCTTGGGATCGTGTTTAAGTGGTTAATACCGGTACACCGTAAGGAGGGTTTACTTGTTGCCGCATGAGCGTCGGTGTTTTTAAGAGCATCCATGGCGCTTCACTGATTCCGTCCCTAACTCCCGTGTTCACTTGTTGCAATGCTTCTTCAGGCAGACTGGGTTGCCTCATATTAATATCTAGTTGGTTTATTTTTAACACTGTACAGAGGTGTTATAATTTGTATCAGGTTGAACATGTTGTTGTTAGCATAAATTTGAATATTCCAATATTTGTGTTTACTAGGACACCTGTTTCCTTGTACTATAATAGATTCACCATCATTTCGGTAACTTGTTAGGGTAAAAGGACCTCCCACAATCTATAGTTTTCTTGGTTTTACAAAAAATCCTCCAACCCATGTATATATATTTTAATTCATTGTACACAGCCGCGTATGGTAGATGTTGGTTGCTATATAAATCCCAATACAGATAATGAATTGGAGGCCTCTACTGAAATAATATTCTCCTCACCAAATATTTATGGAATTATGGGAGGACTTTTGGACGATTTGATCCATCATGGCTTCAAAATAGAACAGTTCCCAAACAGCTATCATATTGCCTTCACATGGCCATTCAGGGACCTCCTGTAATCACCATATTGCCATGTTTCATTTAAATGATCTTCTATCCCTCATCCAACACTCCATTATTCCATCAAAGAATTTACTCTTCACTTGGACTCCTTCCCCTTATCCACCCTTAAAGGGAACGTCCAGCTTACAATTGAAGTTTGGTGGCCATATCATAGATAAGTATAGATAAAGTAGAGTTGGGAAAGGGTTTGTCACTGTTTGAGAACGGTAAAGCTATGGAAACTGCTTCCAGTGGACGTTGTTATGGCAGGTTCATTGGTCAGAGTTTAATAAAAGCGTATGGTTTCTTCTACAAACAAGGAATGTACAAGTTACGGGATTGATACAATAAAGTAGAGTTGGGAAAGGTTTGGGGGGTCACTGTGATACGGTAAAGCTATGGACTGGTCTTCCAGTGGACGTTGTTAATGGCAGTGTTCATTGGTCAGTTTTAATAAAAGCTGGATGATTTTCTACAAACAAGGAAATGTTCAAGTTACTGGTATTGATACCATAAGTAGAGTTGGAAAGGGTTTGTCCTTGTGAGAACGGTAAAGCTATGGACTGTCTTCCAGTTGGACTTTGTTATTGGCAGGTTCAATTGGTCGTTTAATAAAAAGCTGGATGGGTTTCGCAAACAAGGATATTACAAGTTTACTGGGGAATTGATACATAAGTAGATTGGGGAAGGGTTGGTCAACTGTGGATACGGTAAAGCATGGCACTGTCTTCCAGTGGCGTTGTTATGATGGGCAAGGTTCCAGTTGGTCAGTTTAATAAAAACTGGATGGAGTTTCTTCTGCAAAACAGAATGTTACCAAATTACTGGTATTGATACATAAAGTAGAGTTGGGAAAGTGGTTTGTCACTGTGAGAACGGGAGAGGCTATGGAACAAGTCTTCCTAGTGGACGTTGTTAATGGGCAGGTTTCATTGGTCATTTAATAAAAAGCTGGATGAGTTTTTCTACAAACAAGGACTGTTACCAATTACTGGTATTGATACATAAAGTAGAGTTGGGAAAGGGTTTGGGTCACTGTGAGAACGGTAAGCTATGTCAGTGTCTTCCAGTGGACGTTGCTATGGCAGGTTCATTGGTCGTTTTAATAAAAAGCGATGGGTTTAGAACAAACAAGGAATGTTACAATGTACTGGGAATTGATACATAAGTAATAGTTGGGTAAAGGGTTTTTGTCACGTGAGGGAACGGGGGGGTAAAGCTATGAACTGTTGTCCAGTGGACGTTGTAGGCAGGTTCATTTTCAGTTTTAAATACAAATGCTGATGGGTTCTACAAACAAGTAATGTTTACAGTTACTGGTATTGATACATAATAGAGTTGGGAAAGGGTTTGTCACTGGTGAGAAACGGTAAAGCTAAATGAATGTCCTTCCATTGACGTTGCTATGGGCAAGGTCATGGGTCAGTTTATAAAAAGTCTGGAGATTTTTCTACAAACCAGGAATGTTACAAGTTTACTGGTATGATACTAAAGTGGAGTTGGGAAGGTTTGTCACTGTGAGAAGGTAAGCTTGGAACTGTCTTCCAGTGGACGTTGTTATGGCAGGTTCATTGGTCAGTTTAATAAAAAGCTGGATAGTTTCTACAAACAAGAATTTTACAAGTTACTGGGTATTGAATACATAAAGTAGAGTTGGGAAAGGTTTTGGTCACTGTTGAGACACGGTAAAGCTAATGAACTGTCTCCTAGTGGAGACGTTGTAATGGCTGTTCATTGGTCAGTTTTTAATAAAGAGGCTGGATGTAGTTTCTCAAACAAGGAATGTTACAAGTTTACTGGTATGTACATAAATTAGAGTTGGGAAAGGGGTTGTCACTGTGAGAACGGTAAGCTATGGAACTGTCCCTGCCAGTGGAGTTGGTTATGGCAGGTTCATTGGTCAGTTTAATAAAAGGCTTGATGATTGTCTATAAACAATGAATGTTACAAAAAGTACTGGGATTGATACATAAGTAGAGTTGGGAAAGGGTTTGTCACTGTGATAACGGTAAAGGCTTGGAACTGTCTTCCCTTGGCGTGTTATGGCAGGTTCATCATTGGTCAGGTTTAAATAAAAAGCTGGATGAGTTTCTAGACAACACGGAATGTTACAAGTTAGCTGTATTGAATACATACGTAGAGTTGGGAAAGGTTTGTCACTGTGAGAACTTTACAGAGCTATGAACTGTCTTCCATTGGACGTTGTTATGCAGGCCATTGGGTCAGTTTAAATAAAAAAGCTGGATGAGTTTCTACACAGGAATGTTACAAGTACTTGGATTGAGAGCATAACGTAGAGTTGGGAAAGGGTTTGTCACTGTGAGAACGGTACAGCCCTATTGAACTGTCTCCAGTGGACGTTTGTTTATGGCAGGTTCAAATTTTGGTCCAGTTTAATAAAAACTGTGATGAGTTTCTACAAACAAGGAATGTTACAAGTTAACTGGTATTGATACATAAGTGAGTTGGGAAAGGTTTGTCACTGTGATACGGTAAAGCGTATTGAACTGTCTCCGTGGACGTTGTTATGTGCAGGTTCATTGGTCAGTTTAATAAAAAGCTGGATTAGTTTCTACAACGCAAGGAATGGTTACAAGTTATGGTATTGATACATAAAGTAGATTTGGGAAAGGGTTTGTCACTGTGGAGAACGGTAAAGCTAGGACTGTCTTCCAGTGGACGTTGCTTGGCAGTTTCATTGGTCAGTTTTAATAAAAAGCTGATGAGTTTCTACAACAAGGAATGTTTACAAAGTTACTGGGATTGAACTAACGTAGAGTTGGGAACGGGTTTGTCACTGTAGAACGTAAAGCTATGGAACTGTCTTCCAGTGTACGTTGTTATGGCAGTCATTGGTCAGTTTAATAAAAAGCTGGGATGAGTTTCCGAACAAACAAGAATGTTACCAGTTACTCACTGGTATTGATACATAAATAAGTTGGGAAAGGGTTTGTCCACTGTGAGAAACGGTAAGCTATGGACTGTCGTCCAGTGTAATGTTGTTATGGCAGGTTTCATTGGTCAGTTTATAAAACGCTGGATGAGTTTCTACAAACAAACATGATGTTCAAGTTACTTTGGGTTGATACATAAAGTAGAGTTGGGAAAGGGTTTGTCACTGTGAGAACGTAAAAGCTATGGACTGTCCTTCCATTGGCGTGTTTATGGCAGGTCACATTGGTCATTTTCATAAAAGCTGGAGATTTTCTATCCTAACAAACAAGAATGTTACAAGTTTCTGGTATTGATACCTCAAAAGTAAGTTGGGAAGGGTTTTGTCCACTGTGAGAACGTTAAAGCTATGGAACTGTTCTTCTAGTGGACGTTGTTATGGCAGGTTTCATTGGTCATTTAATAAAAACTGGTGAGTTTCTACAAACAAGGAGTTACAAGTTACTGGTATGATACTAAGTAGATTGGGAAAGGTTTGTCACTGTGAGAAACGGTACAGCATGGACTGTCTTCTAAAGTGGAACGTTGTTATGGCAGTTCATTGGCAGTTTATAAAAATCTGGATGAGTTTCTACAAACAATGGAATTTTTCAAGTTACTGGTATTGATACATAAATATAGTTGGGGAAAGGGTTTGGTCAATGTGAGACTGGTAAAGTCGTATTTGAACTGTTTCCATGGACGTTGTTATGGCAGGTTCATTGGGTCCAAGTTAAATACAACAGCTGGATGAAAGTTTCACAAACAAGAATGTACAAGTTACTGGTATTGATACATAAAGTGAGTTGGAAAGGGTTTGTTCACTGTGAAACGGTAAAGGCTATGGAACTGTCTTTCCAGGGGACGTTGTTATGGCGGTTTCATTGGTCAGTTTAATAAAAGTCTGGAATTAGGTTTCTACAAACAAGAATGTTACAAGTTACTGGTATTGATATATAAGTAGAAGTTGGGAAAGGGTTTGTCACTGGAAACTGTAAGCTATGGAACTGTCTTCAGTGGACGTTGTTCTGGCAGGTTCATTGGTCAGTTTATAAAAGCTGGCTGAGTTTCTACAAACAAGAATGTATAACAAGTTAGGGTATTGATACATAATAGAGTTTGGAATGGGTTTTTGTCACTTGTGAATCACGGTAAAGCTATGGAACTGGTCCTTCCCAGTGGATTGTTTTTATGGCAGGTGCCTTGGTCAGTTTTAATAAAACTGGAATGGGTTTCTAACAAACAAGGAATGTTTACAAGTTACTGGTATTGATACATAAAGTGAGTTGGGAAGGGTTTGTCCTTGAGGATACGGTAAAGCTATGGAAACTGTCTTTCCAATTGACGTTGTTATGGCAGGTTCATTGGTCAGTTTTAATAAAAATCTGATGAGTTTTTCTACAAACGGAAGTTACAGTTACTGGTATTGAATCTTACAGTAGAGTGGGAAGGGTTGGTCACTGTGAGAAGGGGGCGGTAAAGTTATGGAACGGTCCTTCCAGTGGACGTTGTTATGTCAGGTTCATTGGTCAGTTAATAAAAAGCTGGATGAGTTTCTGTCTTTTCTTTCTACAAACAAGGAATGTTACAAGTTCTGGGATGATACTAAAGTAAGTTGGGAAGGGTTGTCACTGTGAGAATGTAAAGCTATGGAACTTCTTCCATTGGACGTTGTTAGGGGCAGGTTTCATGGTTCATTTTAATAAAAAGCTGGATGAGTTTCTACAACACCAGGATGTACAAGTTACTGGGATGATACATAAAGTAGAGTTGGGAAAGTGTTGTCCTGTGAGAACGGTAAAGCTATGGAACTGTCTTCCCAGTGACGTTGTGTATGGCAAGGTTCATTGGTTCAGTTTAAAAAAAGCTGGATAGTTTTCTAACAAACAAGGAATGTTATCAAAGTTATACTGGTTTGATACATAAAAGTAGGTTGATCCAGGGAAATTTTCCCATTGCCACTTGGAGTCAGGAAGGATTTTTTCCCCCTGGAATTTTTTTTTGCCTTCCCTCTGGATCCTCTGGTCAAAGTTAGGCGGAATGAGGAGATTGCTAGATGGGTTGGACTGGATGGAACGTGAGTCTTTATCAACCTAGATATATAAATAACGATCCTTTCACCAAACAGAGTGAAAACTCCCAGGTAAAAGAACCTGCTAACATTCCATTCCTGATTGCTTCTTCACTTGGAGCTTTCCTGGCATTTTATGGACAGTGATGTTTAATATGGGATCCGGCAGAAGTGGTAAAAGAACCTACTGTATCAGGCCACTGTAATTGAATATAGTAAAATGAAATACATTGACAAACTACAAGATGTTTCTTATCCAAGTTCCTTTGGATCATTTGGGGGTTTATTATCTCTCTATCACTTGTAACCCCTCTCCTAAAACGTCCGCCCTCTTCTTCGTCCAGTCGGGCTAAACTTCTCCTCCAGCTCCGAAGGGACAGTCAACTTCTAGAAGAATCTCTAATCCTGGCTCTGGTCCGTCTCCGATTATAATCTGAAAGATAAACATGAGCAGTTAGATAAATCCATGGACCCTGTGGACTATTTAGAGACTGGGTGGGGTTTTAATACAAAGGTACGGTAACGAGTCCTTGTCATACAGACAACCCTGTGTCCATAGGGTGGTCCAGATCTAACTAAACCCTTAATGAAATTGAGAAATAGGATGTGGCGCACAATGGTAAAAAACTATTATTCAAAGCCAAAATTTATCCTAATCAGGTAGGAAACCCCTGCAGAAGCCCCCATCCCCCTCCCCCCAACTCCGCCAAGGCTTCCTTTACAACCAAGACTAAGGAACTGTGACCGAGCTGGACAAAGACGAACCAACCTGTTGAGTTTTCTCGCATGCTCTCCATCACCCAGGATCTTGCTCCCCCGAGTGCATCTCATCTCATGAACCACCAGGTATGTTTCCTCTCTGTTTCAACACACAAACATCCGTCTTCCTTCTGCAGAGTTTGCACACAGCTGAGGTCAAGAGGAATGACAATGGTACAAAGGTTAACTGATAAATGGAAGTAGCTCGTTCTGTTCTAAGACCCGTCTCTGTAATTGCATTTTGTGCTTTGAGCTGATGCTGTTTGTTTAGAGATGATTTCCCCTAGAACATGGCCCCTTGATGCATCTCTATTTAGCTTCCCAGAACACGGGAGATGATCTCCGACCATTGAGGCTCCATCTTTCCGCAGGTTTTCACTTGAAATCTGAGGAAAAATGGGGACTGAAGACGGCAAATGCTCACCCTGGTGGCCCGGTCAGTCTTTCCGATAGACCAGTCAACATTGTTGAGCAGAAAAAATTGTGTTTTGACTTTGCGAGTGATCCGATGAATTCATTCCATTGCTTCGCTCGAATAGTCCGATTCCTGTGTATGGGCGCTTTACAGACAGTAGACCTCTGGTCTCCAGCAAAAGACATGCAGCAAGTGAATCCGGGGTGGTTAAGGTAAGTTGACTGAATAAACGATTCTCCCATCTCTGACATTGGGAACATAGGACGTAGATTCCTTTTAATACCACCTCCAATACTATTTTACTATTACTGTTTATACAACATTATGGGTAAGGGTATAAGGTTGGACTGATGGTGTATGTCTTTATAAAACCTCCAATACTAATGTGACTATGTACCTGTTATACAGACATTATGGGTTGGGTATAAGGTTGGACTAGATGGACGTAGTCTTTATACAACCTCCAAACTCTGTTAGTATGTAATGTTATACAGACATTATGGTGGGGTAGAAAAGTTGGACTAATGGATGTAATGGTCTTTATAACAGACTCCATACTCTGGTTACTATGTAACTTTAGCCATACATTATGGGTAGGTATAAAGTTTGGAGGACTAGATGGATGTATGCTCTTTATACAACCTCAATACTATGTTACTATGTTAACTGTTATAACAGAAAAAACATTTATGGTATGGTATAACTGTTGGAACTAGAATTGGACGTATGTCCCTTTAATAACCGTCATACGATGTTACTATGTAACTGTTATATAGACATTATGGTAGGGTATAAAGGTTGGACTAGATGGACGTATTTCTTTTATAATAACCTCCATACTATGTTGACTAATGTAACGGTTAGACGACATTATGGGTAGGTATAAAGGTTGGACTAGATGACGTAATTTCTTTATATAACCTCCAATACTATGTTACTATGTAAACGGTTATACAGACTTATGGGTAGGGTATAAAGGTTGGCCTAGATGGACGTATTTCTTTATCCACGCTCCAATACTATGTTAGTATTAACTGTTATACAGACATTATGGGTAGGGTATAAAGGTTTTACTAGTATGGACGTATGTCTTATAAACCTCCAGACTATGTTACTAATTACTTTATACCAGACATTATGGTAGGGTATAAAGGATTGGACTAGATGACGTATGTTCTGGCCTTTATAAAACCTTCCATAACTATGTTACGTGGTAACTGTTATACAGACATTTGGGTAGGTTATAAAGGTTGGACTAGACGGACGTTACGTTTTAACAACCTCCAATACTATGTTAGTATGTAACTGTTATACACGACATTATGGTGTCGGGTATAAAGGTGACTAGATGGATGCGTATGTCCCTTCATATAACCTCCCATACTATGTTACTATGTAACCGTTATACCGACATTATGGTAGGGTATAAAGGTTGGACTAGAAGGATGTAGTGCCCTTTGTATCCACCACCAATACTATGTTACTATGTAACTGATGTCACACGTGGACATCCTTTAAGGTTGCTTGTGAAGGTTCTCATTCATCCAGGTCATGGTATATCTGTTGTATTCAATTAGATCAACTGGACTAAGTTTAGTTTCTTGAGCTTGGTCGTGTTCGCTGGTCACCGACGGCTCTCTCACATTCAGAAGCTGTTGTAAGAATCTGTGGCAATTATGTACCCGGAAAATCACATTAGCATATCACAGCCGCGGTGTTAGGTGTATGATGGAGAATAGTGGATAAGATGGTGTTATATATACGCCCAGAGTAAGGTGTTAAAACGCAATTGTAATGCAATGTTGCCATGGCTGAACTTGTTGCCTTCCCTACTAACAAGCCATTCCCGGTGGTGGATATTATAGCCAGCCAACAGAATGCCTCTATCCACAGTAAATAAGGTATCACAGAGTGAGGCAGAACAACTTCTCCTTAAGGTCTCTGCAGCTTAGCCGTCGCTTAAAAATCGCTTCATCTAACCCTGACTATCACAGAAAGAAGAGCCTTTTGACCATCCCTCAAAAAGAAGTTCAGTATCACCATTTCACCGGCGATAAAGGAAGATGCATTATGGTACTCACACCTCAGATCTCCTGATAATGGTGACCATGCTCTGGCCGTATAACAACACATATGCGGCTTTAACAAGGGGATCCAACCCGCACCGTTACAAGAAAAGAGTATATAACTTACTTACTACCACACTTCAAAAGGATAAAGCCATTGCATGCATGTATATCGCCTCAACCCTGGTGAGCACTCTTCATGTCTACTACATGGCTCCCAAGGATACACAAGGAAGGGGCCCCACTAAGAGCCTATTAGTCAGCCGCACAAACCTGCACTTTGTACTGGCTGTGTCACCACCATTTATCCTTATGGTGTGCAAATGCTTAGCCACATCAGGACCTTTGGGGGACAGTTCTAAGCATCACATCAAACTCTCTAGGGATTTCACCAACAAGATTGAAAGATATAGAGTCTCGTGTAGAAGATAGAACAACATAATGGTGCTCCTCATGAATGTGACATCTCTTTCTCACCTGTGATACCATCCAAGGAGGGCTGTTTGACATCGGGTAGAAAACGCTTAGGGCCAAGACAGCCTTTTACGATCTAGCAGAACTGATCTCAACACCAAAAACAGGTGTGTTACTGTTGACTTGTGCTCGAAATACCACCTATTTCATATACAGGGATACAGTCTATAAGCAAAAAAATGGATGATCTTGGATACTCCACGTTTCACCCCTGTGGCCAACCCTTTACATGGAGGAGGTGAAAACAGGCGCTAATACTTTAAGGGCATAGCCCCAGCCACTGTTCCGAGATATTGTGGAGTACACCTGGGTTTAAAATCACCAGAAGGAAGTACAAAGCTTTCACAGAACAACCTTAATGCGTAGACCAACACAAAGTGTACAAGGGAAGATACGAACAACACACCTGGCGTTTCTTGGACGCTTGTAGGATAGGGAGAATGGTAAAACTGGGGAAGAGAGGGTTACAGAAAACCAACAACACCACAATTATTGATTTGACCAACCTAGATCTGGTAGAATGTTAACAGAGTGAACTCCCACTAGCACAGGCAGACTCTGCACATGACATCGCACCTAGCTAATCCCCATAACCGGAGCTAAGAACCATCCCCACCACACAGAGCTGAGAACATCCCCACTAGCCACGAGCTGAGAACATCCACTGCACAGAGCTGAGACATCTAACAGCGAGAACCTCCCCATACACAGAGCTGAGAACTCCCCATACACAGAGGCTGAGAACATCCCCACAGCACAGAGCTGAGAAACATTCCCCACTAGCACAAGAGCAGAGAACATCCCCACTAACACAGAGCTGAGAACATCCCCACAAGTGAGAACATCCCCACTAACACGAGGAGAACATCCCCCACTAGCACAGAGCTGCCAAATTACTCACACAGCTTGAGCCCCACCCATCCAGACCCGACCGGTGGAACACCCGCCACTACCACAGTGGCCCCCACTAGCGCACGAGCAGAACCATCAACTAACACAGATACATCCGCATAGCCGAAGCTGAGAACATCACCACAGCACTAAGCACGACGAGAACATCCCCACTAGACAGCTACATCCCACTACCACATGAGCTGATAACATCCCAACTAGCACAGATGAGAACATCCCCCACTACACCAGAGCTGCGATTACATCCACCAGACACAGAGTAGAAAATACCCCACAACACAGAGCTGGAGAACATCCCCACTAACCAGAGCTGACCCCAAGAGAGCTGAGACATACTCCACTAGACAGAGCTAGAAACATCCCCACTAACACAGAGCGAGGAACATCCCCATAGCCAGAGCTGAGAACATCTCCACTTAGCACAGAGCTGAGAACATCCCACTAACACAGGCGAGAACATCCCCCACTAGTCACAGAGCTGAGAACATCCCCCACTAACCAGACTGATAGAATCTCCACTAGCACAGAGGCTGAAGGCTAAAGGAAATGAAACATCTCAGAGAGCCCTTAAACCTTGAGGATATCCCAACTGGGGGCCCTTTTCAAGAAGATGAGAAAGGAAAGAAAAATAAACGATTACCAACAGTAGGGGAGGAACAGCAAGACAGGAGAAAGAACATGGTCATCCCATATGTTACAGGGGTCTCCGAGAAATTAAAACCGTATCCCTGTCTGCTTTTACCGACAACACACTGAGCAAGCAATTGGTACTCTTCGAAAGACCCAATACCGAACACAGAAATGCGACATCATATACTGCAGTGAGGAAGAGTACATCATTATCAGTGAGTGCAGTGAAGAATGCTCTGATTTGTATGTGGGGGAGACCAAACAGCAACTGCATCAACGTATGGCCCACAACCAGAAGAGCCAATTCCTCGGTTCAGGAACTCAGCCGTGTATCTGGCATCTTAAGGTAAAGGACATAACCGTTGAAGATTGTAATGTTACATATTGTCAAAGGAACGTGACTGGTTCAAGAGAGTGTTAGAGCCATTTATGTGAAAATAAAGAAACCAAGCTAAAATGAGGTGGGGGGTTTACACCAACTGTCTGCCATGTACAATGCTGTTTTTAAACACCTTACTCGGGCGTTCCTTATACCACCTCTAGCCACTATCCAATCACACCACCCTTAAACACCTGCTGTGATTGCTAATTGGGATTTCCCAGGTACTAATTGCCACAGATTCTTGTACAAGTCTTCTGAATTGAAACGCCAGTCGGATGACTAGCGAAAACGTCTTCAAGAACTAACTTCAAGTCCAGTTGATCTAATTGAATACAACAGATATATCCCTTTAAGGTTGAAGAAAAGAAGTTTCATCTTCAGTTAGGAGAGGTTCTTTACAGTAGAACGGTGAAACTGGGAACTGTCTTCCAGCAGAGGTGGTAATGGCAAGTTCTTGAATAACTAAAAAGGCCTGGATAAGTTTTCTAAAACAAGCAATATTGAAATACTGGTATTAATGCATATACTTTTTCTGTTAACAGGGATACTATATAATATGAGAATTACTGGTATAAACATATCTGTATTCTGGTGACGGGATACTATATAATATGAGATTACTGGTATTAATACATATATTGTAGTTGGTTGGTACAGGGTCTATATAATATTGAAATTACTGGTATTTAATCTATAGTTGTAGTTCTGTGTACAGGGATACTATATAATATTGAGATATTACTGGTATTAATACATATCTGTAGTCTGGTTGGTACAGGGATCTCTGATAATATTGAGAATTACTGGTATTAATACTATACGTAGTTCTGGTGGTACAGGGATACTATATATATTGATATCTGGTATTATTACATAATACCGTAGTTCTGGTAGGTAAGGGATACCTAGATAATATTGAGACATTATGGTATTAATACATATACTTGTAGTTCTGGGTTGGTACGGGGATACTAAATATATTGAGAATTACTATATATCATACATATACTGTAGTTCGGTTGGTACCCGGGGATACTTATTAATTTGAGAATTACTAGTATTCATACATATACTTAGTTCTGGTTGGTACGGGATCTCTATAATATTGATAATTACTGCGTATTTCACTACCTATAGACTGTATTTCCTGAGTTGTGTACGGTTAGCTATATAATATTGAGAATTACTGGTATTAATACCTATACTGTAGTTCCCTGGTTGCTACGGGGATACTATATAAATTGAGAATTACTGATTCATACATATACTGAGTTCTGGTTGTACATGGGATACTATATAATATTTGAGAATTCTGGACTGTTATTACACATATACTTGTAGTTCTGGTTGGTACAGGGATCATATATTGGAATTACGTGTATTAATACTATACGTAGTTCTGGTGGTACGGGAGATATCTATCATAATATTGAGCAAGTTAACTGTATTCAATACATATACTGTAGTTCTGTGTTGGTACGGGGAATACTATATAATATTGAGACTTACTGGTATTAATAATATACTGTAGTTCTGTGTTGGTACGGGAGTATACTATATAAATTGAGAATTACTGGTATTAATACATATACTGTAGTTCTGGGTGTACGGGGTATACTATATAATATTGAGAATTACTTGGTATTAATACATTAATACCTGTAATTCTGGTTGGTACAGGGATACTATATAATATGAAATTACTGGTTTAATCACATATACTGTAGTTCTGGTTGTACGGGATACTATATAATATTGAGAATACTGGTATTAATACATATACTATATGTCTGGTTGGGTACGGGGATACTATAATAATATATATGAAATTACTGGTATTCATACACTATACTGTAGTTCTGTTGGTACAGGGATACTATATAATATTGAAATTACTGGTATTTAATACATATATCTGTATTTCTGGTTGGTACAGGGTCTTTATAATATTGAGAATTACGGGTATAATACATATACTGTAGTTCGGTTGGGTACGGTCTACATATAATATGAAATACTGTATTAATACATATACTGTAGTTTCTGGTTGTACAGGGATACTATATAATTTGAGAATTACTGGTATATAATATACTGTAGTTCTGGTTGGTACAGGGATACTAATATATTGAGAATTACTGGTATTAATACATATACATTGTAGTTCTGGTTGGTACGGGATACTATATAATATTGAGAATTACTATATTCCAGTACCATATCTGTATGTTCGGTTGGTTGGGGATACTATATAATATTGAGATTACTGTATTAATACATATACTGTAGTTCTGGTGGTATGGAGATCTATATAATATGAGGAATTACTGGTATTAATACAGTAGTCTGTAGTTCCTGGTTGTACGGGGGATCTATATAATATTAGAATTACTGGTATAATGAATATAGATCTGGTTGATCCAGGGTATACTTCCGATTGCCGTTTTGGAGTAAGGAAGGAATTTTTGCCCCCTTTTTATAGCCGTTTTTTTTTGCCTTCCTCTGATCACGTTAGTATGGTCAGGAGCTTTGTTTATAGTAATCTGCTGTGTAACCGTCTGGTCCAGGAGCTTTGTTTATAGTAATCTGCTGTGTAACCGTCTGGTCCAGGACCTTTGTTAAGATGTTTCTCAGCTCGTAGTATTTCCGGGTAGTGACGCTAGCGTTACGTTTTCTAGTTCTCTTTGGTAAGTGTAGTTTATCTAAGAATTGTTGTATTAGCTCTGGGGTTGGTTGTTGGTTTTTGCTTTGGTGATTTAAATTGTACAGAACGTGGTAATATTTGCTAAACCCGTCTGCAATATCTTGTGGGTTTGTTATTTTTGTGTTGAGTAGATAGGGAATTCTTGTATTTGATATTCTTTTTTTTAAGTTTACTTTAAAGATTTATATAGGGGAACCTGACAGGATGGTTAATACACACACGCATTAGTGAACACAGGAGTATTAAAGGGTATGTCCACCCTAAAATCGAATTTTTGATATATGATTCCCCGTCCCCCCAGCCCCAACCGCTATATTTATACTTTTAGAAAGTTCCCCAAACTTTACTTACCTTCCCTCTTTCCTCCACCGCGCTTCTGGCCCTCTGCTTGCGAGAAAATGCAAGCAGAGGGGCGGGATCGGCAGTCGCGTCTGTGATTGGCTGAGCGGCAGCCAATCACGGATGCGGCTGCCAGGAGTTCATTTCGGCAGGGGAAAGAGGGAAGGTAAGTAAAGTTTGGGGAGCTTTCTTTTTTTTATCATTAAAATTTTTTATTGATCAAAAGTGGTTCAAACATATGCTTGGCACACAGAAATGGGCAACATGCTTGGCACAGAAATGGGTAATATGCTTGGCACAGAAATGGGCAATATGCTTGGCACAGAAAAATGGGCAATATACTTGGCACAGAGAAATGGACAATATGCTTAGCACAGAAATGGGCAATATGCTTGGCACAGAGATATGGGCAATATGCGTGGTACAGAAATGAGCAATATGCTTAGCACCGAAATGGGCAATATGCTTGGCACAGAAATGGGCAATATGCTTGGCACAAAGAAATAGGCAATATGCTTGGCACAGAAATGGGCAATATGCTTGGCACAGAGAAATGGGCAATATACTTGGCACAGAAATGGGCAATATGCTTGGCACAGAGAAATGGGCAATATGCTTGGCACAGGAATAAGCAATATGCTTGGCACAGAGAAATGGACAATATGCTTGGCACAGAGAAATGGGCAACATGTTTGGCACAGAGAAATGGGCAATATGCTTGGCACACACACAGTACACATAGTTACTTTTCTTCTTGCTGCTTACTGAGGAAAGGCTCCAGATGTCCATGGAAGCTCCTGGGCAGGAGGGGGGGCGGAGCTCTGTGTTCTGATTCCCTTGCCCGGGCAGGAAGTCTCAGGCTCAGGTTTTTGTTTAAATTTCCGGTTATTCAAAAAACTTTATTTACACCGACACTGCCTGTACAAATCCAGGAGCTTAGGAGGGGCGCCAGGACACGGGTAAGGTTGGGAGCTATGCAGTACACCTATGGAATCTACACATTAAATGCATGCTGTATGACTACATTGCATTTCATGCAGCCTGAAGCATATGATTTAACAGAGCTATGTACCGAGACCCACTATCTCAAAATTAGGTCTTAAAGTTCCGTTAATGTCTAAACGGGGATTTATAAACAGTTAACGTGACTTTGAGATGTAACTTCCGATGCGTGCATGATTCACGTTAATTTTGTGTGTCTAGACAATGTAAGTAATGTACCAAAGTTTAACACCATTAATGCGTGACTATAACGTGATATTTTAGAGCGTTTGTAACACCACCAAAATGATGGTCTTAATCAGACATTAAAAAAAAAAGGGCAATGTACAGAGAGGCGGTATATGTCGACATCGCTATCATGTGATCTAACCTTCAAGACTGGCCCATTTTGTACTTATTAGTTGACACGGACCAATAAGAAGTCAACCATGCATGTGTGTTGCAAGCAAACATTTATGGGTGTTACGTTATATATGCAACACAAAACATTTATGCTGCATATATATTTATTAATCTATGATCATTATGAACTATCGTGTGTGAAGATAATACAATTAGTTAAATACTTTTGTAGCCACTACATACGAGCTTAAACAATCCAATTATAAATAACAGCAGCATAATTTTTTAAAGGGGAAGTATATATATATATCTTTTTTTTAAAATATTTTTTATATATTTAAATTATATATATATATATATATATATATATATATATATATATATATATATAAACATGACATATATATGTGTATATATTTAAGAGAAATGACACATTACATACATGTACATGTACGTTGGTATCTATAGAGGGGCTACAAATGTATGTAGCGCTCCTTACTCTGCTGAAGTGTTTTAATCACGTTTAAAATACATAAGGCAATCCACATTTTCGCTTTATGGCTTTTAATTCTGCAAGAAATGGTGTGAGAAGTGTTGGTGATTCATTATAACGCAATGTATCAAGACTCACACAACTCTAATAAAACACACGTTAAGTTGTTAGCGCAAACACTTGCGATCATGTGATATTGATCGCAAACGCTTTTTTGAATACGAACAATGCTCGTTACCTTTACACCATCTTTGCGATAGCGGGTCTCGGTACATAGCCCTGTAAGTGTGTTCAGCTTTAAATTGAAGGTGTGCCAGCCTATAACTAGAAATAGGACAGCACAGGTGACAGCACAACAACCATTCCACTAGGCTCACCAGCCAAGCAGGACCAATCAGCTGAACCCCCTCCAACATCTGTATCGATCTCATTGTGCACAGCACCTGCCAATCATGTATGTGGTGTGGTGAGCCCTCCCTGTCACTAGGGGTAGCTGTTCATCTCCAGAGAGCTGGCAGCGGGCTAGAAATTAGTCCTATCACCCGAGTTCCTGCTCTCCTCTGAGGATCTACTGACACCATCACCAGGGATGGATTTATACTTTTTTCTACCCTAGGCCAGCTAACTTGTACTTCCTGATCCCCCCCCCACACACACATACGCGGTAATTCATTGGCTGAAGCGGAGCTTTGTGAGTGGGAGAGGGACCTGCTGCCAATAGCAAATCAGCAATCGCTGCACATTTAACAGAGAGCAGTAAGGCTCTGTTGTGTGCCAAATAATGTGAGTTGTGTAAATTTAATATGTGGATGCAATACTGCCTAAAGCTGGGTACACACAATGAGATATTTCGGTCCGATCGACAGATAGTTCAGTGTATCGGTCGATCGGACAGAAATTATGCCATCCGAATGTAGCCATGTCCGACCGATCATTCGTCCGAATCGGATGAAAGGACGATCGGACATAGCGGAAAACCTCATCCGATCGTGCGGTCCTCTGTGGACCGCACGATCGGTCGCGGCTGCTTTTGCCGCGACCGACAGTCCTTCCTCCTGGCCAACCGGTCGAAAGTATCGAACGGTCGGTCAGGAGGAAAAATCGCTAGGTGTGTACCTAGCTTAACTTGAAAACCTTTTTTTGTTTTATTTTGCCGCTCCCTAGGCTGCGGCCTAGGTGGCCTAGTGGGAAATCTGGCCCCTGACCAGCACACCCCGCCCCACTGGAAATGCATCAGAAAACATACATCTTTAAAGGTACACTACTTTTTCGGGGGGGGGGGCAGATTTCACTTGGGCTTCCTAAGCCTTGTGCAAAATCCGCCTATGTCTGAGAGGTAGGATGATTTGAACCTGTTTCTTAATATAGAGAGAGGGGAATAAAATTCCAGAGGATGGAAGCCACTAAATGAGCGGACGGTCATTTAGGGATACAAGAAATGAAATATAAGAAGGAGCCGCAGAGAGATGGGATTTAAATGTTAATAGAAGGATTTTGTAGATAATGCATTGTTTAATGGGAAGCCAGGTAGTTTTGCGGCACAGGAAAGATTTAAGTTCCTGAATTTTAGAAATTAGAGAAAAAATTAAAGAGCGAGACAATAGATGCAAAAGAGTTTTGTATCAAATGAAAAGAAGAAGGATGGGAAACAGGAGGACCAACTATCAGAAGGTTACAATTAGAGCATTCATAAGCATAGCAGTAATCAGGAGTGGAATCTATGGATTTTTGCAATATTATGAAGGAAAAAAAGGACCGGTTTTAGCAACATTGTTAATGTGATTAGAAAAAGAGAGAGAGGAATCAATTACAACCCCTAAGCACCTTGCCGACTACATAGTTGTTAACAGAAATAAAAAAGGGGGGATAGGATCAGATTTAGGTGTGAAAATGATTAGTTCCATTTTAGTAAGGTTTAGTTTAAGGCATCATTGCACCATCCATGAGGAGGCAGCACAGAGACACACAGAGATAGATGATTGGGTATCAGGACTTAGCATGGGGGTGGAAGATTATATTTGAGTATCATTGGCACACATGATAATTAAAGCCAAATGAGTTAATGACATTTCCCAGGGAAATAGTTTAGAGGGAGAACAACAAGAGTCCAAGAACACAGTCCTGCTGAACCCAAACACTAAGAGGAAGCAGAGAGGATAAAGACAATATCCCTGTACACATGAATGTAAAATGTAGCAGATTTTACAAACCTACATTAAATGTCTGAATTTAAGATTTTTAAAAATGGAAGGCAATTTTTGTTTTTATACATCATTTATACATATATACACAAAGACATGGGTACTAAATGTTCTATTTTAATGAGATCGTTTTTATTTTTCAGGAAAAACTAATTTGACAGGGTTAATAGCTTACATGTTAACTAATGCCATGTCATTAGTAAGATAATGGTCTAATTTTGTTTCTCCTAAGGCACCACACGTAAATGAATCACAAGCAATCCAATCTGTCAGTTTGAGGCAAATGGCTGAATTGTGTATACTGTAATTTGGACCACTCACGAATGTTCACATTGTACTTATTCATTCTTACCTTCCAAAGGACGAACAATAGGAAGGAAGTGACTAATTCCATTTTTACTGAAACAGACCATAGACATTACAATACTAAAAGTTTCTGATGATCCTGTGACATTCTTTGACTTTGCAGCGAACGCCTGGCCCAGAGTATTTAGAAACTGACATTACAGCATAATGTTGATCGCAAGATATGATCAGTCCAAGTTGGAAAAGGGAAATCTGAGAGTATGAGGCACAGAGGATAAGATAGGAATCGAAATCAGGAAACCAGGACAAACATGGAACAGACGAATAAGACAAAAGATTAATCAGCAAACAAACAAGATCGGTACAGGCAGCAGACAATGGTCAAGCTGAGTTGGTAGCAGCAGGTAAGAACATGAAAACACCACAGAGTAGGCAAGCTATATGCTATAATGGGCAACAAGCAACTAACCTGGAAGGCTTAAAAAGGGTAGCCAGACCAATGAACAAAAAAAACTAGGCTGATACAATCACTCCCCAAAAGGAACACCAAAAATAAATCTTTGATAGTTGCTCTGCTCTGTGAACAACTGCCAGTCCTGAATATTAAGCTGTGTACACTCGATGCAAAACCAGAATCGTCCGAAAACTACATTAACATAAATGGCCTCCTTTACACTCTTACTGTACACTATTTGTCTTCTCTGTCCAAATGTGCACATAAGATGGTTTCTTTCATGTCATTAACCCAGCAGTTTAATAACAAGTTGCACTTACATAACTTAAACAATTTACTGCAAGGTTCCCTGCACACACTGTACTAAATGGATTATATTAACTGGATTTTCCACTTCTCAAGTTATGTAATTTGGGCAATTAACATAAATCTATAAATATGCTAGGAAATGTTTCCACCGCTCATTTGAACTGAGTAAGCACTTGAATGAGTGGAACTAGACAAGGTCTTAGGAGATGATGGACAAGTCCAGCTGAATTTGACCTGCCACCACACATTGCAGAGAGATACCAATGAAATCTGTTAGGCCTGGATTACAGAAGACATTCATATGCATATACTATAAAATGTTCCACCCTGTCAGATGTCCATCGATGTTCCTGACATCATAACTATATAAATGTAGATAACATTCATTTAAAACTTTTAAAAAGTGAATAATACATCAATATAGTTAGTTAATGGTGGACTTTGAGGTTGAGTTTGATCATTTACAAAGAAATCTAGCTACAACAATGCAGACAGCATTGCCCTTTCTGGATATCTGCTTTGCCGTTTTGTTAAGTATTGTTGACATGTGCTGTTTTTACATAAGGTCCTTACAGATGTGTAATGCACGTCTGTAGGAAGAACAGCCATTTTGTCCGAGTATAATTTTATGTATGGGTGCCCAGTTGAGCTAAACGGCCATTTGTTCATGATCTGCCCAGCGGATCCTCAACAAGGCCCGACCGAGTGGCAAAACGATAATCGGTACTTAGCCGAAATGGTCATTTGTCCTACTGATCTGCATTGCAGGTCGACCCTTCAATCGCACGTCTGTGTGGACTTTTACTCTGTCAGATTATTGTTTCTGATATTCTGTCAAATAAAAAAAGTCTGCCATATAAGTAAAATATTCTATTTGTGTTTTAGCTGGATTAGTAATTTATAGGTGTTTGTAAACAACAAAGTGTCCCTTGTTGAAAGTGGAAGCCACTTGGATAGCTGGTAAAACATCTTTCATATGCCAACTTTTGACTATACATACCTTTACCAATGATACTACTAGCATTACTTACGCAGCACAATCCATCGCCGTCTCCCCTGCTGCTTCTGGCTTTCAGTCAAAGCCGCAAATCTTCATTACAGCCAATGGCTGATGGCCAGACCCAAACAGGGAGATTCAATAAACGTTCTTATAGTTAAAAATGGTGCTAATTTTGCCCCAACCATTCAGATTTTAGCTTTCAAATGTTAAATAAGATCTGATTGGTTGAGGCAAAATTAGCACAATTTTTAACGTTAAGAACTTTTATGAATCCCCCTGAAAGTCTTCTAGTAGGCATGAACATGTGTATTTTATCCAGGGAGAGATCTCCTTTTGCTAAGTACAATAGGAAGTAATTAGTGTATATTTTATTTTACATTAATAGGAAACCACTAACAAAAACAAGTGTTAACTATTTTGTTTTGCAGACAATAAGTCAGGGGAGAAAGTGTTTGAGCTCACAGATACCATGCACTAAAGTAATGTAAGTTTGTACCAATTTTGTTTTCAAACTAAATCATGGATACTTGTGTATTATATCTCCTTTCTTGCCCAGCAACATTCACAATCCAGTTTTCTTGCAGAATAGGATTATAGAAAACGAATAATTACTTTCTTAGGACTTTTTTTTTTAAGTAAACAAGACACACCTATAATCCCTTGGGTGCTACAACAAATCTCTCAAAGACATTATGTTTGAAATAGGGACTGTGGAATCACTGCTACAATTACACAATTTGGGGATGTTCCTTCCTAAGCTACTGCAAGTAATGCAGCATTCTACATATGAAGATGTTTATGTACAGATCAATGTACAATAGATTGATAGTGGTTCTATTAAGAGTCTCTGGGACTCACGGTTGACATCTGACAACTATATAGTGACATCAGTGCACTGCTTCCTCCACACCATTTCAGGTATTCACTGCTGATTGCAGGTAGTGGGTCAATTAAAACTAATTGGTGTCATACAATAACTGCAATGCTGTACTTTTGGCTGGCACTCTATGTAAGTAACTCCTGTACCCATAATCAGACTTAGTTGCTCATTAAAGGAAAGTAATTAAGCTAGAGAGAAAACCTTTTGTAATCAAGACATAAAGCAGAAGCTGTCAGCTCATATGGTCAGAGTCTCTGGTATACAAAGCATCAAGCAGAACATCAATTATCCATAAGTGCATTAATATCCATGCACTATGCATGATAATATATAATGTAAACGGTTTGAATTGGATGTGCATTAATGTCCCATTTTGTTTTTTGCTATATCTATACTGTACCCTCTATTATTGCCCCAAATAATGTGAGCGCAAAAAGGAAAATAGAAACATTGTAAGCAATATTTTCCGGTTGACATGTTCTAATCTAGAATATAATAGCCTGCCTTTAATACTGGATGACTGCCCTTTAAGCTGATAGACTTTATCCCCCACAATGGAGAATAACTTAATGTGTCAGATTTTCATACTTTATTAGGGAGAGAGAAGCAGAAGAAAGTGATGAAGGGCTTATTATTATAAGACCACTTAATAGACGTTTTTATTTATGTTTATGTAATGTTTTATTTACTTGACCATTAACAGAAACTTTTGCAGCACAACATACAATGGAAATAAATGTAAATAAGTCAAATAACGACTATTGATTTGCTTTGTGTTTATTTGTTTATAGTTTATTAATACTTGTACACTGCATTTACACGAGAACAGCTTCCTATTGGACAGGCTCTGGACAAAAGTTGTGGGCAGCCAGACCAGAAGAGAGATCATAACTTTGGGTAAGTATTCCTTGCGATCTAAAGAAAACCAAGACATGAGAAGCTTTCTCTTTAGGTTCTCACACTGGGTACATCAAATTGAAGGGGGTTGTTTGGTGGTTAATCTCCTTCTGCCTGGGAAGACACAGAGAATTTGTAGGGAGATTCAATAAAAGTTCTTATCTTTAAAAATGGTGCTAATTTTGCACCAACCAATCAGATGTTAGCTTTCAAATGTTAAATAAGATCTGATTGGTTCGGGCAAAATTAGCCCCATTTTTAACGATAAGAACTTTTATTGAATCTCCCTGATAATCAATAATCTGCTTCAGCTATACTAAAGAATAGGAGACAATAGAATTTTTTATTTGCGCCAAACATTGTACATTCTCTAATCATCATCTGTTTTTCTTAAATCTTGTTACAGGGAATGTCAAACCTGGTACATAGTGGCCAATTATTAAACAAAATGTACTGGTGTGTACCAGGCCTTACACCACTAGGTACTCTCTAAATTAACCTAAATGCCTGCTTATCCTTATTCTAATAAACCAGATACTTCAAAGTCACAGATCAGTGAAGTCTCAAATCATCTGTAATCATTTAAATCTTCTATTCTTTACCTAAAACCTAGGAATTGACCTATTAACACGCCCTCTTACTTGGGCAGATAACCATCCATAATTTTAATCTTCCCCACCTTGCTTGCCCTCCTGCCATAAACATACAATCAAGAAACTTTAATTTTTTTGTATTATAAACATTGATGGAAATGACACTACCAAGTCAATGTGTCTTAGCCAAAGGTTTTGTTGGTCGTCAGGATACGTGGAACAGCATATTAATAAATAGACATGTATGAACCGTATGTATGTATGTTTTCTGGTAGACCCCTTGTCAACATTTCCTGGCTTAAACTATCATATGAATGTAGGGCAGAGTGAACCCCCCCTGTGTGCCTTCTTCTATAATGAATTATTTGTACCCTGCATGTAAAGTTATTATAGGGCAATGGACAACCTACAATGTGTATGGTTATAAGTAGATATTGAACAGTGTACATCTACACTTTTGCCACAGGCATTTAATCACCAGATAAGATCAATTCTAGGAGGGGCAGGAATGGTGCATGAGACTTTCTATCAACAAAATATCACAGTTCATATCGCTACCATAGCATTCCATGTGATCCTACAATATATACCAGGATGCATTGAAGCTGTTGTAATTGCTTTTGATGGACCACCTTCTATTATGACAATACTATGAAAGTGAATAAATGGTAAAGGTGCAGAAATAAAAACAATAAAAAAGAAACCACTATGTAATAATTATGTTAGTACATTTAAGGGCTAGTGCAATAAAAGGTGCCCATGCTATTAAACTGCAGCAATCATAAAATGCTAGCTGTCACGAACTTACCTGCTGCTCCGATCCAGCGCCGCTCTGGTCACAGCCGGGCGCTTCCGTGTAGGCGGTGTCCTCCTCTTGGTGCCTGATTGTAGCTCCGCTACCCCTGGCTCCTGTTTATATCTGCTACTTACCTTTCCCGTTCCAGAAACTATACCTACCTTGCTTGTTCATGTGACCACTTACCTAGCCTGTTCCTGTGCCTACTTACCCTGCTTGTTCCAGTACTTCTACTCCAGCATCTTGAGTTCCAGTATCCAGACTACAGTTCCCAGCAGCACCTTGTTCCAGTATTCAGCCTACAGTTCCCAGCAGCACCTTGTTCCAGTATCCAGCCTACAGTTCCCAGCAGCACCTTGTTCCAGAATCCAGCCTACTGTTCCCAGCAGCCTCTATGCCATTCCTTACACTAGCATTTGATCTGTAAATTTATAGCACAGGCTAACTTGTGTACCAGTTTGATCAGTAAAGCTATGCGGATACTATCTCTATTTTTTTATTACTGCTCCTGCTTTATCAGGAAGTCTCTATTGGGCATTAGGATTTGTTAAGCAAGTCACACAATGTTTGTAATGTTTTCAAATTATGTTAGTTGTCAGTTGATGTTCCTACATTAGAGGCAGTGGGGGAGACGTTTCTACTTAACCCACAAATAAACCCTCAATAATTCCACATCAGTCTGTCTTCCTTAAAACATTGTTCACTAGCCATATTCCAATCCATGATTAACAGGATGCCATGAATACATTAGAAGGGCTACCAGGGGCAACTATGGAACTGACAAATGCTGAAACATCAATAAAGCTTTCATTTTAATAACCAGCAACGTATTCAAAATACTGTTTACAGCAGCTTTTATATAAATCCCTTCATTTATTACATAAAGGGTGCCATTGTGTCTGCCTAATTATATTCCCTTCCCTGTTTCTTACTGTAAGACAGATTCTGTGCAGGGCATTCAGAATTAAAAAATAGTTTTATCTTTTAGAGAGGGATTTTCTAGTATTACCGTAACGGTTCCAAAATCTTAATGAGCTAGGCTATAAGAAAATAGATTTATGGTGGTTATACTTATGCAGGACAAATGCCAAATCCTATATGATCCAACAGGATCTTCTTATGTCTATGTGTCTTAAAGGAACACTAAACTCAGGTTTTATTTTAAAAAAACTATGTGCCATCCGTTTGTATTATTCACAGGGAGGTGAGAACGCTTATTCTCACCTCCCTATGAATAATATTACGCTCGGGGGACCTGGAACTTACCTTACCCGCTGCTCCACTCGCAGCGGCTCAGTCACTGACAGCCGCTCTGTCTCGACCACGCGCACTATCTTAGGCGCATGCGCGGCAATACAAATGATAGGGAGCGCGATCGAGAGAGAACAGCTGTTCAGTGACTGAGCGACTGCGAGTGGAGCGGCGGGTAAGGTAAGTTCCAGGTCCCCCGAGCGTAATATTATTCACAGGGAGGTGAGAATAAGCGTTCTCACCTCCCTGTGAATAATACAAACGGATGGCACATGGTTTTTTTTTTGATTTAGTGTTCCTTTAAGAACTATCAATGGTAGCAAACTATGGCTTTGCCTGTTAGTCTTGGGATCAATTGTTTGTGAATATTAAGATCTTTTCCCGTTGGGTTCCAGCTTAAAGTTGGTAATATATTTTTTCGGCCAATTGCCAGAATATAGAGAATAGTGAATGTATATGACAGTCAGCACAATTTTCAGACAAAGCATGTGTACACCCAGCTTCAAAGGAGCAATTTCTCAGTTGATCACTATACAAATGTAAAAAAACGCAATGCAAGATTGAGACAACCAATAGAAGCCAAGTTTCTATTATAACAAGAGAGAACAAAGTTCAGTCTGATAAAATGGGTCATGTGGTACCTGGGTAAACTATATTTAGCAACAAATAATGAGAAGGAATATACAGTACACAGGAGTGGTTAAACTGAGCTGGGGAAAAGTTGATGTAGTATTTGAGTAATGCCGGCCATACACTATTAAGACATTTAATAGATTTAATTTTGTTTGTTAAATCTCTCTAATGTCTTAATAGTTCATTTTTGTCCTGGCGGTTCTCAGCTTCAGAAGCTCCTGCCACATTCCTGACCCATTCATTTTGCGATCCCAAGTTGATTGCAAAAAAGAATGGGTCAGATGATGGTTCTTCTGGCACCATGGGAAAGGTGAATATGCAGTGTATTGGTACCTTAACTCAGTTTATTATTATTAATTTTAATATTGTAATTTTTCACTATAGTTAAAATAGATTCTTGTGAAAAACTTTTTTGGGAAAGATTTCCTTTGTCACATGTGCCTCTTGAATTGATTACTACAATCAACTTAATGCTTCAATGCAGCATAAAGAGATGTCAACACTACAGGGACACTACTCGTGCAGTAATTGACTGCTCTCTGTCTCCATCTCCAATTAAATTCAATTACTTTTCTACTATTCTTTGACATTGGCAAACATATTGTTAATGAACGGGGGGGGGGGAATGGGGGAGTGTCAGTTACTGCACAAGTATATTAAAAGGTATGTATACTGAAAAATAACTTATAGTCATATTAACTATTTTCTCTCATGATGGCTAAAAGGAAAAGACCAGCTAAGATGGGCTAATAATCTATATCAAAAAAGGATATTTTACAGAGAGTAAAACATATAATCTATTGGGTTCTGTAATATGCAAATTCTAATATTCTGCTATTGATTTAGAATTGCTAAAAAGGACAAAAGACATTTCTATAATGGCATTGGATTTTTCCCCCTAGATTAATGCACCAACCTTATTTGAATAAATATGTAATCTTTAACATCCTATTTTGCTTCAAGGTTATATTTCTACTGCTAAAGATGAAATATTCTGTTTAAAGGCAACCTTGGGTCATCTGCTCATCTTTAGCAACAGGGAGATCCCAAGGGCACTCTGTGTATTGACCACAAATATAACACTACTCAACACATTCATCATATATAACCTATACCTGTTATATAAACCTTTATTCTAGCTTCCTATATAGTTCTGAATATATTTTGCAGACCTGGTCTGCAAAACATTCCTTATAATACAGACTCACCTTTGATTACCATACATGGTTTATTTGCATCCAACTTGCAGATCCATAAACTGCCCAAACAATTGTAGGCAGTTTATCTATTAAATACCTGATTGGTCAAGTTGAAACATCTTTGCCCATTCAGGAACAGAGGCAGCCACAGAGGGCAGGGGAATATTTTTTATTGCATTGAGCAGTATAAAGTAGTATTTCTCAAGTTATTTTCAAAAAGATCAAAAATCTATTTTCCTTTGTGCATACAATTAATGACTCTTCAATTGGAAATAAATCAGTCATCGATTATGTGTACTACTGACCCATGTGTGGCTAGCCTAAAACACATTTATTCAGGATGCCAGTCAAGCTTTTAATACCCATTAAAGCCATGAAGTAGTTCTTGAACATGTATGCTTACCAAAAAAATGTGCAGCTTTTCGGTCAACCAGGCTTGCAAGGCCCGATACCCGGTATTGGCCAATCATATTTCTGCATCTATGGCCTTCATGAGACTTTCTGTCATTTTATACATTTATTTTTAAGGTGTATTTCTTTCCTTAGCTGCTATAGAAAGACTTAAGTAAAAAAGTATTGACATATGATTCAAGGGCACAATAAAAGCATACAGCTGGCAATACACAGACATCTTAAACGAAATATTTAGGTTTAATTACATTAATAATCTTGAAAGTGACAATTAAAATGATGCATCTCTACACAGATTTCTTCGTAAATATACATTATAAAAACAGTACAAATAACTTCTGCTTAATTCCAATACCTCTTGGGACAGAGGTATTGGACCAAAAAAAATACAAAAATAGAGAAAATTGCTGGGTGCTCCAACACTGTAGCCAACAGTAAATATATCCAGAGTAATAGATGCAGCTGGGCACCAGTCTTAAGTGAATATACTTTTATTCAGTGACTTTTCAGAACCAGTGTGGTCCCTTCATCAGACAGTTTCAACGTTTCAGGACACCCTGTCCCTTCCTCAGGTATGAGGATACCTGAGGAAGGGACAGAGCGTCCCGAAACATTGTAGTCATTGTTTCTATAAAAGTTTTGGAATCACCATTGTAGTGTGCTCCCCTATCCTTTCTTGTGCTATGGAATTGTCTGGCCCCGGGAGTAGAGGGCAGGGGGATTGCACCCACTGACTTGACTGGCAAAAAGCCAACAGCGGTGTGCTAGAGTGTTTTCTGAACTGTATACCAACACAAGCACCCATAAGGATGGTCACTTGGACTTGGTCTTTACTAAAAATCTTTTTGTCTCTCAGTTTGCTAGTAACTCCTTCCCACTCTCGGATCACAATCTAATTACTTTTTCTACCACATACTCTCCCCTCTCCTATGACACTCTACTGTCCTTGTTCACAACACCCGTACAATAGTTATACAAATATACATTTGTATAACTCTATCTTATCCACTACTATTGACTCATTTGCCCCCCTCCAAACTCACAAACGTTGCCCCGCTAATCCCCGTCTTTGGCTCACTTCAGACACCAAATTCTGTACTCGTGCAGCTGAGTGGCTGTGGAAAAAGTCACGCAGTCAGACGGACTTTAACCATTTCAAGCTCATGTTGTCGTGTCTTAATTTGGCTCTTTCAGCAGCTAAACCCTTCTACTTTAGCATGCTTATAAACAGTAACAAAAATAACCCACGTCGTCTATTTTCGCTATTTAACACTCTCTTGCAGGCCTCCTCTACGGACAATCTTCATTCCGTTAACGCTCCTCAGGATTTTGCATACTTAAGTATTTGTAATAATGTAATAAGTAATTGAACGTCTTGTCTCTACACGTATTACTAAATACCTCCATGCTAATAACTTTTTAGAACCGTTACAATCAGGATTCCGACTGGGTCATTCAACTGAAATGGCCCTCTGCAAAGTCTCAAATGACCTACAAGCTGCCAAAGCCAAAGGACAGTTCTCGGTCCTCATTCTCCTTGACCTGTCGGCTGCCTTTGATACTGTGGACCACTTTCTTCTTATGCCGATTCTATATTGTCTGGGCATCCGAAATCAAGCTGCAGTGTGGTTGTCTTCTTATCTTTCTAACAGGAAAAACTTCCTCTCCTGTTACGCTTGGTGTGGGGGTCCCTCAGGGCTCAGTTTTAGACTGTTCTCCCTCTACACTATTTCTCTGGGAGAAATAATCAGATATTTTGGCTTTAAGTATCACTTATATGCTGGTGATACCCAAATGTACTTGTCCACCCCCGCGCTAACCCCTGAAGTTCAATCCCAAATCTCTAAATGTCTGCTCTCTAGCTCTTCCTGGATGGCACACTGCCGCTTTAAACTCAATCTATCGAAAACAACAACCCCCCTAAACTGGGACCTAGTCCTCCCTTCTCCATCTCTATTGACAATACGGTCATTAACCCTGTTGAATCTGCACGCTGCCTTGGAGTTATCTTTGACTCCTCTCTGTCCTTCCATCATCACATCAGGACCTGTCGTTTTCTCCTTCGCAATATTGCCAAGATCTGCTCTTTTCTCTCTCTATCCCCTACAAAAAAGCTCATCCATGCCCTTATAATCTCCCATTTTGACTACTGTAACATTCTACTACTTGGACTCCCAGCCTCTCATCTCTCTCCTCTCCAGTGTATCTTAAACTCAGCAGCTCGGATCATCTCGCTCTCCTCTAAAAGAGAACCAGCAACCCCGATACTTAAGTTAATAGGGTGGCTTCCCATCAAACAAAAAATCATATTCAATACCCTTCTTTTAACCTTTAAACCCCTTCGCTCTACTGCACCTCCCTACTTATCTTCTCTTTTGGTCCCTAATGTTCCAGGCTGTGCCCTCCATTCCTCACAAGGAAATATTCTCCACAGACCCCCAACTAACACTGCTGCCTCCCACCTTAAACCATTCTCTCTTGCTGCTCCCTACCTTTGGAACTCTCTCCCTCTCTCGCTTCGCCTGGTGACATCCATTAAGTCAGCCCTCCAGTCAACCAGTCAGTGTTAGCCAGCCCACCACACCCACCTCCATGCCTAGGTTCCCTAATGAAGTCACGCCCACTTCACATGCCACCACCGCCGACAGGCGGCATTTAAAAGTTGTTTCAGGTGTCAAAAACCCTAGGAACACCCCTGCTTACACACTAACAAATGTGTTGCTGTTGGTGCTTGAAATACAATATTTAATAAAGCATTTTTAATTGTAAATATTTGAATTCCTGCTATAGATATTATCAAAGAGGTTTTAATGTAATTGACTACAAAAACCATAGGTATCAGTTTGAATTCATACACTAATGTATTAAAATATTTCCTTCTAATATCTAATCCTGATTTTTTTCTAGGGTTTGCATAACCATTGCCAGAAATGTAAAAGAAATAATTTGAACCCACTCAATGAACATGTAAAGAATTTTTTGTATTAGGCCAACATTGAAATCTCGAAAAATATTTCTTATTACATACTGAAAGTTGTCTGGAAAATGTTTCACTTTAGTAAACTCTCCAGTTACTTTCTTACTACCAGTAATCTTACCTAATAAATACAAGTATGTTCAATGTGATCTACAGGGGATCTCTCAGAAAAGTTTCCTTCATCTTTTATAAGTTAAACAATGTACACTTTAGATAATTGTAGTACGAAACGGTAATTTTAGATGACAATCTAGCTCCTTCCTCCCCTAACATAGTGCAGCAACAGGCTGCTTGGCTACTGCTAATTAGCCTGTTTGTATGTGATCTGTGGGATAAACTGTTCGTAATGAATTTAACTATGATGATTGTTCCAAATTTCTTCTAACGTGTGTTCGAGGCCTTAAGGTGCCCAAACATTTTTTTTTTATCATTAAAATTTTTTATTGATCAAAAGTGGTTCAAACATTTCTGAGTTACACATTTTGCATTGTTATATATTGGGTTTTTACATTTTTATAGTTTTGCTTAATAAACGAATAGAGAATTACATGTATCAGAACTTGACTCTTGTATTGTTTTACTTCCACTCTTGATTTTTTTTTTTTTTTTTTATTTTATTACATAAACCTTATAACAAAACCATTAGACCTACTTATTGTTTTTCTCTTAGCCTTTTAAGTACAGGTGTATATATTATGGGGCAGTTGTTTAATTATCCAAATTAAATTTTTGTGAAATCACATTTCTATTGTCAGACCATAACATCCAGGCATGAGAGGTTTTTTCGCGGGTTCCCTTAGAGGTGGCAAATATAATTTCGCATTCGTAGTTTAAGTTCATGTTATTGACAATTTCCGACCAGGTTGGTATTTCAGTGGTTCTCCAGTATTTTGCTATTTTTGTTCTGATTATAGTGAATAGGTGGTATATTATTGTTGTCATGTAGGTGGGGAATTCATATAGGTTTATATTCAGTAGGGCTAAGGTCGGGTTTGGGGTGAGTTGCCAAGCTAGTATAGTTGATAGGAGATTGAATGCTTCAGACCACAGTTTGGTTATTTTAGGGCAACTCCAGAAAATGTTTAGTATGGTACCTTTTTGCCCACATTGTCTCCAGCATCTGTCATTAGTTGTAGGTGAGTATTTACATATTATTGTTGGAGTTTTGTACCATCTCATTCTGATTTTTGCATTGGCTTCCCAGTGTTTAACACATTTAGATAAGGTGTAAGTCAGTTTGATTGCTTTGAGCCATTGTTCTTCCGTAATTTCTTCTTGTAGATCTTGTTGCCATTTGATGTGTGGAGGTATATCGGTTAAGACTAACTCAGGTTGTAATGTTTTATAGTTATTGGTTATCCCTTTCTTATTGTGTGCTATCGTTAGCCACTTGAGTAGTATTGTTTTATTTTGGGTCGAAGGTTGTGGGATTCGTTTGTTTATATTTCTCAATTGGAGGTATTTGTAGAAGTCTTTGTTTGATATTTGGAATTCTTCTTTCAGTTCTTCAAATGTACGTATCCCTTCCTTATTGTAAATTTGTTTTATTTGAATTATACCTAGGTTTGCCCAGGAGGATAAGTTTATGTTAGGGATGAGTAAGTCAGCTGAGGAGACTGGTATCTCTTGTAATAGTTCTGTGTAGATACTGCAAGTTTTACATACTCGGCTCCAAGTTTGGATGGTGGTTTTTATAGAAAGAAAGTTAGGGACTTCAATTGTTAGTTTTGGTTTTTTCTTTCCTTTTGAGATCATTAAGGCTCCCAAAATCTCTCTCAGTGGGGTGTTATTTAGGAGGGATTGTTCATCTTCCACCCATTGTCTTTCCTCTTGATCTGACCACCATTGTTTTGTCTGGTCTAGTATTGTTGCTGTATGGTATCGTGTTATTAGTGGGATACCCAGGCCTCCTTCATATTTGTTTGTGTATAATAGTTTTTTGTTGACTCTGGATTTTCTCCCAGACCATATGAATCTTTCTATAGTAGTTTGTAGTTTCTTAAAATATGTGGCTTTGGGTTGTAGTATAATAGTTCTGAACACGTATGTTAGTTTCGGGAGGAGTGTCATTTTTATGGCAGCTATCTTTCCTAACCAGGATAGGTTTTCTTTCTCCCACTTATTTGTTAAAGACTCCGTTAATTGTAGCATTGGGGCATAGTTCCATGCGTATAGTTGTGTGGTAGGTATAGTTAGGTGTATTCCCAGGTAGGGTAGTGTGTTTTCTCTCCATTGAAAGGAGTATTGGCTTTGTATTGTTTTTTTGGACTGCATGTCAATATTTATCGGTAGTATTGTGGATTTGGTTTCGTTAATTTTATAATATGAGGTTTTGCTTGCCCATCTGAAAAGTTCAATTGTTGCAGAGAGGGAAATTTCTGGGTTTGTTAATAACAATATTATGTCATCTGCAAAAAGGCATACTTTATGGTGTTTTTAGCCCAATTTAATACCTGTTATTTGTTTGTGGAGTCTTATGGATTGAGCAATTGGCTCCATCATTAAGGCAAATATTAAAAGCGATAGGGGGCAGCCCTGTCTGGTACCGTTTGCTAGGGTAAATGTTGATGATTGTAGTCCTGTTGTTGATACCACCGCTGCGGGGTTGGAATATAATGCTAGTATTGCTTTGTTTATGTTCCCTGACAGATTGAATTTTTGTAATACAGCTTTCATATAGTCCCAGTTGATCCTACCGAACGCTTTTTCAGCGTCGATCGATAATACTATTACTGGGAGTTTCTCTTGTTCTGCTTTTTGCATTAAGTTGATTATTCTTCGGGTACTATCCGATGCCTGTCTATGAGGTATAAATCCCACTTGGTCTGGGTTTATTAATTCGGGTAATATTGTATTATTGTTTGCTATGATCATGGCATATATTTTAACGTTAGTGTTCAAAAGTGATATTGGTCGAAAATTTTCGGGTGTAGTGGGTTCTTTCCCAGTTTTGGGGATGGTGATTATTTGTGCTGTCAGCATTTCTTGAGGGAATTGTCCCGTTTCTGTTGTTTCTTTAAAGACTCTCTGTAGAATAGGGCTTACTTCCATTTTAAAGGTTTTATAAAATTCATTTGGGAAGCCGTCTATACCCGGGGTTTTATTTGTTTTAAGATTTTCAATTATCTTGTATATTTCTTCCTGTGTTACCTCTTTATTCAATAGGTCAAGTTGGGGTTCGGAGATCTTTGGGAGATGTATTTGTGTTAATTTTTCGATGTCTTGTTTAGTTGGCTGATATATGGTCTCATCTTTATTGAGATTGTATAGTGAGTCATAGTAGTCTCTGAATGTATCATTTATATCGTATGGATTGGAGATCTTATTTCCTCTTTTTATTAAATGGTTTATTCTGTTTTTTGTTTGTTTCCCTTTTAATTTGTTTGCTAAGATTTAACCAGCTTTGTTGTCCATCGAGTAGTATTGGGATCCCAGCTTCCTATATGCTTTTTCAAATTTTTGTATGTTTAGTTGGTGCAGTCCTTGTCGGGCTCTGTTTAATTTATTTTTTGTGTTGTTGCTTTGAGTATCTATGTATTCTCTTTCCAGTTGAGTAATTTCTTTTATCAGGGAGTTTTGGGTGGCTAGCCTGTTTTTTTTTTCATTTTTGCTGCTTCCTGTATTAATATACCTCTCATGTAGGCTTTATATGCTTGCCATAGTATTGTATCTTGTGTTTCTCCATTGTCATTTGTTTCAAAGAATTCTTGTGTTTGGGCCTGAATTTTGTTTTTTATTTCAGGAATTGCCAGGAGGTATTGGTTCAGTCTCCATGAAAATTTGGGTATAAAATTGTTATATTCTTTGATTTTTATAAGTATATGTGCATGGTCTGTCCATGTAATAGGACCGATTTGTATATCTTCAATTTTGGAGAGAGTGGCGAGATCAGTCCAACACATATCTATTCGGGAATATGTGTCGTGTACTGTAGAATAATACGTATATTTTTTATCTAGTGGGTATTTGCATCTCCATACATCGAATAGATTTGATTTTTGCATTGCTCTTGTGATTGTACGTTTTTTCAGACGGGTTGTATTTGTGGAGTCATTGTTTGGATCTAGGATTGTATTGAAGTCTCCACACAGTAAAACGTTTGTGTTTTGGTTGGGTGCTAAAGATAGTGTATTGTTTAGGAATGTGTGTTGTTTATGGTGTGGAGCATATATGTTGATTAAACAATATGGTTTGCTATTTATTATGCATTCTAGAATCAAAAAGCGGCTTTCCGGGTCGTGTGTGACCTTAATGGGTTGAAAGTTGATGGTATCTCTTATGGCTATAAGTACTCCTCTGTGTTTTTTCTTTGCAGAGGTAGAGTACACATATGGGAATCTTTTGTGGGAGCATTTAGGTGTTTTCCCTTCTTGGAAATGTGTTTCTTGGGCAAAGACGACGTCCGCCTTATGTTGGGAGGCCTGTTGCCATAACATTGATCTTTTATAGGGGGAGTTCAGACCCCTTACATTTAGTGAAAACGGGGTTAAAACCATATTCTAGTTTACTAGTTTTGCTTTACTTATGTAGTTTTGTATTGGTATAAATGTTTCAAGCGAAACTAAAATATTATCTGGTTTTCTATACACCTGTAAAGAAAGCATGTTAGTTGTACTTAGGTAGGTCTTGTAACAGAAACAGTAAACATTAACAGCTATAACATTATAAACATTCAAAAATACTTTGAAAAATACTTTGAGTTGTGCAGTCATTTGAGATCTCCAGATCTTCTCCAGTCTCAAATTCTCAAAGTTTGGGGGGTAAGTATGGATCAAAACAGTCAGCCAGTGTAGGACCTTTATAGTGAGGTATAAAAATAGCTTTATAGGTTGCCTTCTGCCATCTCATGTTCACTTGTCGGAGTTCGTTGATGGGTTTCCGGGTGAATGTCTTTTGGGTGTGTGCCAAGTTTGTTGAAGTCTCAATGTAGAATATGATCCATTCTGCGGTGATGTTGAGGTAGGAGGAGGTTTAGAGGTGGGTGTTTGGATAGGTATATTCCATTCGTTGAGGAGGTTTTCTCCTTCTTGTGCTGTTTTGGCTATATAAGTATTGCTGTTTCTTTTTATTAGTAGTTTAGTGGGAAATCCCCATTTGTAAGGAATATTTGATTTTCTTAGGGTTGTGGTGATGTCAATAAGCTTTCTCCTTGCTTGCAGTGTAGTTGGGGATAAGTCCGTAAACATTTGTATGTTTTGGTATTGTTCTACTAGTTTTGTGGTTCTTCTAGATGTCGTCATTAGTTGTTCTTTGACGTGGTAGTAATGCATTCTTACTAGGGTATCTCTGGTCGCTGAGGCAGGGAGGTGTGCTGGTTTACGAACTCTATGTGCTCTATCTATAAGGAAGTCTGATGTTGGAGTCTCCGGTAGTAGGGCTTGAAAGAGCTTAGTTAGGTAGGGTATTAAGTCTATATTGTTTACTTTTTCAGGGATACCTCGTATTTTGATGTTTCTGCGTCTCGCCCTGTCTTCCATGTCTGTCAATTTGAGTTGTAGGGTTGCTACTTCATCTTGGAGAGCTGAGTGCGAGTCTATCAACTCATTAACAGTAGGGACAAAGTCTGACATTTTATTTTCCAAGTGGTCAGTGCGATGGCCTAGGTTACCCACTTCATTCTGTAGGAGTGTGATGTGGGATTTAAAATCTATTTGTATTGAATTTTGTAGGGTAAGCATCATTTCCTTTAGTATTTGGTCCGTTAGTGGTATGTTGTGTACGGGGAAGGCACATAAATCATCTCCTACCTCTTTGCTGTCGATCTTTTGTTGTCTCCTGCTTGTCACGTGGGATGGAGCATCTGCCCTTATTTCCCCGCGTTGTTCCTCTCCGCCGGGCGACCCAGCTCTCTCCGTGCTCTCCAGCGGCTCTGCTGTAGCTACTGGGTAAGTATGTTGCGGGGAAGAGGTTGGAGTGTTGGTGGTTCCGGTGGAGGTTCCCTGTCCCTCTGTGTCTGTGTTGTTTGTAAGCCCGGCGCCATCTTTCCTTCCTTGCACGCGGCCTCTGTGATAGAAGTCCGTGAGCTTGCGTGGTGCCGAATTGCCGGTTTTCCTTCTCCCCATCTCTTCTAGGTTTGATTGCGATTGTTTTGGGGTTGCTGGTGTGCTTTTGTGGCAGTCGGCCTAATGCTTTTGGTCCTACTTTACCGGAGCTGTGGGCTTATGCGTCCATTTGCCTCGGCTGCCTGGCTCCGCCCCCTAAGGTGCCCAAAGATTTTGAACTCACCTTCCAAAATTCCTTCGACATTTAAGCAATTCTAAAGGAACCACCTGACCCATGAAGTATTTCACATAAAATGTTATTATATGATTATATTAAAAAGCAACAGAGTTCCAAAAAGATGTTTATGGTAGACAAAACCCCCATTTTTTTCAAATCAATTAAATTTCTTATACTACACATACCTATGTATTTTATGTATTATCTTTAATTTTGAAAAATCAATTGATTTCATATATTTTGCTATGCCTTGCTCAGTAGTGTGCTGCCATTCCATTCTGTAATGGTCCTTTTTTCTTCTTTTTAAAATGTTCCTAATAGTATTTTTACTTCAATAACTCATTGATGGGTAAAACATGCTGAGATCTCTACTGAGCAACTAAATTGCCCCAGGGGATAACCCCCAAAAAAACTAAAAAACCCTTATTTAGGAGTCCTGAATAAAGGAAGTTATTACTTTAGAAGCATTTAATTATGCACAGAGAAATCACTAGATTGGCAAATAAATATCTGTTGTATTCAATTAGATCAAATGACACCCAGCTTGTGATCTAAAGGGTGGTACACAGATCAGTATTTGATGTTTGACTCCCACCACCCTTTAGATCACAAGCTGGGTGTCATCAGAACCCTGCAACACAGAGCCGAGAACATCCCCACTAGCACAGAGGCGAAGGCTAAAGAAATGAAACATCTCAGAGGAGCCCTTAAAACTTGTGGATATCCAGACTGGGCCTTTGTCAAAAGAAGTAGAAGGAAAGAAAAGAACACAAATACCAACAGTGAAGGGGAAAAGCAAGACAGGAGGAAGAACATGGTCATCCCATATGTAGCAGGGGTCTCCGAGAAATTAAGAAGAATTTTCAAAAAACATCGTATCCCTGTCTGCTTTAAACCGAACAACACACTGAGGCAGCAATTGGTACATCCAAAAGACCCAATACCAAAACACAAGAAAAGCGACATCATATATGCGGTGCAGTGCAGTGAAGAATGCTCTGATTTGTATGTGGGGGAGACCAAACAGCAACTGCATCAACGTATGGCCCAGCACAGAAGAGCCAATTCCTCGGGTCAGGACTTAGCCGTGTATCTGCATCTTAAGGATAAAGGACATACCTTTGAAGATTGTAATGTTAACATACTGGCGAAGGAACGTGACTGGTTCAAGAGAGGTGTTAAGGAGGCCGTTTATGTGAAAATAAAGAAACCAAGCCTAAATAGAGGTGGGGGGGTTCGACACCAACTGTCTGCCATGTACAATGCTGTTTTAACACCTTACTCTGGGCGTTCCTATAACACCTCTTAGCCACTATCTAATCACACCCTTAACACCTGGCTGTGATATGCTAATTGGGATTTTCCAGGGTACATAATTGCCACAGATTCTTGTACAAGTCATTCTGAATTGAGAAAGCCAGTCGGATGACTAGCGAAACGTCTTCAAGAACTACATTTCAAGTCCAGTTGATCTAATTGAATACAACAGATATACCATGACCTGGATGAATGAGAACCTTCACAAGCATTGGCAAATAAAGTTTATCTAATGGGAACATACCCCTTTTTAATTAAAAGAATATGTATTTGTGCTGAACTAACTTACTGATTTCCTGTCATTTCTCCTAGATATTTAAGTAGGAATCATAAGCGATATGTCATAGCATTACTGATCAAATGGGTGACACTAAACTTACATTGATACCCAAAAGGTTTAAGTTGGTTTTCATTTTCATAAAGTGTGTATTATTGGTCACAAAAGAAAATCACACCAGTAGCAATAAACTCTCTAATTTTTGTAAAATTTGAGAAAAATGTGTTTTTAGGTACCTAGGGTAGAATGTAACCTAACTGAATGGCTCCAGTGTATTCTTCTGCACTTCAAATTGCCTATTAATTAATTATGCTACATTGGGTTATTTTACTGATTAAATATGATATTTAAAATTAACTTTGTAGAATTAAAGAATTTCACGTGTATTTTAAAAAGGACACATTTTATTATTTTTACAATTTTATTATTGTGTGGCCACCTTTACCTAAACCACGATCAGATCATGCAGTGTGTGTGCTCCTTTACTTCTGTCTTTCTTTCTCTGCAGTTGGAAAGAATTTCTAAAGGTTTTCTTTGTATTGTATTTAGTAGATAAGGCTGTGCATGCAGTATTATTACTTGTGCTGGTGCACAACAAAATTTTGAGCTCTCCATCCTGCATCCTGTATGTCACCAGGTATTTTGTGCATGCCTGTTTTACCTGTGCGTACAGATCTAAAATGTTGTGCATAAACAGGGGTGCCACTAGGGTTTTTGCCACCTGAGCCAAACATTGATTGCCGCCGGTGAAATGGGGTGGTCGTGGCTTGTGAGTGGGCTTGGTTTTTTGGTGGGGCATGAGCATAGCTAGCGATTTTGTCATTTTGAATTTATTTTCACAGTTTCTTTAAATAGACATTTATCCACACCATAATAACAGAAAAATAAAGAATTTGCCCAAAAGAGTCTGCCACCACGTCAAGGTAGACTCTTTAAACGGACCCTAACTTACCTAACTAGTCTAACCTAGCCTAACCTAACAAACTATCTAAAGCTAATCTAACCATATGAAATGCCTTTTAACAATATCTAAGATTTTTTTAAAAGAAAATATGAAATAATATATGTTTATGTTTAGTTGCGCAATCTAGTGCAATCAGTGAGAACAGACAGTAAAGGTCCAATACAGTGAGAACAGACAGAAAAGGTCCCATACAGTGAGAACAGACAGTAAAGGTCCCATACAGTGAGTTGTGTACGGGGAAGGCACATAAATCATCTCCTACCTCTTTGCTGTCGATCTTTTGTAGTCTCCCGCTTGTCACGTGGGATGGAGCATCTGCCCTTATTTCCCCGCGTTGTTCCTCTCCGCCGGGCGACCCATCTCTCTCCGTGCTCTCCAGCGGCTCTGCTGTAGCTACTGGGTAAGTATGTTGCGGGGAAGAGGTTGGAGTGTTTGTGGTTCCGGTGGAGGTTCCCTGTCCCTCTGTGTCTGTGTTGTTTGTAAGCCCGGCGCCATCTTTCCTTCCTTGCACGCGGCCTCTGTGATAGAAGTCCGTGAGCTTGCGTGGTGCCGAATTGCCGGTTTTCCTTCTCCCCATCTCTTCTAGGTTTGATTGCGATTGTTTTGGGGTTGCTGGTGTGCTTTTGTGGCAGTCGGCCTAATGCTTTTGGTCCTACTTTACCGGAGCTGTGGGCTTATGCGTCCATTTGCCTCGGCTGCCTGGCTCCGCCCCCAAGTTTGGGGAGCTTTCTAAGCATATAAATAGAGCGGTTGGGGCTGGGCAGGCAGGGGGAATCATATGGCTAAAGGAATTTACGCTAGGGGGAGGGAAACCTGAGAGGGAGAGGGACGGGGAGATGGGCTGCAGTGCGCATGCCAAACTTCTCCCGGAGGCCAGGTAGGAGGCAGAGTCCTATATGGACTCTGCTATCCTCCTGGTGGGCAGTTTTTGGGACTTTGGGGGGGGGACTACAGGAGAACCATATGGAGCTGGGATGTGAGGTAAGGATTAAACTACACTACATGGTGGGGCCAGTAGTGGGGGGGATTATAGTTTTGGGGGTGGACATGCCCTTTAAACAAGCACGTTAGGAAAATGATGGGATTTTCTATAAACACTATTTAGAATGTCACAGTGGGAGTTTGAGGGAAGTTCTTAGAAAGTAGTGGATGGAGTTAAATTAAAGGGTAAGGGGGGGGACCTAAGCAATGCACTGGTGAGGATGGAACAAATGTTTATCTATGAGTTTGATTCCCTTAAAGGGCTAAATGAGGCCATTGAGATCGCAGTTTTCTTCTTAAAGGAATAAGGAAAGTTATGGAATAATCTCTCTCAAAGGATTAAGAGAGAAAAAAAGTTGGATACGGGAAAATCATTTTTAAATGAATATGTACAAAATGTGGTGAAGGGTTAAGAGGATGATTAAGAAGTTTAGTTATTGTTTATAGGATAAGGGGGTAATATACCTTTAAGGGAGGAGGAGGTAGGTGAAAGAGGAGGATACAACACCAGCTATATAAGTCTGAGTATAGGAAGTGATGTTTAATAGTGATGTTGGTGAAACGCGTTGTGAGTTATAAAGTTTTGTATACCCTATTACCCTGTTATAAGTGACTTCAGATACAGAGGAGATTTCCCTTTAAGAAATCGAGTGGTCGAGTAAGGCGCAGAGCTGACGTCATCCCAGCGGGACGCTAGAGAAGCACGAGACCCTGAAGGACCCGGCAACCTCTAACACAAGGCAGACTTGGATGCCCCGAACCAGGGACTCGACAGAGGGTCTGTAAAAGGATTCGGGGTCAGTGGCTGCAAGCGGGGCTAACAGGAATCAGGTCGCTATCTATCACGCTAGAAAGACCTAAGGCCGCGAAGGGAGCGTGAACCTGGATGAACCTATCACTCGAACTATATGAAACTATAGCAAAGTGGAAACAAAATGACCTACGTATCGGGAGGAAAAACTGTGGTGCAGGAAAGTGAAGCAATTGAGAGACAGTAAATATAGAGGTCGCAAGAGGATTAAGTTGGGGTTCAGGGTTATTTATGTGCATTATTGAATTTTTTATAACTATTGAAGTTTGTAACTTTGCCAGCCAACTTAGAGGTTTTATAAATGTTACCATAGCCGGTGTATTTATGAATAAAACTGCATTCCCCTTTTTAATTTCTGGTTTTGTTTTAGGCGTTCCCATTGGAATACGTATTGTAGTCTTGTTGGGATCCAGACTATTACCACCTGAGTGTGGATACAGGCTTGGAAAGTCCAACCGCGCCAGCCGATATCCCAGCCCAACAGTGCCGACCGCCAGAGCAGTGATACGGAGGGAAATGTCACGTGTGCAAACAGTATAAACACTAAAAAGTGATATCAGCAATTTGTAATAAATATTAAAATGGGTTTGCTACCCTAATATCTCATATCACACACATATTATATCGAGCACCTATAGTACAATAAAGCGTGCAAATAGCAATTATAATATATATAAAACCCCATAAAATATATCCCTATATCGATCAGCCAAGTGCTAGCATCACTAAAAAGGAAGTCCTACTCCTATAGGTGTGTATAATAGTTCGGTAAATCCCACCAAGTGGGGGATAGACGGCCAACCTATAATAATCATAAAAGAATCCACGGTATCGGATAAGTTCCGGGAATTTGTCTATTCCGAACATTCAGCTTATGGTACTAGATCAAATCAGCTCAAATTCTGCACAATACATCACCACTCTGGCTCTTTAGGTACAGATTTGGTTCCCTGGGCCCTATTTATAAAAGATCGGTATCGTTATCGTAAAATACCGATCGTTATCGTAAAATAACATCAGGGTTTTTACCGATAACGACCGGTATTTAACGATATCGCTAAATAACGGTCGTTATCGGTAAATAACGGTCGTTATCGGTAAATAACGGTCGTTATCGATAAAAACCCGGTCGTTATTTTACGATAACGATCGGTATTTTACGATAACGATACCGATCTTTTATAAATAGGGCCCCGAGTCCGATCCCCCAGTCAGCAAAGCCGTGGCCTCAGCTCTTGGGATCCGTGTAAGTGGTTAGATACCGGTACACCGTAGGAGGGTTTACTTGTTCCCATGAGCGCGGTGTGTTTAAGAGCAGTCACATGCGCTTCCTGATTCCGTCACTACTACGCGTTTCACTTGTTGCAAGCTTCGTCAGGCAGACTGCCTCATAGGAAGATCTAGTTGGGTTATTTTAACACTGTACAGAGGTTTATAAGTTGTATAAGGTTGAACATGTGTTAGTGATGCAATAAATTGAATATTCCATATATGTGTTTAATAGGACACCTTTCCTGGTACTATATAGATCACCATCTATTTCTGGTACTTGTGAGGGTAAAGGGACCTCCCACAATCTATAGTTTTCTTGGTTTTAATCCTCACACCCATGTATATATTAGTGTATGTAATTGTACAGCGCTATGGTAGATGTTGGTGCTATATAAATCCACAATAACAATAATAATGGAGCCTCTAGCTGAAATAATATGCTCCTCACCAAATATTTATGGAATTATGGGAGGACTTTTGGACGATTTTGGATCCATCACTGGCTTCAAAATAAACAGTTCCCAAACAGCTGCATATCCTTCACATGGCCATTCAGACTCCTGGAATCACCATATTGCCAGGTTCATTTTAAATGATCTTCTACCTCATCACACTCCATTATTCCATCACAAGAATTTACTCTTCACTTGGACTCCTTATCCATTATCACCCTTAAAGGGAACGTCCAGCTTAAAATTGAAGTTTGGCCATATCATAGATAAGTAGAGATAAAGTAGAGTTGGGAAAGGGTTTGTCACTGTGAGAACGGGGAAAGGGTTTGTCACTGTGAGAACGGTTAAAGCTATGGAACTGTCTTCCAGTGGACGTTGTTATGGCAGGTTCATTGGTCAGTTTAATAAAAGCTGGATGAGTTTCAAACAAGGAATGTTACAAGTTACTGGTATTGTACATAAAGTAGAGTTGGGAAAGGGTTTGTCACTGTGAGAACGGTAAAGCTATGGAACTGTCTTCCAGTGGACGTTGTTATGGCAGGTTCATTGGTCAGTTATATAAAAAAGCTGGATGAGTTTCTACAAAAAAGGAATGTTACAAGTTACTGGTTTGATACATAAAGTAGAGTTGGGAAAGGGTTTGTCACTGTGAGAACGGTAAAGCTATGGAACTGTCTTCCAGTGGACGTTGTTATGGCAGGTTCATTGGTCAGTTTAATAAAAGCTGGATGAGTTTCTACAAACAAGGAATGTTACAAGTTACTGGGATTTGATACATAAAGTAGAGTTGGGAAAGGGTTTGTCACTGTGAGAAACGGTAAAGCTATGGAACTGTCTTCCAGTGGACGTTGTTATGGCAGGTTCATTGGTCAGTTTAATAAAAGCTGGATGAGTTTCTACAAACAAGGAATGTTACAAGTTACTGGATTGATACATAAAGTAGAGTTGGGAAAGGGTTTGTCACTGTGAGAACGGTAAAGCTATGGAACTGTCTTCCAGTGGACGTTGTTATGGCAGGTTCATTGGTCAGTTTAATAAAAAGCTGGATGGTTTCTACAAACAAGGAATGTTACAAGTTACTGGTATTGATACATAAAGTAGAGTTGGGAAAGGGTTTGTCACTGTGAGAACGGTAAAGCTATGGAACTTTTCCAGTGGACGTTGTTATGGCAGGTTCATTGGTCAGTTTAATAAAAAGCTGGATGAGTTTCTACAAACAGAGAATGTTACAGTTACTGGTATTGATACATAAAGTAGAGTTGGGAAGGGTTTGTCACTGTGAGAACGGTAAAGCTATGGAACTGTCTTCCAGTGGACGTTGTTATGCAGGTTCATTGGTCAGTTTAATAAAAAGCTGGATGAGTTTACAAACAAGGAATGTTACAAGTTACTGGTATTGAAACATAAAGTTGAGTGGGAAAGGGTTTGTCACTGTGAGAAACGGTAAAGCTATGGAACTGTCTTCCAGTGGACGTTGTTATGGCAGGTTCATTGGTCAGTTTATAAAAAAGCTGGATGAGTTTCTACAAACAAGGGGAATGTTACAAGTTACTGTATTGATACTAGTGAATTGTAGTGAATTGTAGTGAATTATAGTGAATTGTAGTGAAGTTAGGCTGGGTACATAATATACAATAGTTATGGTCGATACTGTAGTCCTGTGTATATATAGTATGGGGCCGGCCATGGCTAATTTTGGTGCAACTGACAGTGATTTGTCGCTAGTGGAGAACGATTGGTCGGGACAAATCTTGCCCTGTGTGTACCCAGCCTTACACTTACTACAGACGTAGAATTTGGGCCACGTCCCCTTAATTCACCATAGAGGATCAATGAATGAGCCCCTACTAAACGTATACACACACGTGATGATGGTCTGAAACGGCAGTAAAACACGCTTGGGGGTCGCGGTTCGTGGCCAAAATCGCATGTTTGTACAAAACTTCGTAGTTTGGCATCCCAGGGGGTCATTGAAGTTGCCATATTGGTCAACCTGGCTGAGACTCAGTAGATTTAAAAAGTACCAGCACCCGTATTGGTGAAAAATCATAATGGTTTTCCAAAGGACCAATCAGATTGGCCGTATGAGACTCAATCTCACGACCTTCCAGATGTTTTGAAAACTCCCTGGCTACAGTATGGGGGGCATCTGACATCCCTGCTTTAATAAGACACGTATTTGGACGTGGTCCGTCCTGTCGCACCAGTAGCCATCAGCGTCAGTGGTGGAATTAGTGGAGCTTAACGATAGACGTTTGGTACAAGCAGCACTAAGTGCCGTACACGGATTCCTTGGATTGTTTCGCCAATAGGCCGACGCTGTGATACTTTTTAATTTAGTTTCCCACTCCTGGGCAGCACGTGGATAAAACCCATAAAATATCATTTGTAACAAATTGACGTTATAAATTGAAGCTGTTGCCTTTCTGTGTCTGTCTCCGGCGCAGAGATTAATGGCGTCTCGCCGGAAAAGCCTCAGTGTGTCCGATTGGCTTTAACGCATTTCACTGCTAAGAAAGATGAGCAGAGCCCAGGCTGGCACGGATCACGAGGCCGCTGGCTCGGGGCAATGGACTGTCTTGTTGGCTCGGGCGTCAAGGCATCTTTAAAGGGGAAGTATATTTAGTTGTCATCTTTCACTATCTGGTCGATCTAATTTTTCTTTAGTTAAAAACGTGCAGGGTTATTCAATAAAAGTTCTTATCGTTTAAAATGGTGCTAATTTTGCCCCAACCAATCAGATGTTAGCTTTCAAATGCTAAATAAGATCTGATTGGCTGGGGCAAATTTAGCACCATTTTAAACGATAAGAACCTTTATTGAATCTCCCTGTTGGTCTTTAGAATATTTACCATTAAAGGGTTTCAATTGGTATTGTGATCTGAGAAAAAAAAAGCTTCAATAAGAAAGCTGGATGAGTTTCTACAAACAAGGAATGTTACAAGTTACTGGGATTGATACATAAAGTAGAGTTGGGAAAGGGTTTGTCACTGTGAGAACGGTAAAGCTATGGAACTGTCTTCCAGTGGACGTTGTTATGGCAGGTTCATTGGTCAGTTTAATAAAAAGCTGGATGAGTTTCTACAAACAAGGAATGTTACAAGTTACTGGTATTGATACATAAAGTAGAGTTGGGAAAGGGTTTGTCACTGTGAGAACGGTAAAGCTATGGAACTGTTTCCAGGGGACGGTGTTATGGCAGGTTCATTGGTCAGTTTTAATAAAAGCTGGATGAGTTTCTACAAACAAGGAATGTTACAAGTTACTGGTTGATACTAAAGTAGAGTTGGGAAGGGTTTGTCACTGTGAGAACGGTAAAGCTATGGAACTGTCTTCCAGTGGACGTTGTTATGGCAGGTTCATTGGTCAATTAAAAAGCTGGATGAGTTTCTACAAACAAGGAATGTTACAAGTTACTGGTATTGATACATAAAGTAGAGTTGGGAAAGGGTTGTCACTGTGAGAACGGTAAAGCTATGGAACTGTCTTCCAGTGGACGTTGTTATGGCAGGTTCATTGGTCAGTTTAATAAAAGCTGGATGATTTCTACAAACAAGGAATGTTACAAGTTACTGGGATTGATACATAAAGTAGAGTTGGGAAAGGGTTTGTCACTGTGAGAACGGTAAAGCTATGGAACTGTCTTCCAGTGGACGTTGTTATGGCAGGTTCATTGGTCAGTTTAATAAAAAGCTGGATGAGTTTCTACAAACAAGGAATGTTACAAGTTACTGGTATTGATACATAAAAGTAGAGTTGATCCAGGGAAATTTCCCATTGCCACTTGGAGTCAGGAAGGATTTTTTCCCCCCTTGGAATTTTTTGCCTTCCTCTGGATCAAAGTTAGGCAGGAAATGAGGATATTGACAAAGTTCAGGACCTTTTTCTATACTTTAAATTTCATCGTCTTGCAGTTCTACTCCTGCTTGTTCACCACTAACTGCCCTGTGTTGTTACGGATCTCTTAACCTTCAGCATGGACTTCTGTATTCAGCAGTACTACTCCTGGTCTCCTTGGCCGTTCCGTTGCGGGAGACTCTTGCGGCTTTCTTCCTCTGTTTCCTCTCCGGACTTTCTTGGTTTAGTTCGCCGATGTCTCCCACTTGGCCGATCGGCAGGGACCATAAAAAAAAGGCGGTTGGTTCCTTAATTCATGTCTTTCCAGCGAGCTCTCCGAGTCCGTTTGTTTGTGGAGTTGCGCTCCTTGATGACGTCTCTTTCCTGGGGACACCCTCCTCTCATCTGCCTGCCAACGTGGGTATTGCCGGCGTCCATTGATAGATCCTATTGCGGTTCGTAATCCATAGTGTCTTCCTGAACTTTCCTAATTTGAAACTGGAGTAGCTCATTCTGGAAAATCGTCCAGCTTGGCTTGCATTTCATTTTGAAGGTTATAAAAACCTAGTTTGCATGGTTGTTCTGTATTTATGTTCCATTTTATTTTTGCAATGTGGCGCTGTTGTTTTATTGCTGGTTGGAGGTGTTCTATAGTAGCAACATCAGGTCGAAGGCACATTTGTTTAGTATTTTGTACCATTATTACATACTCTGTATCTTCTGTGCCAGGACTGGTTTCTTTAGAATTCTCAGTCTGCTTGGTATTCTTTCTGCTTTTACATATTCCAGTATAGTGGAACTGTGCAGGATTAGACTTATTTCTTTTCGTTTTATGTTTATGTGCCAAGCATGTCAATGAATAATATTAAAAGCAAGAAGTCACTAGTGTGCGTTCTTCAACCAAGTACAATTTGTAGATAACGAGCACTGAGGGTGGTAAGCAGTAACGAGGAGCAGCACCTTAGTGAGAAGAGAGTGCGGGGGAAAAACATACAATAGAGATTATAGGTATTCAATTAGATCAAACTGAGATTGAATGTAGTTTCTTAGACGTTCGCAGTCATCCGATGGATCTCTCAATTCAGAGCAGAGATATATATCAATATTCAGAAGATAACAGATATACCATGAACCTGGATGAGACATGAGAACCTTCACAAAGCATACACTAGAGATGAAAAAGAACCAGTTCCACAGCACCGGGAAAGAAAAAACTCAAGGAAAATGTCCTTCAATGACATAGCTTAGCCTAACCAACCCACAGGCTGATGAACATTCACCTATCTGATGTGGACAGGAGGAGAATATGGCAACAACAAACTGGCAGAGCCAATAAAATCTTACACAAAAAGATCTTATAACATTAAAAGAAAAGAAATACGTCTAATCCTGCACAGTTCAACTATACTGGAATATGTAAAATCAGAAAGAATACCAAGAGGACTGAGAAGTCTGAAAGAAACCAGTCCTGTGACAGAAGATACAGAAGTATGTAGCGAAAGGGTCCAAATACTAAACAAATGTAGCTCGACCTGATGTGCTTAACTAGAGAACAACTCAACCAGCAATGAAAGACAACAGCCACAACTGCAAATTAAATTGGAACAAGAAATAAAGGAAACCATGCAAACTACGGATTTTGGAGACCTTTCAGAATAGAAATGTACCAGCCAAGCTGGACGATTCAGAAGGAGCTACTCCAGTCAAATTAAGGAAGTTCAGGGAGACCAATATGGATTACGACCGCAATAGGATCTATCAATGGACGCCGGCAAGACCACGTGGCAGGCAGAAGTGAGAGAGGTCCAGGAAAGATGACGTCATCAAGGGCGCAACTCACAAACAAAGGCACTCGGAGGAGCTCGCTGGAGGAAAGGACAGGAATTAAGGAACCAAACAGCATTTTTTAGGGTCCGGCGATCGGCCAAAGGGGACCGACATCCGGGGAAACTAAACCCAAGAAAGTCCGGAGAGGACAGAGGACGAGAAAGAACGCTAGAGTCCCCCAGCAAGGAACGCCAAGGAGAACCAGGAGGAGGGAGACGCGGAATACAGAAAGGTCAGTGCCATGAAGGGTTAAGGGAGATCCAGTTAACACAGGGCAGTTAGTGGTGAAAATCAGGAAGTAGAACTGCAAGGACATGAAATTAAAGTATAGAAAAAGTATCTGAACTTTGTACCCACCCATCCAGGGGAACCTATTAGACACAAAAAAATTTAATTATATAAATTCATTCGTAAATTAAAACTACAGGTCCAATTAAAGGCCAGGACGTCATAGAGAAAATCCCTTTAAGAAGAAAGCAAATACACCACCCCCAATATAAACACAGAAGCAATAGATATATTCCAAAAACTGATAACCGCAGAATTACAAACAAATAAAATGGGATCAGGAAAATCCAAGAGGAAAATCTAAGCATAAAGAGTGGAAAAGGCCTACAAAGATGAAGAAAAGGAACAATATAATAGTGAAAAAGCAGCAAAGGAGGAGCATAGTGGTACAAAATAGAGCTACATATGAAGCAGAAGTGAGTGAAACAACTAACAGATACGACAAATATACAGGAACTATCAACAGACCCAGTTCATTCAATAGCACAAAACAAACATAATACAGTAGTAACAGAAGCTTGGACACAAAGGTATAATAGACCTAGATACAAAGAATTTCTGATTGAGGAAAACCCAGGTCACTCCAGTTTCTACACTGGACCAAAAATTTCATTAAAAATACAACTAATCCCCCTGGAAGACCAATTGTGGCAGGGATTGGGCCTCAATTCTAAAAACCACTAGGTATCTATTAGAACACTATTACAACCAATAGTGAAAGACAATTCCAGAATGCTGAAGATAGAACGAAAGATTTTCTGAATCAAATACACAAAACATAACAGAGTGAAAACTGCCATATCTAGTAAACGATGGACATTCAATCACTTATTTTTTTTTTTACTGTATCCCATCAAGAGGAATAGCAGCCAGAGGAGAAAAAAGATATTGGAACAGAATCTATACCCAAAGCAAAAGGTACTTTATACTGGACTTATTGAATGTAGCTCTCACTAAAAAATTAATTCAGGTTGATAAACATTCTATAATCAATCTGTGGAACCAGTATGGGCGTATTTGCGTCCAAGCTTACGCTAACAGTATGTAGCTGGAATTTGAGCAAGAAATACTAAGGAAAAATGAAATGATACAAAGGGAAAATTCTATATGATCAAGGTTGTGGGAGATATTTCCTTATGTGGTCAAGTAACAGAACTGGAATAAAAAATTCATAAAAGAATTAAAATGAAAACCCCCCCCCTGAGTCCATTAAATTTCACATACAATATTGCCATAAGAAATAATCAACCTAGACATAAAATTTTTTAAAAAAAGAAAGGTAGCTTAAACACAGATCATACGTTAAAACAACAGATAGAAATAACATACTAGAAGCAAATAGGCTCCACCCTGAAATACTATCAAAGCCATACTTTGGGGGCAAATGCTGAGGGTCAGAAGGAATGTCTCAGACGAAGAAAACCTGTAGAAAAGAATGGAACAAGTTTCACATAAATTCAAACAACAGAGGGGTACCATAAGAAAAAGGAAAATAGTGAGTGCAGCAGCAGATAAGGCAATGGAAAAACACCCTAGACACACATTGCTCCACAGAAAAACATCACACACTCAAAGATAAAGAATTGATTTGTGTAAACATACATACACCATCAGAAGAAAGTTAAAAAGATATGAAAAAATATTGGAGTGTGTTTGAGCAATGATGAGAAAGGGGGTTATTATTTAAAGAACAACCCATTGTGCATTAAAAACAGTGGTAGGTCTGGGTAAAACAATTAGGACCACTCAGACACACAAATGAAATTAAGACAGAAGCAAAAAACAAAACAAAACGTACGGGGACCATTTCCATGCCTAAACTGCCAAGCTTGCACAGCATAATAAAAAGGGAAATGTAAACATCCTTCCAAGGTACCAAATAAACTAAAACACTCCTCGCGAGCTGCTTACAACAGGGTCATCTATATGATCAAATGTCCCTGCGGACTAGCATACATAGGGAAACAAAAGACAAGTGAGAACCCGAATAGGGGAACACAAAAGGGACATAACCAATGTAATATGGAAAAAAATGAAGAAGAGTAACATTTCAGGTCCAAGCCTTCAACGATCCAAGGGCATAATGCAGCCCAAGTAGATGGATGGTGTCGTCAGGTGGTGACAACAGCATCCAGAGGAGGAGAATGAAAAAAAAGCTCCTACAAGAGAAATATTACTGGGATACACACACCTCAAACACCATGCATCCAAAGCGTCTGAATGAAAAAATAGAAATGAATATGAAATGTTTCTCTAAAATAACTATGTGAAGTAAAAAAGAACACTTACCTATATTGTTTGGTCCCACAGGAAAACGAAGGGTGGGGCACCTGAAAAGAAAGAAAAGAAATAATAAACACTAAGAAATAGAATAATAAATATAAGATAAATATTGATTATAAGTTTTCTAAAGGTGATCTTTTAACGTATTAAATATTTTAATAATTAAGTTTAGTCACAATAAGCACTTTATAGAAAGAAAACGGAGTCACTTTAGCAAACTAAGCACTTTAAATCACAGGAGTATATAGGCACTTTATATCACTAAGCACTTAAATCACAGGGAAGTCATATAGGAAATTTATTCACTAAGCACTTTAATCAACAGGAAGTCATATCGGCCACTTTATATCATAAAGCAATTTAAATCACAGGAAGTAATATAGGGCACTATATCCTAAGCACTTTAAATCACAGGAAGTAATATAGGCACTTATATCAATAAGCACTTATAAATCACAGGAAGTCATATAGGCAACGTCTATCACTAAGCACTTTAAATCAAAGGAAGTCATATAGGCACTTTATATCACAAGCACTTTAAATCACAGGAAGTATATAGGCACTTTATACACTAAGACTTTAAATCACAGGAAGGTCATATAGGCACTTGATATCATAAGCACTTTAAATCACAGGAAGTCATATAGGCCACTATATCCACAAGCACTGTAAAATCAAGGGAAGTCATAGGCACTTTATATACACTAAGAACTTAAATCACAGGAAGTCATATAGCACTTATATCACTAAGCACTTTGTCACAGGAAGTCATATAGGCACTTTATATCACTACGAACTTTAAATCACAGAAGTTCATATAGGCACTTTATATCACTAAGCACTTTAATCACAGGAAGTCATTAGAGGCACTTAATAATAAGCCTTTAAATAACAGGAAGCATATAGGCACTTTCTATCACTAAGTCCCGTTAATCACAGGGAAGTCATATAGGGCACTTTATATCATAAGCACTTTAAATCACAGGAAGTATTATAGGCACTGATATCACTAAGCACTTTAAATCACAGGAAGTCATATGGCAGTTTATATCACTAAGCACTTTAAATCACAGGGAAGTCATATAGCACTTATATCACTAAGCACTTAAATCACAGGAAGTCCTATAGGCACGTTAATCCCTAAGCACTTTAAATCACAGGAAGTCTCTAGGCATTTATATCATACGCACTTAAATCACAGGAAGCATATAGGCACTTAATCACTAAGCCACTTTAAATCACAGGAAGTCATATAGGCACTTATATCAACAAGCACTTTAAAATCACAGGAAGTCATATAGGCACTTTTATCCCAAGCACTTAATCACAGGAAGTCATAATTAGGCACTTTATATCACCACGCACTTTAAAATCACAGGAAGTTCATAAGGCAACTATATCACCAAGCACTTTAAATCACAGGAAGTAAATAGGCACTTTAGATCACAAAGCATTTAAATCAAGGAAGTCATATTAGGCACTTTATATCACTAAGCAATGTAAAATCACAGGAAGTCATATAGGACTTTATCTTCACTAAGCCTTAAATCACCAGGCAGTCATATAGGCACTTTATATCACTAAGCAACTTAAATCACAGGGAGTCAATCGGCACTTTAATCACTAAGACTTTAAATCACAGGGAAGTCATATAGGCACTTATTATCACTAAGCACTTTAAATCACAGGAAGTCATTAGGAACTTATAATCACTAGCACTTTAACTCACCGGAAGTTCATATAGGCACTTAATCACCTAAGCACTTAAATCACCAGGAAGTCATATAGCACTTTATCACTAAGCAACTTTAAATCACAGGAAGCATATAGGCACTTTAATCAGAAGCACTTTAAATAACGGGAAAGTTATATAGGACTTTATATCACTAAGCACTTTAATCACAGGAAGTCATACTAGGCACTTATATCACTAAGCACTTTAAATACAGGAAGTATATTGGCACTTATATAACTAAGCACTTTAAATCACAGGAAGTAATATAGGCACTTTTATCACGAAGCACTTTAAATCACAGGAAGTCATCTAGACACCTTTATATCACGCACTTTAAACACAGGAAGTCCATTAGGCCACTTTATATCAAGAGCACTTTAAACATCACCCGGAAAGGAAGTCCTATAGGCACTTTATATCACCAGCACTTTAAATCACAGGAAGTCATTAGAGCAATTATCCCACTAAGCACTTTAAATAACAGGAAGTCCATATAGGCACTATATCACCAAGCACTTCTTTAAATCACAGGAAGACGTCAGATAGGCACTTTTATCACTAAGCACTTTAAATCACAGAAGTCATATAGCACCGTTATATCACTAAGCAATTCAATCACAGGGCAGTAATATAGACACTTATATCACTAATGCACTTAAATACAGGAAGTTCATATAGGACCACTTTATATCACTAAGCACTTTAAATCACAGGAAGTCATAAGGCACTTTAATCCAAAAGCACTTTAAATCACAGGAGGAAGTAATATAGGCACTTTATCTATCACGAAAGCACTTTAAATCACAGGAAGTCAATATAGGCACTTTCTATATCCACTAAGCACTTTAAAGCACAGCGAAGTCATATGAACTTTATATCACTAAGCCACTTTAAATCAAGAAGTCATGTAGGCACTTTATATCACTAAAGCACTTTAAATTCACAGGAAGTCATTAAGACACTTAATATCACTAAGCAAGTTAAAGCACAGGGAAGTCATATAGGCACTTTATATACTAAGCACTTTAAATCACAGGACGTATATAGAAACTTTATATAATGCACCTGTAAATCACAGGAAGTCATATTAGGCACTTTAGATACTAAGCACTTTAAATCACAGGCAGTCATATAGGCACTTTATATCACCAAGCACTTTAATCACAGGAAGTAATAAGGACTTTACTATCACCAACGAACTTTAAATCACAGGAAGTCATATAGGACTTTATATCACATAAGAACTTAATCACAGGAAAGTCATATAGGCACTTTATATACAAAGAACTTTTAAATCACAGGAAGTCAGTATAGCACTTTTAATCACTAAGCACTTAAATCACAGGAGTCATTAGGCACTTATATCACTAGCACTTAAAGCACTCAGGAGTCTATAGGCACTATTCACTAAGCATTTGAAATCACGGAAAGTCATATAGGCACTTTATATAAATAGCACTTTAAATAACAAGGAGTCATGATAGGAACCGTTATATCACTAAAGCATTAAATCACAGGAAGTCATATAGGAATTTATATCATATAAGCACTTTAAATCAACAGGGAAGTAATATAGGCACTTGATATCACTAAGCACTTTAAATCACAGGACAGTCATATAGGCACTATATCACTAAGCACTTTAAAATCACAGGAAGTAATATAGGCACTTTATATCACTAAGCACTTTAAATCACAGGAGTCATATAGGCATTTATATCACTAAGCACTTTAATCCACAGGAAGTCATATAGGCACTTTTATATCCACTAAGCACTTTAAATCACAGAAGGTATTATAGGCCACTTTATATAACTAAGCCTTAAATCAACAGGAAGTAATAGGCACTTTTATATCACTAAGCACTTAAATCACAGGAAGTCATATAGGACTTTATATCACAAGCCACTTTAAATCACAGGAAGTAAATAGGCACTTTATATCACTAAGCACTTACATCACAGGAAGTCATATAGGCACTTTATATCACTAAGAACTTTAAATCACAGGAGTTCATATAGGCCTTTATATCACTAAGCCACTTTAAATCACAGGAAGTCATATAGGCCACTTTCTATCCACTAAGCACTAAATCACAGGGAAGTCATTATAGCACTTTATATCACTAAGCACTTTAAATCACAGGAAGTATATAGGCACTTTTATCACTAAAGCATTTAAATCACAGGAAGTCAATATAGGCACTTATATTCACTAAGCACTTTTAAATAACAGGAAGTCATATAGGCACTTGATATCCACTAAGCACTTTAAATCACAGGAAGTCATATAGGACTTATATCACTAAGCAATTATAAATCCACAGGAAGTCATATTAGACACTTTATATCCACTAAGCACTTTAAATAACAGGAAGTCATTATAGCACTTATATCAATAAGCACTTTAAATCACCACAGGGAGTTCATATAGGCCTTTATATTCACTAAGCACTTTAAATACAGGAAGTATATAGGGCACTTTATATCCCCCCCCCCCCCCCCCAAACTAAAGCACTTTAACTCACAGGAAAGTCATATAGGCAACTTTATATCACTAAGCACCTTAAACACAGGGAAGTCATATAGGCACTTAGATCACAAGCACTTTAAATCAAGAGGAAGTCATATAGGACTTTATATCACTAAGCACTTTAATCACAGGACGTATATAGGACTTGATTATCACCAAGCACTTTAAATCACAGGAGTCATATAGGCCACATTTTATCACCAAGCACTTTAACACAGGAAGTCAATATAGGCACTTTATCACTACGCACTGTAAATCACAGGGAAGTCATATCGCACTTTATATCCCAAGCACGAAAATCACGGAAGTCATTATAGGAACTTTATTCACCCAAGCATTTAAATCACAGGAAGTCAATAGGCACTTTATATACACCAAGCCACTTTAAATCACAGGAAGTAATATAGCACTTATATCACCAAGCACTTTCAAATCACAGGAAAGTCAATAGGAACTTTTTTATATAAAAAAAAACTTAAGACTTTTAAATCACAGGAAGTCATATAGCCATTATATCACTAAGCACTTTAAATCACGGAGGAGTATATAGGACTTTATATCACTAAGGACACTTTAAATCAAGGAAGTCTATAGGCACTTTATATCACTAAGCACTTTACAAGCCACAGGAAGGTCTATAGGCACTTATTCACTAAGCCTTTAATTCACGGAAGTCATATAGGGCACTTTATTTATATCCACCTAAGGCACTTTAAAAATCACAGGAAGTTTTTTTTTTTTCATTATAGGCACTTTATATCACTAAGCACTGAAATCACAGGAAGTCATAAGGCACTTTATATCACTAAAGCACTTTAAATCACAGGATTAATATAGGCACTTTATATCACTAAGCACTTTAAATACAGGAAGTCATAAGGCACTTATACACTAAGCCACTTTAAATACAGGAAGTCATATAGGCACTGTATATCAATAAGCATTAAATCACAGGAAAAGTCATATAGGCACTTGATATCACTAAGCACTTTAAATCACAGGGAAGTCATATAGGCACTTTATATCACTAAGCACTTTAAATCACAGGAAGTCATATAGGCACTTTATATCAATAAGCACTTTAAAATCACAGGAGTAATATAGGCCACGTTATATCACTAAGCACTTTAAATCAAGGAAGTTCATAAGGCACTTTATATCACTAAGCACTTTAAATCACCGGAAGTCATATAGGACTTGATATCACTAAGCACTTTACATCACAGGAAGTTCATATTAGGCACTTTATATCCATAAGCACTTTTAAATCACAGGAAGTAATATAGGCACTTTATATCACTAAGCACTTTAAATCACAGGAGTCTATAGGCATTTTATTATCACTAAGCACTGTAAATCACAGGAAAGTCATATAGGCACTTTATATCACTAAGCACTTGAAAATACAGGAAGTCATATAGGCACTTTATATCAACTAAGCACTTTAAATCACAGGAAGTCATATAGGCACTTTATATCACTAAGGCACTTTAAAATCACAGGAAGTCATATAGGCACTTTATATCACTAAGCACTTTAAATCACAGGAAGTCATATAGGCACTTTATATTAACTAAGAAATTTAAATCACAGGAAGTCATTAGGCACTTTTATATCACTAAGCACTTTTTAAATCACAGGAAGTCATATAGGCCTTATATCACTAAGCACTTTAAATCACAGGAAGTATATCGGCCCTTCTATCACTAAGCCCACTTTAAATCCACAGGAAGTATATAGCACTTTATTCACTAAGCACTTTAATCACAAAAGGAAGTCCATAGGCACTATAATCACTAAAGCACTTTAAATCACAGAAGTCATATAGGCACCTTATAGCACTAAGCACTTTAAATCACAGGAAGGAGTCATATAGGCACTTTATATAACTAAGCACTTTAAACACAGGAAAGTCATATAGGCACTTTATAATCACTAGCACTTAAATCCACTGCGAAGTCTATAGGAACACTTTATATCACTAAGCCTTTAATAAACAGGAAGTCATAAGGCACTTATATCACTAAGCACTTTAACTACAGGAAGTCTATAGAACTTATATCACAAGCACCTTTAAATCACAGAAGTATATAGGACTGTATATCACCAAACACTTAAATCACAGGAATCAGAAGGCACTTTATATCACCAAGCACTTTAAATCACAGGAAGTCATATAGGCACTTTATATAACTAAGAACTTAAATCACAGGAAGTCATATAGGCACTTTATATCACTAAGCACTTTAAATCACAGGAAGTCATATAGGCACTTTATATCACCAAGCACTTCAAACTCACAGGAAGTCATATAGGCACTTTATATCACCAAGCACTTAAATCACAGGAAGTCATATAGGAAATTTATATCACTAGCACTTTAAATCACAGGAAGTCATTATAGGCACTTTATATCACTAAGCACTTAAATCACAGGAAGTCTATAGGCAATTTATATCACTACGCACTTTAAATCACAGGAAAGATATATAGGACTTTATATCACTAAGCACTTACATCAAAGGAAGTCATATAGGCAAATTTATATCATATAGAACTTAAAGTCCAGGAAGTCATATAGGGCACTTTATATCACTAAGCACTTTAAATCACAGGAAGTCATATAGGCACTTTATTATCCCTAAGACTTTTTAAAATCACAGGAAGTCTATAGGCACTTTATATAACTAAGCACTTTTTAAATCACAGGAGGAAATCATATTAGGCCATTTAATCACTAAGCACTTTAAACACATGGGAAGTCATATAGGAAATTTATATCACTACGCCACTTTAATCACAGGGAAGTCAATAGCACTTGATATCATAAGCACTTAAATCACAGGAGTCATATAGGCACTTATATCACTAAGCACTTTAAATCACAGGAAGTAATAGAGGCACTTTATATCACTAAGCACTTTTAAATCACAGGAGAGTATATAGGCACTTTATATCACTAGCACTTAAATCACCGGAAGTAATAGGCATTTATATCACTAAGCACTTTAACATCACAGGAAGTCATATAGGCCTTTATATACACGCCACTTTAAATCCACAGGAAAGTCATATAGGCAATTTATATCACGAGCATTGAAATCAAAGGAAGTCATATAGGCACGTTATATCACTAGCACTTTAAATCACAGGAAGTCACCTTTTTTATAGGCACTTGATACATAGCACTTTAAATCACAGGAAGAAATAGGCACTTTATATCACTTTAAGCACTCTTAAATCACAGGGAAAGTCATATAGCACTTTATATCACTAAGACTTTAATAACAGGAGTCATATAGGCCACCTTGATATCACTAAGCACTTTAAATCACAGGAAGTCATATAGTATATAGGCACTTTAATCCACTAAGCCTTTAAAATCACAGGAAGTCATTATGCCACTTTATATCACTAAGCACTTTAAATCACAGGAAGTCATATAGGCACTTATATCAATAAGAACTTTAATCACAGGAAGTCATATAGGACTTTATATCCCCAAGCACTTTAAATACAGGAAGTCATATAGGCACTTTATATACTAAGCACTTAAATCCCTCGGAAGTCATTATAGGCACTTTATATCACTAAGCACTTTAAATCACAGGAATCATATAGGCATTTTATATCATAAGCACTTTAAATCACAGGGAAGTCATATAGGCACCTTTATATAACTAAGCACTTTTAAATACAGAAGTAATAGACAACTTTATATCACTAAAGGCACTTTAAATCACAGGAAGTCATATAGCACTTTATATCACTAAGCACTTTAAATCACAGGAAGTCATTATAGGCACTTTAACACTAAGCACTTTAAATCAAAGGAAGACATTTAGGCATTTATATCACTAAGCACTTTAAATCACGGAAGTCATATAGGACACTTTATCAATAAGAACTTAAATCACAGGAAGTCATATAGGCACTTTATATCAATAAGCACTTTAAATCACAGGAAGGCATATAAGGCACTTTTATATCACTAAAGCACTTTAAAAGCAAGGAAGTCATATAGGCACTTTAAATCACTAAGCACGTTAAAAAATGGGAGCAATAGAAACAGAGATGCGTTATAGTTTTAAAAAATGAAAGTTAAAAGAAAATAAGTGCTGTTGTTTTTTCTTGTTTTTGCACTGTGTTTTGTCCTTAACATTTTAAATTAAATGTAAATGGTAATCACAAAAAGTAAGAGTGTTAAGTCAACTCCCCAAAGGGGAGGGATTCACAGATATGAAGTTGCTGAGTGCTGTTGTAATATGCACCTGAGGAGAGGGGACACCCCAGAAACGTTGTGCAACAAGCATGCATGCTCTGATAAAATTAAAAAGCAAAGAGTTCATAGTGTGCGTTATTCAACCTCAACCAAGTACAATTTGTAAGATAAAGAACTGCGGGTGGGTGGTAAGCAGTTAAAGAGGAGCAGCACCTATAGTGAGAGAGAAGAGAGGCGGGGGAAAAAAACATTACACTAGAGATTATTAGATATCATATACTGGGCTGGGTACCGGATAGGTAGGATGTAAGGTAGATTTATCATATTATAGATACCAGACACTGTTGCTGGTTTACCAGATAGGTAGGATGGATGTAAGGGTAGATTTATCATATAGGATATTAGATATATATACTGTGCTGGTTACCGGATAGGTAGGATGTAAGGGTAGATTTTATATATAGATTAGATAGATACCATATACTGGCTGGTTACCGCAGTAGGTTAGGATGTAAGGGTAGTAGATTTATCATATATATCTCGATATATAGATACCAATACTGGGCTGGTTACCGGATAGGTAGGATGTAAGGGGTTAGATTATCATTATATAGTATAGAGATACATATACTGTGCTTGGTTACCAGATAGGAGGAGTAAGGGTAGATTTATCATATATAGATATATAGCTACCAATACTGTTGCTGGTTACCGATAGGTAGGATGTAAGGGAGCTTCTATTATAGATATATAGAGAGCATATACTGTGTGGTCACAGGAAGGAGGATGTAAAGGGTGGTAGATTTATCATTATATAGATATATAGATATCAATACTGTGCTGGTACCAGATAGGTAGGATGTAGGGTGAGTATCATAGATAGCTATATAGAACCATATGACTGTGCTGGTTAGGATAGGTAGGATTGTAAGGGGAGATTATATATATAGATATATAGATACCATATACTGTGCTGGTTTACCGGATGGTAGGATGTTGTAAGGGTAGATTTATCTTATAGAATAGAGATCCCATATACTGTGCGGTTACAGAATAGGTAGGATGTAAGGGTAGATTATATATATAGATATATAGATACCCATATTCCTGTGCTGGTTACCGGATAGGTAGGATGTAGGTAGATTTATCATAATAGATATATAGTACAATATACTGTGATGGTTACCGGATAGGTAGGATGTAAGGGTAGATTTATCATATATAGTATATAGATACCATATACGGTGTGGTTACCGGATAGTAGGATGTAAGGTAGGTTATCATAGAGTAGAATATCGATACCATATACTGTGCTGGTTACCGGATAGGTAGGATTAAGGGTAGATTTATATTATAGATATATTAGATCATATACTGTGAGGGTACAGGATAGGTTAGGATGTAAGGTTAGATTTATCATAATAAATATAATAGATATCATATACTGTGCTGGTACAGGAGAGTAGGCATGTAAGGGTAGATTTATCATATATAATATATAGAACCAATTAATGTGCTGGTTTACAGGATAGGTAGATGTAAGGGTAGATTTATCATATTATAGATACCATATTATGTGCTGGATTACCGGATTAGTAGGAGTAAGGTAGATTATTCATATATAGATATATAGAACCATATACTGTGAGGGTTACCAGATAGGTAGGATGTAAGGGAGATTTATCATATATAGATATATAGCATATCAGATACTGTGCTGGGTACCGGATAGGTGAGGGATGTAGGGTAGCTTTATCATATATAGATATTATATAGATACAATATAAGGTGCTGGTTACCCGATAGGTAGGATGTAAGGGTTAGATTTATCATATATAGATATATAGATATCATATACTGTGCTGGTTACCGGAATAGGTAGGATGTAAGGGTAGAGTTATCATAGTATCTAGATAAGATATTTTCATATTAACTGTGTGGTTACCAGATAGGAGGATGGGTAAGGGTAGATTTATCATATATAGATACCATATACTGTGCTGGTTACCAAGATAGGTAGGATGTAAGGGTAGATTAATCATATGATAGATAGAGATACCATATACTGTGCTGGTTACCGGATAGGTAGGATGTAAGGGTAGATTTATCATATATAGATATGTAGATACCGTAACTGTTGTGAGTTAACATAGTTAGGATGTAAGGTAGATGATCTATTAGATAATATGATAACAAACTGTGCTGGTTACCAGATAGGTAGGATGTAGGGTAGATTTATCATATAAGATCATATAAGAGACCATATACTGTGCGGGTTACCAGATAGGTAGGATGTTAAAGGTAGATTTATCAGATACGTATATAGATTACCTATACTGTGCTGGTTAACAGATAGGTAGGATGTAAGGGTAGATTTTATCTATATAGATATATAGATACCATATACTGTGCTGGTTACCAGAGAGGTAGGATGTAAGGGGAGATTATCATATATAGAGATATAGATACCATATACTGTGCTGGTTACCGGATAGGTAGGATGTTAAGGAGTAGTATTTATCATATCAGAGATATATAAGATACCATATACTGTGGCTGGTTACCGGATAGGTAGGAGGTAAGGGTAGATTTTCATATATAGAATATAGATACCATATACTGTGCTGGTTACCCAGAAGGTAGGTAGGAGTAAGGGTAGATTTATCATATATAGATACATAGATACCTATCTGTGCTGAACGTTACCAGATAGGTAGGTAGGATGTAAGGGTAGATTTATCTATATAGATATATAGATACAATATACTGTGCTGCGTTACCGGATAGGTAGGATGTAAGGGTAATTTATTCAATATAGATACCATATACTGTGCTGGTTACGGATATAGTAGGATTGTAAGGGTAGATTATTCATATATAGATATATATATAGGATACCATATACTGTGCGGTTACCAGATTAGGTAGGAGTTTTGTAAGGGTAGAGTTGGTAGCATGTATCATATATAGATATATAGTTACCATATAATGTGCTGGTTACCGGATAGGTCCATAGGTAGGAGTAAGGGTTAGATTTATCATATAGTAAAGATTATTAGATATCATATTACTGGGCTGGTTACCAGATAGGTAGGATGTAAGGGTGATTTATCATATATTAGATAGATAGACATAACCATATATGTGCTGGTTACCGGATAGGGAGGATGTAAAAGGGTAATTTATCATATTAGAGATATAGATACCATATACTGTGCTGGTTACGGAAGGTAGGAGTAAGGTAGATTTATCCTATATAGATATTCGATTCCATATACTGTGCTGGTTACCGGATAGGGGTAGGATGTAAGGGTAGATTTATCATATATAGATGATATAGATACCCATATTACTGTGCTGTTTACAGGATAGGTAGGAGTTGTTGTAAGGGTAGATTTATTCATCTTATATAGTATATAGATACAATATACTTGCTGGTTCCCGGTAGGTAGGATGTAAGGGTATAGATTTATAATATATAAATATATAGATATCATATACTGTGCTGGTTACAGGATAGGTAGGATGTAAGGGTAGATTTATCAAGATAGATATATAGATACCATATACTGTGCTGGTTACAGGATAGGTAGGATGTAAGGGTGATTTATCATATATAGATTACCATATACTGTGTGGTTCACCGGTAGGTAGGATGTAGTGTAAGGTTAGATTTATCATATGATAGTATATAGATACCTATACTGTTGCTTGGTTACCAGATAGGTGAGGATTGTAAGGGTAGAAATTATCATATATAGATATATAGATATCATATACTGGTGGTTACCGGATAGGTAGGAGTGGAAGGTTTAGATTAATATATAGATATATAGTACATATACTGTGTGGTAACCAGATAGGTAGGATGTAAGGGTAGATTATCATAGATAGATATATAGATGATCATATTCTGTGACTGGTACCGATAGTAGTAGGATGTATAGGGTCGATTTATCATATAATATATATAGATATATAACTGTGCTGGTTACCAGATAGGTAGGAGTAAGGGTTAGATTACATATATAGATACCATATACGTGAGGTTACCGCGATAGGTAGGATGGTAAGGGTAGCTTATCATATAAGATATATGAATCATATACTGTGCTGGTTACCGGAGGTAGGATCGTAAGGGTAGATATCATATTATATATATAGATATATATACTGTGATGGTTCCCCAGATACGGTCGGATGTAAGGGTAGATTTCTCATATATAGATACCATATACTGTTGCGGGTTACCGGATAGGTAGGTGTAAAGGGGAGATTTAATCATATATAGAATATTAGTACCATATACGGTGCTGGTACAGATAGGTAGGATGTAAGGTAGATTTATATATATAGTATAAGATATCATATTTACTGTGTGGTTACGGATAGGTAGGATTGTAGGGTAAGATTTATCCATATAATTATATATAGATATCATATACTGTGCTGGTTACCGGAAAGGTAGGATTGTACGGGTAGATTAGAGTATTCCTATATAGAATATAGATACCATATACTGTGCTGGTTACCAGATAGTAGGAGGTAAGGGCTTAGATTAGCATAATAGATTATATAGAATCATATACTGTGATGGTACCGGATAGGGTAGGATGTATGGGTTAGATAGATTTTCTATCATTATAGATATATAGATATCATATACTGCGGTTACGGATCGGTAGGATGTATGGGTAGATTTACATATATAATATATAGATACATATACTGCGCTGGGTAACCGGATAGGTAGGATGTAAGGGAGATTTATAATATAGATATATGATACCATATTACTGTGCTGGTTACCGGATAGCGTGGATGTAAGGATCGATTTATCATATATAGATATATTTCACATACCATGATACTGTGCTGGTTACCGGATAGGTAGGATGTAAGGGTTTAGTTTATCATATATAGATATATAGATACAATATAATGTGCGGTTTTACCGGATAGGTAGGATGTAAGATAGATTTAGCATATTAGTATATAGATATCAGTTATACTGTGGCCGGTTACCGGATAGGGAGGAGGTAAGGTAGATTATCCTATATAGATATATACGATCATTCCCTATACTGTGCGGTTACCGGATAGCTAGGATGTAAGGGTAGACTCCCTATCAGATATCGATATATAGATACCAATACTGTGATGGTTACCGGATAGAGGATGTAAGGGTAGATTATCACATATAGATATATAGATATCATAATGTGCTGGTTACCAGATAGGTAGATGAAGGGTAGATTTATCATATATAGTTTATAGATACATATCTGTGCGGTTACGGATAGGTAGGATTGTAAGGATAGATTATCATATATAGATATTTATAGATATCATATACTGTGCTGGTTACGGATAGGGATCGGTTAGGATGTAAGGGTTAGATTTATCATTATATAGATATCATATACTGTGCTGGTTAACGGATAGGGTAGATGTAAGGTAGATTTATCATATATGATATCATATTACTGTGCGGTACCAGATAGGAGGATGACGGGAGATTTATCATATATAGATATCATATTATGTGCTGGTTACGGATTTAGGTGGATTAAGGGTAATTTATTAATAATAGATATCATAATACTGTGCTGGTTACCAGATAGGTAGGATGTAAAAGGGTAGATTTATCATATATCGATATAATATACTGTGTGGTTACCAGATAGGGTAGGATGTAAGGTAGATTTATCATATATAGATCTCATATACTGTGGCTGTTACCGGATAGCGTAGGATTGTAAGGGTAGATTAATCAATATAGATATATAGATACCATATACTGTACTGGTACCGGATAGTAGGATGTAAGGGTAATTTATAATATATAGATATATAGATACCATATATACTGTGCTGGTTTACCAGATAGGCAGATGTAAGGGTAGTAGATTTAATCATATATAGACCTATAGATTACCAGATACTGGCTGTTACCGGATAGGTAGGAATGTAAGGGTAGATTATCATATATAGATATCTAGATACCTTATACTGTGCGGTTACCGGAGAGGTAGGATGTAAGGATAGATTTATCAGAATATAGATATATGATACCATATACTGTGCTGGTACCAGATAGGTGATGTAAGGGTTAGATTTATCATTCTAGATATTAGATTACCATATACTGTGCTGGTTACCGGATAGGGAGGGGTAAGCGGTTAGATTATCATATATAGATATATAGGTACCCTTACTGTGCTGGTTACCGGATAGGTAGGATGTACGGGGTTAGATTTATATACATAGATGTATAGACATATACTGTATGCTGGTTACCGGATAGGTAGGATGTAGGGTTTAGATTTATATATATAGAATATAGATAACCTAACTGTGCTGGTTACCGATAGGTAGGATATAAGGGTTAGTTTATCATATTAAGATATATAGATACCAGATACGTGGGGTTACCGGATAGGTAGGATGTAAGGGATTTTATCATATTATAGAGATCATAGACGTGGCTGAGTTACCGGAGAGGTGGATGTACGGGTTAATAGATTATCAGATATAGATATATAGAATCATATCTGTGCTGGTTACCAGATAGGTAGGAATGTAAGGGTAGGATTATCATAGATAGATTATAGATATCATAACTGTGTGGTTACCGGATGATAGGTAGGATTTGTAAGGGGAGATGTATCATATTATAGATATATAGATGTACCATATACTGTGCTGGTTACCGCTAGGTAGGATTGTAAAGGAGATTTAGCCATATTAGATATTATATACTGTCGCTGGTTACCGGAAGGTAGGATTGTAAGGGTTAGATCTAGATTATAATATATAGAATCATATACTGTGCTTGTTTACCGGAGTAGGTAGGATGTAAGGGTAGGATATCATCTATAGATATCTTCTATAATGTGCGGGAGGGGTACCAGATAGTAGGATGTAAGGGTAGATTTATATATATAGATATTAGATACATATATTGTGCTGGTTACCGGATAGGTAGGATGAAGGGTAGACTTATCATATAGATACCTATACTGTGCTGGGGTTACCGGATAGGTAGGATGTTAAGGGTAGATTTATCCAGAATAGATATATAGAAACCATATACTGTGCTGGTACCAGATAGGTAGGATGTAAGGGTTTTAGATTTATCATATATAGATATATAGATATCATATACTGTGATGGTTACCGGATAGGTGGTAAGGGTAGTGAATATTCATAATGATATATATAGATACATATACTGTGCTGGTTACCGGATAGGTAGGAGTAAGGTAGATTATCATATATAGATACCATATACTGTGCTGGTTACCGGATAGGTAGGATGTAAGGTAGATTTAGCATATATAGATATATAGAATACATATAGGGCTTTTACCGCGAAGGTAGGATGGTTGTAAGGGAGATTTATCATATATAGAGACATATACTGTGCTGGGTACTGGATAGGTAGGAGTAAGGGTAGATTCCTCATAATAGATATATAGATATTCATATCTGTGATGGTTACCGGATAGGTTAGGATGTAAGGTCGATTTATCATATATAGATTACAATAGACTCTGCTGTTTACCCGGATAGGTAGGAGTAAGGGTAGATTTATCATATATAGATATATAGATACCATATACTGTGTGGGTACTGGATAGGTAGGATGAGAAGGGGTAGATTTATCATATATAGATATTATAGAACCATATCTGGCTGGTACGGTAGTAGGATGTAAGGGTAGATTTATATAATAGATTCATATACTGTGTGGTTATGGATTAGGTAGGATGTAAGGGTAGATTTATCATATATGTATATAGATACCATATACTGACCGCTGGTTACCGGATATGTGGAGGTAAGGGTTGATTGATCATATAAGATTATAGATATAATATAGTGCTGGTACCGGATAGTAGGGATGTATAAGCGGTAGAGTTATCATCTATAGATATCATATACTGTGCTGGTTAACGGATCGGTAGATGTAAAGGGTTAGATTTATCAATATAGATATATAGATTACCATATACTGTGCTGGTTTACCGGCTAGGTAGATGTAAGGATAGATTTATAATATATAGGCTCCATATTACTGTGCTGGTTTACCGGATAGGTAGATGTTGTAGGGTTAGATTATCATATATAGATATCTTATACTGTGTGGTTACCGGATAGGTAGGAGGTAAGTGTAAGGGTAGATTATCATATATAGATATATAGATATCAATACTGGCGGTTACCAGATAGGTAGGATGTAAGGGTAGATTTATCATATATAGATATCATTATAATGTGCTGGTTAATGGATAGGAGGATTTGTAGGTAGATTGATCATATATTAGATATTCTAGTACCATTAGACTGCGCTGGTACCGGATAGGTAGGATGTAAGGGTGGATTGGATCATATTAGATATATAAGATTCATTATACTGTGCTGTTACCGGATAGGTAGGTTGTAAGGGTAGATTTATCAATATAGATATAAGATATCATTTACTGTGCTGGTTACCGGATAGGTAGGATGTGTAAGGGTTAGATTTCTATATATAGATAATAGTAGAGATTACCATATACTGTGTGGGGTACTGGATAGGTGGATGTTGAAGGTTAGATTTATCATATATAGTACCATATACTGTGATGGTTACGGATAGGTAGATGTGTAATGGTAGATTTATCATATATAGATATATAGTACCATATACTGTGGGGGTACGGATGGGTAGGATGAAGGGTAGATTATCATATCTAGATATATAGATACAATTATACTGTGCGCTGAGACCGAATAGGTAGGATGTAAGGTAGATTTATAATATATAGAGACCATATACTGTGCTGGTTACCGGATAGGTAGGAATTAAGGGTAGATTGATCATATATAGATACCATAAGATGTGCTGGTTACCGGATAGGTGAGTAAGGATAGATTTATTCATTATAGATATCATATTACTGTGCTGGGTACCAGATAGTAGAAGTAAGGGGAGATTTATCATATATAGAATATAGATACCAGATTACTGTGCTGTCCGGATAGGTAGGACTGTAATGGTAGATTATCATATATAGATATATAGAGACATATACTGTGGGTTTTACCGGGAGGGTAGGATGTAGGTTAGATTATCATATTCGATCTATAGATATAATATACGGCTGCGGATTACCGAATAGGTAGGATGTGTAAGGGTTATTTATTCATATATTAGAATATAGATACAATATACTGTGCTGGTACCGGATTACGATGAAGGTAGGATGTAAGGGTAGTTTATATAGATAAATATATAGATGACCATAGTACTGTGCTGGTTACAGATACGGTAGGATGGTAGGGTGATTATGCATATATAGATATATGATACCATTATACTGTGAGGGTTTACAGGATAGGTGGATGAAGGGTAAGATTTATCATATATAGATATATAGATATCATATACTGTGCTGGGTTACAGGATGGGTAGGAGTAAGGGTGATTTATCATATTAGTATATAGATACCATTATACGTTGCGGTTACCAGATAGGTTAGAATGTAAGGGTAGATTTATCATATAAGATATATTAGATACCAATACTGTGCTGAGTACGGATAGGTAGGATGTAAGGTAGATTTATCATATAAGATATAATAGATACCATATACTGTGCTGGTTACCGGATAGGTAGCGATGTAAGGGTAGATTTATCATATATAGATATATAGATGACATTACTGTGCTGGTTACAGATAGGGAGGAGTAAGGGCGATAGATGTTATCTTATAGATACCCATATACTTGTGCTTCTTTTTTTTTTTTGTGTTACCGGATAGGTGGAGTGTAAGGGTTAGATTATCATATATAGATAATATTATACATAACTTGCTGGGTACCAGATGGTAGGATTAAGGGTTAGATTTTCTATATATACTAGATATATAGAATACCATATTACTGTTGTGGTTAACGGAGAGTAGGATGTAAGGGTTAGATTTATCATATTATAAGATATATAGATACCATATACTGTGTGGTTACCAGCATAGGTAGGAGGTAAGGGTAGATTTATCATATATAGATACCCATATACTGTGCTGGTTACCGGATAGGTAGAGGTAAGGGTAGATTTATACTATATGATATTATAGATACCATATACTGTGAGGGTTACCGGATAGGTAGGATGTAAGGGTAGATTTATAATATATAGATATATGATACCATATACTGTGCTGGTACAGGATGGTAGATGAAGGTACTTTATCAGATATAGATACCATATACTGTGGCTGGTACCGGATAGGTAGGATGTATATAAGGGTAATTTATTCATATATTAATACCAATACTGTGCTGGTTACTGGATAGGTAGGGATGTAAGGGTAGTAGATTTTCATAATATAGATATCATTATACTGTGCTGGTTACCGGATAGGTATGATTAAGGGTTAGTAGAAGGGTAGATTTATCATAGATAGATCTATAGATATCATATTAATGTGCTGGTTACCAGATAGGTAGGATGTAAGGGTAGATTTATTAATATAGATATATAGAACCAATACTGTGCTCGTTACCGGGATATATGTAGGATTGAAGGGGCGATTTATATAGTATAGATATATAAGATACCATATACTGTGTGGTTACCGGATAGGTAGGATGTAAGGGTAGTTTATCATATATAGATATATAGATACATATACGGTGCTGCGTTACCGGACTAGGGGTCGGATGTTGTAAGGGAGATTTATCTATATAAGATATATAGATACCATATACTGTGGGGGTTACCAGATAGGGAGGATGTGTTATAAGGAGATTTATCATATATAGATACCATATAATGTGCTGGTTACGGATAGTAGGTTGTTAAAGGGTAGATTTATCATATAGAGATATATAGATACCATTATACGGGGTGGTTACCGGTAGGTAGGATGTAAAAGAAGGGTAGCTTTTAAACTTGCAATTAAGGTTAGTGATGTATGAATTATACAAATAGCACCGTGCTTAGCTGAAGGTTTGGAGATTCTGAGAATATACGTTCAGGGATAATATTTTTGAGTTGCGGAGTGTTTAGATTTAAAAAATCTTGAAAGTTGCTGTATTGGGGCCACTGCACATTGGTTCACTAGTGGACTAGTGGCTTCCACGGTTCCATGTGTGTGTAGCCATGTATATTGAATTACCGTTTGATTCAGAGATTTGGGAGATGATTCTTGACAGATTTTTTTTGCATTGAATGGGAATTTGCCATGATTTTTACTTATGTGGTTCATATTTACCTTTAAAATACAATAGGGTTAAAATGATACATATTCTAGTAATTACTCGAAGTCATATTGGACTATATTGTTAATATCTTAATATGTCTTTAATCGGGATCACGGTATTTGTTCCTGATATATGAACATGGTATATAACATTGAGAGATTTTATATATTGCAGATTTATATTTAATATTAATTGAGAGTGGTTGCCCTTTGTAATGTTGGCAGTTTTTTTAGCTAAATATGGTTGTTTTTATTGTACATACACATGTTAAGTTTCACTTTTATGTATCTTCACATCGCTGTGCTCTTTACGCTAGAGATCGATTGGTTCCTTCTCTGGTCCTACCAGCAACTTTGCATAAACCCTTTACTGGGAACTGATTTATTTAGCTTGATTGCTTAATTGTTTGATGGTGTTTATGGAATGTTGGGTATTTTATGGACACTTTGGAGATGTGGGGACTATCCCTCTGAGGAGTGACGGGGAGGTTTACGTCACGGAAAAACGTCAGGCACTGGATTGGCTCCTCTGTGAAGCATGCTTCGTTCGGCTTATAACAGGTAAGTTTATTTCTTAGTTGGTGAGCAGGCGTCATTTCTTTTTCATGTAGTGAGATAGGTCGGTCATTTCTTGGTGGTGGTCTATGTCCGCTTTGGGTGTTACAATAGTGCTTGTAGATTTTCTGTGGGGGACGTTTATTTTGCATTGCTAGGTAAACATTGGAGATAATATCTTGGGTGTTGTGTTTATAGTAATCTGCTGTGAACCGTTGTCCAGGAGCTTTGTTATAGTAATATGCTGTGTAAACCGTCTGGGTCCAGGAGCGTGTTTATAGAATCTGCTGTGTAACCGTCTGGTCCGGAGCTTTGGTTAAGTAATCTGCTGTGTAAAAACCGTCGGTCCAGGAGCTTTGTTTATAGTAAATTGCTGTGAACAGTTGGGTCAGGAGCTTTGTTTATCGTAATTGCTGTGAACCGTCTGGTACAGGGAGCTTTGTTTATAGTAATTGCTGTGTAACCGTTGCGTCAAGGAGCTTTGTTTAGTAATCTGCTGTGTTAACCTGTTCTAGGTCCAGGGAGCTTGTTTATAGTAATCTGCTGTGTAACCGTATGGTCCAGGATCTTTGTTTATAGTAATATGATGTGTAACCGTATGGTCCAGGAGCTTGGTTTTTATAGTTTAATTGCTGTGTAAACGTTTGGTCCAGGAGCTTTGTTGATAGTAATCGGTGTGTAACGTCTGGTCCAGGAGCTTGGTTGCTAGTAATCTGCTGTGTAACCGTCTGGTTCCAGGAGCTTTGTTTTATAGTAAAATCTGCTGGTGTAACCGTCTGGGCCAGGGGAGCTTTTTTTATAGTAAATTGTGTGAACCGTTTCTGGTCCAGGAGCTTGGTTTATAGTAATATGCTGTGTAACTTCTGGTCCAGGAGCTTGGTTTATAGTAATCTGCTGTGTTTAACCGTATGGTCCAGGAGCTTTGTTAAGGAATCTGCTGGTAACGTCTGGTCCAGGAGCTTTGTTTATAGTAATCTGATGTGTAAACCGTCTGGTCCCGGAGCTTTGTTTTATTAGAATCTGCTGTTGTAACCTTCGGTCCAGGAGCTTTGTTTATAGAATCTGCTGGTTGAACCGTATGGCCAGGAGTTTGTTTATAGTAATCTGATGTGTAACGTCTGGTCCAGGAGCTTTGTTTATAGTACTCTGCTGGGTAACCGTCTGGTTACAGGAGCTGTTATATAATTGCTGTGTAACCGTCTGGTTCCAGGAGCTTTGTTATAGTAATCTGCCTGTGTAACAGTTGGTCCAGGAGCTTTGTTATAGTAATCTGCTGGGGGTAACCGTCTGGTCCAGGAGCTTTGTTTATGTAATTTTCTGCTGTGTAAACGTCGGGTCCAGGAGATTGTTTATGAGAATACTGCTGTGTAAACCGTCTGCACGTCCAAGGAGCTTTGTTTATAGTAATTGCTGTTGTAACCGTCCGGTCCAGGAGCTTTGTTAAGTATGGCTGTGTAACCGTCCGGTCCAGGAGCTTTGTTTATAGTAAATTGATGTGTAACCGGTGCGGGCCAGGGCTTGTTTTATAGTCATCTGGCTGTGTAACCGTCCGGTCCAGGAGCTTTGTTTATAGTATCTGCTGTGTAACCGTCTGGCTCCAGGAAGCTTGTTTATAGTAATCTGCTGTGTAACAGTCTGGTCCAGGAGGCTTGTTTATAGTAATTGCTGTTGGTGTCCCACCGTCTGGTCCAGGACCTTTGTTATTAAGATGTTTCTCGCTAGTAGTATTTCCGGGTAGTGACGCGAGCGTTACGTTTTCTAGCTTCTCTTTGGTAAGGTAGTTTATTAAGAATTGTTGTATTTAGCTCTGGGGTTGGTTGTTTGTTTGCTATGGTGAATTAAAATTGATACATGAACGTGGTAATATTGCTAAACCCGTCTGCAATTATCTTGTGGGTGTGTATTTTGGTGTTGAGTAGATAGGGAAGTCGTGTATTGAGATTCTTTTTTTAAGTTTACTGTAAAGATTTATATCGGGGAACCTGACAGGATGGTAATACACACACGCATTAGTGAACACAGGAGTATTTAAGGGATGTCCACCCTAAAATCGAATTTTTGATATATGATTACCCGTCCCCCAGCCCCAACCGCATATATTTATAACTTTTAGAAAGTACCAAACTTTACTTAACTCCCTCTTTCCTCAACCGCCGCTTCTGGCCCTCTGCTTGCGAGGAAAAGCAAGCAGAGGGGCGGGGATCGGCAGTCGCGTTGTGATGGGCTGAGCGGCAGCCAATACGGAGCGCTGGCAGGAGGTCATTTCGGCAGGGCAGGGAGAAAGAGGAAGGTAAGAAGTTTGGGAGCTTTCTTGTTTTTTATCATTAAAATTTTATGATCAAAATGGTTCAAACATTCTGAGTTCACATTTTGCATTGGTATCTTATTGGGTTTTTACATTTTTATAGTTTGCTTAATAAACGACTAGAGAATTACATGTATCGAAATTGGACTCTTGTATGTTTTACTTCCACCTTGAGTTTTTTTTTTTTTTTTTTTTTTTAATTTTTATTACATAAACCTATAAACAAAAACAATAGACTACTTATTGTTTTTCTCTTAGCCTTTTAAAGTACAGGGTGATAATTCATGGGGGCAGTTGTTTAATTATTCCACTTAATTTTTGTGAAATCACATTTCTATTGTCAGACCATAACATCCAGGGGGGCATGAGAGGTTTTTCGCGGGTTCCCTTAGAGGTGGCAATAATTCGTATTCGTGTTTAAGTTCAGGTTATTGACTATTTCGACCAGGTTGTGGATTTCGTGGTCTCCAGTATTGCTATTTTTTCTGATTATAGGGAATAGGTGGTATATTTTGTTGTCATGTAGGTAGGGAATTCATATAGGTTTATTATTCGTCGGGCTAAGGTCCGGTTTGGGGGTTGATTGCAAGCTAGTATAGTTGATAGGAGATTGAATGCTTCAGACCACAGTTTGGTTATTTAGGGCAACTCCAGGAAAATGTTGTAGATGGTACTTTTGACCACATTGTCTCAGCATCTGTCATTAGTGGTAGGTGAGTATAACCTATTATTGTTGGAGTTTTTGTACCTCTCATTCTGATTTTTTGCATTGGCTTTTCCCAGGGTTAAACACATTTGATAAGGTGTAAGTAGTTTGATTGCTTTGAGCCATGTTCTTACGTAATTTTTGTCTTGCTTGTTGCCATTTGAGTGTGGAGGTATATCTGGTTAAGAAACTCAGGCTTGTAATGTTTTATAGGTATTGGTTGGTTATCCCTTTCTTATTGTGTGCTGCTATCGTTAGACATTGAGTAGTATTGTTTTATTGGCGTCGAAGGTTGTGGGATTCGTTTGTTTATATGTCTCAATGAGGTATTTGTAGAAGGCTTTGTTTGATATTTGGAATTCTTTCAAGTTCTTCAAAGGTACGTATCCTTCCTTATTGTAAAATTTGTTTTATTTGAATTATAACTAGTTTGCCAAGGAGGATAAGTTTATGTAGGGATGAGTAAGTCAGCTGAGGAGACTGGTATCGCTTGTAATAGGTCTGTGTAGATACTGCAGTTTTACTACTCGGCCAAGTTTGGATGGTGGTTTTTATAGAAAGAAAGTTAGGGACTTCAATTGTTAGTTTTGGTGTTTCTTTCCCTTTTGCGATCATTAAGGCTCCCAAAATCTCTCTCAGTGGGGTTGGTTTAGGAGGGGATTGTTCATCTTCCACCCATGTCTTTCCTCTTGAATCGACCCCATGTTTGGTCTGGTATAGGATTGGTGCTGGATGGTATCGTGTCTTAGTGGGATACCCAGGCCTCATTTCATATTGTTTGTGTATAAGAGTTTTTGTTGACTCTGGATTTTCTCCCAGACCATAGAATCTTGCGATAGTAGTTTGAGTTTCTTTAAAATATGTGGCTTTGGGTTTGTAGTATAATAGTTCTGACAGTATGTTAGTTTCGGGAGACAGGTCATTTTGTATGGCAGGCTATCTTCCTAACCAGGATAGGTTTTTCTTTCTCCCCACCTTATTTGTTAAAGACTCAGGTTAATTGTAGCATTTGGGCATAGTTCCATGCGTCTAGTTGTGTGGTAGGAATAGTTAGGTGGATTCCAAGGTAGGGTGGTAGTGTGTTTTCTCTCCCATGAAAAGGAGTATGGCTTTGTATTGTTTTGTTGGACTGCATGTAAAAAATTTATCGGTATAGTAGTATTGTGGATTTGGTTTCGTTAATAATTTTATTAATATGAGTTTTGCTTGCCCATCTGAAAAGTTCAATTGTGCAGAGAGGGAGGAATTTCTGGGTTTGTTAAAACAATATTAGTCATCTGCAAAAAGGCCATACGTTATGGTGTTTTTTGCCCAATTTAATACCTTTTATTGTTTGTGGAAGTCTTATGGATTGAGCAATTGGTCCTCATTAAGGCAAATATTAAAGGCGATAGGGGGCAAGCCCTGTTGGTACAGTTTGCTAGGGTAAATGTTGATGCTTGTAGTCTGTGTGATACCACCGATGCCGGGGTTGGAATTATAATGCTAGTATGCCATTTTGTTTATGTTCCCTGACAGATTGAATTTTGTAATACGGCTTTCTATAGTCCCCAGTTGATCCTATCGAAGTTTTCAGCCAGTCGATCGATAATACTATTAATGGGAGTTCTCTTGGTTCTGCTTTTTGCATTAAGGTGATTATTCTGCGGGTATTATCCGATGCCTGTCTATGAGGCTGAAATCCCATTGGTCGGGTTTATAATTCGGTGGTTGGTCATATTGTAGTCAGTCTGTTTGCTAGATCATAGATATATTTTAAGTTCAGTGTTTCAAAAGGATGGTCGAAAATGTCGGGGTAGTGGGTTCTTCAGTTGTGGGGATGTGATTATTTGTGCTGTCAGCATTTTTGGGGAATTGTTACGTTTCGTGTTTCTTAAAGACTCTCTGAGAATAGGCTTACTTCCATTTAAAGGTTTTATAAAATTCATTTGGGAAGCGTCTATACCCGGGGTTGTATTTGTTTTAAGATTTTAATTATCTTGTATTTTATTACCGGTGTTACCTCGTTATTCAATGGTCAAGTTGGGTGTTCGGAGACTTTGGGAGATGTATTTGTGTAGGAATTTTCGATGTCTTGTTTGTTGGCTGATATATGGTCTCGTTCTGTATGAGATTGTATAGTAAGTGAGTCATAGTATTCTCTGAAGTATCATTATATCGTAATGGATTGGGAGATCTTATTTCCTCTTTTTATTAAATGGTTATTCTGTTTTTGTTTGTTTCCCTTTTAATTGTTTGCTAAGAATTTTTTACCAGCTTTTTGTCCATCGGAGTAGATTGGGCTCCAGCTTCCTAATGCTTTTCAAAATTTGTATGTTTAGGTTGGTGAAGTTCTGTCGGGCTTCTGTTTAATTTATTTTTGTGGTGTTTGCTTTGAGTTATCGTGTATTCTCTTTCCAGTTGAGTAATTTCTTGTATCAGGAGCTTTGGGTGGTAGCCTGTTTTTTTATTTGTGCCTGCTTTCCTGTATTAATATTGACCTCATCTGTAGGCTTTATGCTTGCCATGTATTGTATCGGGTTCTCCATTGGCATTTGTTTCAAAGAATTCTTGTGTTCGGGCCTGAATTTTGTTTTTTATTTCAGGAATTTCCAGGAGGTATTGGGTCAGCTCATGAAAATTTGGGTATAAAATTGTTATATTCTTTGAATTTTATAAGTATATGTGCATGGGCGCTGTCAATGTAATAGGACCGATTATGTATATCTTCAATTTTGGAGAGAGTGGCGAGATCAGGTCCAACACATATCTATTCGGGAATATGTGTTGGTACTGTAGAATAATACGTAATTTTGTATCTAGTGGTATTTGCATCGCCATAAATCGAAAATAGATGTGATTTTTTGCAGCTTTGTGATTGTACGTTTTTCAGACGGGTTGTATTGTGGAGTCATGGTTTGGATCTAGGATGGCTATTGAAGTCTCCAAACAGTAAAACCGTTTGTGTTTTGGTTGGGTGCTAACAGATAGTGTAGTGTTAGGGATGTTGTGTTGTTTATGGTGTGGAGCATATATGTTGAGTAAACATTGGTTTGCTATTTATATGCATTCTAGGAATCAAAAAGGCGGCTTTCAGGGTCGTCTCTTATTTGTGTCGTGACCTAAATGGTTGAAGTTGTGGTATTCTTATTGGCTATAAGTACTACTCTGTGTTTTTGCTGTGCAGAGGTAGAAACAACATTGGGAATCTATTGTGGGAGCATTTAGGTGTTTTCCTTCTTGAGAATTGTGTTTATTGGCAAGACGACGTCCGCCTTATGTTGGGGAGGCAGTTGCCATAACATGATTCTTTAATAGGGGAGTTGAGACCCTTACTTTAGTGAAAAAAAGGGTTAAAACCATATTCTAGTTTTTACTGTATTGCTTTATTATGTAGTTTTTGTATTGGTATATATGTTTCAGCGAAACAAAATATTATCTGGTTTTCATACACCTGTAAAGAAAGCATGTTGTTGTTGTACTTGGAGGTCTTGTAACAGAAACAGTAAAATTAACAGCTTTAATCATCTAGAAACATTCAAAAATACTTTGAAAATAATTTGAGTGTCAGTCATTTGAGATCTTCCGATTTCTCCAGTCTCAAATTCTCAAAGTTTGGGGGTGTGGGTAAAGAACTGGATCAAAACAGTCAGCCAGTGTTAGGACCTTTATAGTGAGGTATAAAATAGCTTGATAGGTTGCCTTTGCATCTCATGTTCACTTGTCGGAGTCGGTGAGGTTCGGGTGAATGTCTTTCTGGGTGTGTGTGCCAAAGTTGTTGAAGTCTTCAATGTTAGAATATGATCATCTGCGGTGATTTGAGGTAGGAGGAGGGTTAGCGGTGGGGTTTGGATAGGTATATTCCCATTCGTTGAGAGGTTTTCTCCTTCTTGTGCATGTCTTGGCTATTAAGTTTTTTTCCTGTTTCTTTTTATTAGTAGTTTAGTGGGAAATCCCACATTTGTAAGGGAATATTGATTTTCTTAGGGTTGTGGTGGATGGTCATATAAGCTTAATCCTTGCTTGCAGTGTAGTGGGGAAAGTCCGTAAACATTTGTATGGTTTTGGTATTGTCTACAGTGTGGTTCTTCTAGCTGCGTCATTTAGTGTTCTTTGACGTGGTGAATGCATTCTACGGGTATCTCTGGTGCTGAGGCAGGGAGGTGTGCTGTTAAGAAACTCTAGTGCTCTATCTATAAGGAAGTCTTGATGTGGAGTCTCCGATAGCGGTAGATAGGGGCTGAAAGAGCTTAGGTATGGTATTAAGTCTAATCGTTACTTTTCAGGGAGTACCTCGTATTGATGTTCTGCGTCTCGCCCTGTATTCCATGTCTGTCAATTGAGTTGTAGGGTTGCTACTTCATCTTGAGAGAGCTGAGTGCGAGTCTATCAATCATAAAGTAGGGACAAAGTCGGACATTTATTTTCCAAGTGGTAAGTGCGTTGGCTAGGTTACCCACTTCATTCGTAGGAGTGTGAGTGGGATTTAAAATCTTTTCGTATGGAATTTTGGGTAGCGGGGTAAGCATCATTTTCCTTTAGTAGTTGGTAGTAGGGGTATGTTGTGTACGGGGACGGCCATAAATCATCTCTTCTACTCTTTGCTGTCGATATTTTGTAGTCTTCCCGCGTGTCACCGTGGGATGGAGCATTGCCCTTATTCCGCAGTTGTTCACCGACGGGCGACCCATCTCTCTCAGTGTCTCCAGCGGCTTGCTGGAGCTACTGGGTAAGTATTTGCGGGGAGAGGGGTTTGGAGTGTTGGTGGTTCCGGTGGAGGTTCCCTGTCCCTCTGTGTCGGTGTTTGTTTTGTAAGACCGGAGCCATCTTTCCTTCCTTGCACGCGGCCTCCTGTGATAGAAAGTCCGTGAGCTTGCTGTGGGGCGAATTGCGGTTTTCATTCTCCCCATCTCTTCGAGGTTTGATTGGGATTGTTTTGGGGGGGTTGGCTGGGGTGCTTTTGTGGCAGTCGCGGCCTAAGTGCTTTTGCGTTCCTACTTTACCGGAGTGTGGGTTATGCGCCAGTGGCACGGCGCCTGGCTCCGCCCCCATCTATTCTAGGTTTGATTGCGATTTGTTTTGGGGTTGGGTGTGCTTTTGTGGCAGTCGGGCCTAATGCTTTTGGTCCTACTTTACCGAGCTGTGGGATTATGCGTCCATTTGCCTCGGCTGCCTTGCTCGGCCCCCCAGTTTGGGGAGCTTTCTAAGCATATATAAATAGAGCGTTGGGGGCAGGCAGGGCGAATCATATGGTAAAGGAATTGACGCTGAGGGGGAGGGAATCCTGAGAGGGAGGGGGAGGGACGGGGAGATGGCTGCAGAGATGGGCTGCTTCTGCACAATACATAACCACTTCTGGCTCTTTAGGTACAGATTGGTTCCGGGGCCCTATTTTATAAAAAGATCGGAATCGTTATCGTAAAATACGATCGTTATCGTAAAAAAACATCCGGGTTTTTACCGTAACGAACGGGTATTTACCGATAACGGTCGTTTACGGTAAAAACGGGCGTGATCGGTAAAATAACTGTTCGTTATCGGTAAATAACGGTCTTATCGGTAAATAACGGTCGTTATCGGTAAATAACGGTCGTTATAGGTAAAAAACCCGGTCGTTATTTTACGATTAAGATCGGTATTTTACGATAACGATACGCTCTTTTATAAATAGGGCCCCATGAGTCGATTCCCCAGTCAGACAAAGCCGTGGCTCAGCTCTTGGATCCGTGTAAGTGGTTAGATACCGCGTACACCTAGGATAGGAGGTTACTGTTCAATGAGCGCGGTGGTTTAAGAGAGTCAACATGCGCTCCTGATTCCGTCACTAATACGCGGTTCACTTGTTGCAAGCTTCGTCAGGCAGACTGCCCTTCATAGGAAGATCTAGTTGGGTTATGTACACTGTCGAGGTTTATAAGTTGTATAAGGTTGAACATGTGGTTAGTGATGCCAAATAAATTGAATATTCCATATATGTGTTTAATAGGACACCTTTCATGTACTATATAGATCACCATTCTTATTTTGGTACTTGTGAGGTAAAGGACCTCCCACAATCTAGAGTTTCTTGGTTTGTAATCCTCACACCAATGTATATATTAGGCGTATGTAATTGTACACGCCCTTTATGGTCGATGTGTGCTATATAAATCCACCATCACAATAATAATGGAGGCCTCTAGTTGAAATAATAGGCTCCTCACCAATATTTATGGATTATGGGAGGGACTTTTGGAAGATTTGGATTCCATCAATGGCTTAAAAAGAAACAAGTTCACAACAGCTGCATATCCTTCACATGGCCATTCAGACTCCTGGAATAACCATATTGCCAGGTTCATTTTAAATGATCTTCTACTCATCCACTCCATTATTCCATCACAAGAATTACTATTCACTTGGGAATCCTTATCCATTATCACCCCTTAAAATGGGAAAAAGTCGCAGCTTAAAATTGACGTTTTTGGCCATATCATAGAAAGTAGAGATAACGAGAGTTGGGAAAGGTTTGTCACTGTTGAGAACGGTAAAGCTATGGAAATGTTCTTCCAGTGGACGGTGTTATGGCAGGTTCATTGGTCAGTTCGAATAAAAAGCTGCATGGTTTCTACAAAACAAGGAATGTTGACAAGTTACTGTATTGATAACATAAAGTAGAGTTGGGAAAGGGTTGTTCATGTGAGAACGGTGTAAAAGCTTGGAAGTGTCTTCAGTGGACGTGTTATGGCATGTCATTGGTCAGTTAATAAAAAGCTGGATGAGTTCTAAAAAAAAGGAAGTTACAAGTTACTGGGATTGATACATAAAGATAGAGTTGGGAAAGGGTTGGTCACTGTGAGATGTGAGAACGGTTTTAAAGCTATGGAACTGCTTCCAGTGGACGTTGTATTTTTATGGCAGGTTCAGGAGGGGGGGGGGGGGTTCATTGGCAGTTTAATAAAAGCTGGAGGGGTTTCTACAAACAAGGAGGTTACAAGTTAATGGGTATTGATACATAAAGTAATTGGGAAGGGTTGTCACTGTGAGAACGGTTAAAGCTAGGAAGTGTCTCCAGTGGACGTTGCTAGGCAGGTTCATTGGTCAGTTTAATAAAACGCTGATGAGTTTCTACAAAAAAGGATGTTACAAGTTACTGGTATTGATACATAAGTGGAGTTGGGAAAGGGTTTGTCACTGTGAGAACGGTTTAAAGCTATGGAACTGTCTTTCCAGTGGACGTTTGGTATGGCAGGTCATTGGTCAGTTTAATAAAAAGATGGGTGGAGTTCTACAAACAAGGAAGTTACAAGTTAATGGGGATTGATTTGACATAAAGTAGAGTGGGAAAGGGTTTTCAATTGAGAACGTAAAGCTATGGGAAACTGTCTCCAGGGAGTTTGTGGTAATGGCCGGGTTCATTGGTCAGTTAATAAAAAGATGGATGAGTTTCTAAAACAAGGATTGTTACAAGTTACTGGTTTATACTAAAGTAGAGTGGGGAAAGGTTGGGCACTGTTAGAACGGTTTTTAAACGTATGGAACTGTCTTTCCGGGACTTGTTTCTATGGCAGGTTAATTGGGTAGTTTAATAAAAAGCTGGATGATTTCACAACAAGGAATGTTACAAGTACTGGTATTGAACATAAAGTAGAGTTGGGAAAAGGGTTGTCACTGTGGAACGGTAAGCTATGGAACTGTCTTCCAGTGGACGTTGTTATGGCAGGTTCATTGGTTCAGTTTAATTAAAAAAGGGATGAGTTTCTAAAAAACAAGGAATGTTACAAGTTACTGGGCATGATACAAAAGTAGAGTTGGGAAGAAAGGGTTTGTCCACTGTGAGAACGGTTTAAGCTTATGGAACGGTCTTCAGTGGACTCTGTTATGGCAGGTTCATTGCGTCAGTTTAATAAAAAGCTGGATGGGTTTCTACAAACAAGGAATGGGTACAATTACTGGTATTGATACTAAAGTGAGTTGGGAAAGGGTTTGTCATGTGGAGAGACGGTTAAAGCTATGGAAGTGTCTTCCAGTGAGTTGCTATGGCAGGTTCCTGGTCGTTTATTAAAAAAGCTGGCTGAGTTATACAAAAACAAGGAATGTTACAGTTACGGTATTGATACCATAAAGTTGGAGTTGGGAAAGGGTTTGTCACTGTGTGAGACGGTAAAAGCTATGGAAACTGTCTTCAAGTGGACGTTGTTATGGCAGGTCATTGGTCAGTTTAATAAAAGCTGTGAGTTTCTACAAACAAGAATGTACAGTTACTGGATTGATACATAAAGTAGAGTTGGGAAAGGAAAGGGTTTTCACTGTGAGACGGTAAAGCTATGAAGTGTCTTCCAGTGGACGTTGTATGGCAGGTTGTCATGGTCAGTTTAAAAAAGTGCATGGTAATGAGTTTCTACAAAACAAAAGGAATTGACAAGTTAATGGTATGATACATAAAGTGGAGTTGGAAGGAAAGGTTTTGTCACTTGACGAACGGTTTAAGCTATGGAACTGTCTTCCAGTGGACGTTGTTATGGCAGGTCATTGCGTCAGTTTAATAAACAGCGTGAAGATGGTGCTACAAAACAAGGAATGTTACAAGTACTGGGTATTGATACTATAGAGTAGTAGAGTGGGAACGGGTTGTCACTGGAAGACGGGTTAAAGCTAAGGAACTGTCCTTCCAGTGGACGTGTAATGGCAGTTCATTGGTTCAGTTTAATAAAAAGCCTAGGATGAGTTTCTACAAACACGGAATGTTACAAGTGTACTGATTGATACATAAAGTAGAGTGGGGAACGGTTTGTCACTGTGAGAAACGGTTTTTTAAAGCTATGGCAATGTCTTCCAGTGGACGTGGTTATGGCCACGGTTTCATGGTCAGTTTAATAAAAAGTGGATGAGTTTCTACAAAACAAGGATGTTAAAGTTACTGGGATTGATACATTAAAGTAGAGTTGGAAAGGTTTGTCACGTGAGAACGGTAATAAAGCTATGGAAACTGTCTCCAGTGGACGTTGTCTATGGCAAGGTTCATGGTCAGTTTATAAAAGTGGATGAGTTTCTACCAAAAAGAAGTTACAAGTTACTGATGTTGGATACAAAAGTGAGTTGGAAAAGGTAAAGGGTTGGTCATGTAGAGAACGGTAAAGCTATGGAAACTGTTCTCAGTGGACGTGTTATTGGCGGTTGCAATTGGTCAGTTTAATAAAAAGCATGATGCGTTTTACAAAAAGGCAAGGTTACAAGTTTGAACTGGATTGATACATACAAGTAGAGTTGGGAAAGGGTTGTCACGTGTGAGACCAACGGTAAGCTATGGAACTTCTGTTTCTACGTGGAGTGGTGTTTTATGGACGGTTCATGGTCGATATAAAAAAGCCATGGATGATTTCTACAAACAGAATGTTACAAGTTACGGGATGAATAACAGTAGAGTTGTGTGGAAAGGGTTTGTTCACTGTGAGAACGGAAATGCTATGGGAACTGTTTCTCCGGGCCTTTGGTATTGGCAGGTTATTGGTCAGTTTTAATAAAAAGTGATGAGTTCTAGAAACAAGACGAATGTTAAAGTTACTGTATTGGATACATAAAGTAGAGTTGGGAAAGGGTTTGTCCATGTTGAGAACGCGTTTAAAAGCAGGAACTGTCTTCCAGTGGACGTTGCGTATGGCAGGTTCATTGAGTCAGTTAATAAAAAGGCTGGATGAGTTTGCTACAACAAGGAATGTTACAAGCTTACTGGATTGATACATAAAGTAGAGTTGGGAAAGGGTTTGTCATGTGAGAGCACGGTAAGTATGGAACTGTCTTCTAGTTTGGACGTGTTTATGGCAGGTTCATGGGCAAGTTTAATAAAAAGCTGGATGTAGTCTACAAATCAGGATGTTACAAGGTTACGGTATTGATACATAAAGTAGGTTGGGAAAGGGTTGTCACTGTGACGAAGGTAAAAGCTATGGACTGTTCTCCAGTGGGACGTTGTTATGGCAAGGTTCATTGGTCGTTAAATTAAAAGATGGTACGTTCTACAAACAAGGATGTTAAAGTACTGGTTATTGATACATCTAAAGGTAGAGTTGGGAAAGGGTTTGTCACGTGGAGAACGGGTAAAGCTATGGAACTGCTCCTACGTGGGACGGTTATGGCAGGTTATTGGTTCAGTTTAATAAAAAGTGGATGATTTTTTTGTTTTTGATACAAACAGGAATGTTACCTAAGTTACGGGTATGTAGACATAAAGTATGAGTTGGGAAAGGGGTTTTGTGTCACTGAGAACGGTAAAGCTATGGAAGTCTTTCCAGGGACGTTGTTTAGGCGGGTTCATTGGTCAGGTTAATTAAAAAGTGGATGAGTTTACAAACAAGGAATGTACCAGCACTGGTATTGTACATAAAGTAGACGTTGGGAAGGGTTTTTTGTACAACGGTGAGAACGCGGTTTAAAGCTATGGAAACGTCTCTTAGTGGAGTTGTTTATGGCAGGTTCATGGTCAAGTTTAATACAAAGTGGATGGGTTTCCTAAAACAAGGAATGTTACAAGTTAATGGGTGATTGATACATAAGTAGCAGTGGAGAGGAAAGGGTTTTCATGTGAGAACGTAACGCTACTGGACTGTCTTCCGATGGACGTTGGTTATGGGCGGTTAAGTGGTCAGTTTATAAAAGCTGGGATGAGTTTCTACAAAAAAGGAATGTTACAAGTTATGGTATTGATACATTTAAAGTGAGTTGGGGAAAGGGTTTGTCACTGTGAGAACGGTAAAGGTATGGAACTGTATTCCAGGTGGACGTTGTTTGTGTATGGCCGGTTCTTGGTCAGTTTAATCAAAAGCGGATGAGGTTCATCCAACAAGGACTGTACAGTTACTGGTATTGATATATAAAGTAGAGCTGGGAAAGGGTTTGTCACTGTGGAGAAGCGTTAAAAGCTATGGGAAACTGTCTCCAGTGGACGTGTTATGGCAGGTTCATTGGTCAGTTTAATAAAACGATGGATGACGTTTCGTACAAACGGGAATGTTACAAGTTACTGGTATTGATACATAAGATCGTTAGGAGTTTGGAAGGGGTTGGTCATCGTTGGAACGCGTTATAAAGGCTATTGGAACGTGTCTTCAAGTGGATGTGTTATGGCAGGTTTCATTGGTCAGTTTAATAAAAAGCTGGAGATGAGTTTCGTACAAACAGAGGAATGTGTACAAGTTACTGTGGATTGAACATAAAGTAGAGTTTGGGGGAAAGGGTTTGTCACGTGGAAGGTTAAAGCCTATGGGAAACTGTCATTCCAGGGACGTTGTATGTTGGCAGGTCATTGTCAGTTTAATAAAAAGATGGTGGTTTCTACAAACAAGGTAAGGTTACAAGTTACTGGTATTGATACTATAAAGTAGAGTGGAGGTGAACAGGGTTTGTCCACTGTGAGAACGGTAAAGTTATGAAGTGTCTTCCGTGACGTTGTCTATGGCCGGTTCATTGGTCAGTTTAGAAAAAGCTGGATGAGTTTCTACAAAAAAGGAAATGTTACAAGTTACTGGATATGATACATTAAAGTGAGTTGGGGAAAGGGTTTGGTCCACTGTGAGAACGGTAAAGCTAGGAAACTGTCTTCAGTGGACGTGTTATGGCAGGTTCATTGGTCAGTTTAATAAAAAGTGGATGAGTTTCTACAAACAAGGGAATGTTACAAGTTATGGGATTGATACATAAAGTAGAGTTGGGAAAGGGTTTTGTCACTGTGAGAACGGTAAAGCTATGGAACTGTCTTCCAGTGGACGTGTTATGGCAGGTTCATTGGTCAGTTTAATAAAAAAGCTGGATGAGTTTCTACAAACAAGGAATGTTACAAGGTACTGGTATGGATACATAAAAGTAGAGTGGGAAAGGGTGTCACTGTGGAAACGTTTAAAAGTATGGACTGTCTTCCAGGGACGTTGTTTATGGCAGGTTCATTGGTCAGGTTTACATAAAAAGCGGAGGAGTTTCTTAAAACAGGAAATGTTGACAAGGTACTGGGATTGATACCCTAGAGAGTAGAGTTGGGAAAAGGGTTTTGTCACTGTAGGGAGACAAAACGGTTGAGTAAAACGCATATCGGAACTGTCTTCTCAGTGGACGTTGTCTTATGCGGGTTCAGTGGTCAGTTAATTAAAAAGGGATGAGTTTCTACAAACAAGGAATGTTACAAGGTACTGGTATTGAACATAAAGTGAGTTGGGGAAGGGTTGTCACTGTGAGAACGGTAAAGCTATGGAACTTGTCTTCCAGTGGACGTGGTTATGGCCAGGTCCTGGTCGTTTATAAAAAGCTGGATGAGGTTTATTTCTACAACAAGGAATGTACAAGAGTAATGGATTGTACATAAAAGTAGAGGTGGGAAAAGGGTTGTTAACGTGACGGTAAGGTAAAGCTATGGTGGAACTGTTTCCAGTGGACGGTGTTATGGCAGGTCATGGTCAGTTTAATAAAAAAGCGGGCGAGGTTCTACAAACAGGATATGTTACAAGTTACTGGGATTGATACATAAAGTTAGAGTGGGAAGGGTTGTCACGTGGAGAACGGTAAGCTTAGTGGATGTCTTCCAGTGGATGTTGCTATGGCGGTTCAGCTTGGTCGTTTTAATAAAAGCTGGATGAGTTTCTACAAACAGGAATGTTAAAGTTACTGGGATGATACATAAAGTAGAGTTGGAAAGGGTTGTCACTGTGATGAACGGTATTTAAAGCTATGGAACTGTCGTCATAGGACGTTGTTATGGAGAGGTCATTGTCAGTTTAAAAAAAGCTGGATGAGTTTACAAACACGGAATGTACAAGTTACTGGTTATTGCATACATTAAAGTAGAGTTGGGAAAAGGGTTGTCACTGTCGCGAACGGTTTAAAGGCATGAAACTGTCTTCTCGTGGGTGTTGTATGGCAGGTTCATGGTCAGTTTAATAAAAAGCTGGATGAGTTTCTAAAACAAGGAATGTTACAAGTGTAGGTTAGTTGATACAATAAGTAGAGTTGGGAAAGGGTTGTCCACTGTGAGAACGGTTTATAATAAAGCGTATGAAACTGTCTTCTAGTGGCGTTGTATTTTGGCAGGTTCATTGGTCAGTTAATAAAAGTGATGAGTTTTCTAACAAAACAAAGGAATGTACAAGTTATCGGATTTGATACAAAAGTAGAGTTGGGAAAGGTTTGTCACACTGGTGAGACATGGTAAAGCTATGGAAAACGTCTTCAGTGGACGTGTTATGGCAGGTTCATTGTCAGTTTATAAAAAGCTGGATGAGTTTCTACCAAACAAGGATGTTACAAGTTATGGTATTGATACTAAAGTGAGAGTTGGGAAAGGGTTTGTCAGGCTGAGAACGGTTAAAGCTATGGAACTGTCTTCCGGGGAGTGTTATGCAGGTTCATGGTCAGTTTAATAAAAGCTGATGAGTTTCTCAAAAACAAGGAAGTTTACAGTTAATGGTTTGATTGATGATAAAAGTAGAGTTGGGAAAAGGGTTTGTCACTGTGAGACGGTAAAGCTATGGAACGGTCTTCAAGTGGCGTTTTGTAATGGCAGGTGCATTGGTCAGTTAATAAAAAGCTGATGAGTTTCCAAAACAAGGAAATGTTACAAGTTATGGGTATGATACATAAAGTAGACGTTGGGGAAAGGTTTGGTCACTGTGGAGAACGGGTAAAGCTATGGAACGTCTTCCAGTGGGACGTGTTGATGGGCAGGTTCATTGGTAGTTACATAAAAAGCTGGATGGAGTTTTACAAAAAGGAATGTTCAAGTGTACTGGATTGATACATAAAGTAGAGTTGGGAAAGGGTTTGTCACTGTGAGACGGTTAAAGTATGGAACTGATTTCCTAGGACGTGTTTATGGCAGGTTCATTGGTCCAGTTTTATAAACATAGCTGGATGAGTTCACAAACAAGGAATGTTAAAGTTACTGGTTGTACTAAAGTAGAGTGGGAAGGGTTTTGTCACTGTGAGAACGGTAAGCTAGGAAACTGTCTTCCAGTGGACGTGGTTATGGCCAGGTTCATTGGTCGGATTAATAAAAGTGGACTGGTCTACCAAACAAGGAATGCTTACAAGTTACTGGTATTGATGTAACATAAAGTAGAGTTGGGAAAGGGTTGTACTCTGGTGAGAACGGTATAAAGATATGGAACACTGTCTTCCAGGTGGACGTTGTATGGCAGGTTATTTGAGTCAGTTTAATAAAAAGCTGGATGAGTTCTACAAAAAGGAATGTGTACAAAGTAAGGGATTGTAACATAAAGTAGAGTTGGGAAAGGGTTTTTCCACTGTGAGAACGGTATAAGTCCTATGAGAACTGTTTCTCCAGTGGACGTTGTTATGCAGGTTCATGGTCAGTTAATAAAAAGCTGGCATGAGTTTCCTACACAACAAGGAATGTTACAAGTTACTGGTATTGATAATAAAGGTAAGAGTTGATCCAGGGAAATTTCCCTAATTGCCACTTGGAGTCAGGAAGGATTTTTTCCCCCCTTGGAAATTTTTGCCTTCCTCTGGATCAAAGTTAGGCAGGAAATGAGGATATTGCTAGATGGGTTGGACTGGATGGACGTGAGTCTTTATTCAACCTGAGATACTATACGATCCTTTCACAAAACAGAGTGAACTCCCAGGTAAAAGAACCTGCTAACATTCCAGTCTGTGCTTCCTCAATGGAGCTTTCCTGGCATTTTATTGGACAGTGATGTTTAATTTGGATCCAGGCAGGAAGTGGGAATAAGAACTGTACAGGCTGTTAATTGAATAATAGTAAAATGAAATACATTGAAAAACTACAAGATGTTTCTTATCCAAGTTCTTTGATCATTTGGTTATTATCTCTCGATCACTTGTAACCCTCCTACGTCCGCTCCTCTTCTTCGTCCATTCGGGCTAACTTCTCCTCCAGCTCCGGAGGGACAGTCACTTCTAGAAGATTCTCTAATCCTGGCTCTGGCTCGTCTCCGATTAGAATCTGAAAGATAAACAGGAGACAGTTAGATAAATCCATGGACCCTGTGGACTATTTAGAGACTGGGTGGGGTTTATACAAAGGTACGGTACGAGTCTTTCATACAGACACCCTGTGTACATAGGGTGCAGATCTAACTAAACCCTTAATGAATTAGAGAAATATGGAGGGTCGCACAATGTAAAAAACTATTATTCAAAGCCAAAGATCTGTAGCCTTAATCAGGTAGGAAACCCCTGCAGCAAGCCCCCCATCCCCACCAACTCCGCCAGGCTCCTTTACAACCAAGACTAAGGAACTGTGGACCCGAGCTGGGACAAGACGAACCAACCTGTATGAGTTTCTCGCAGGCTCTCTTCACACCAGGATCTGGCTCCCACGAGTGCAGCTCTCTCATTACCAGGTATGTTCCTCTCTGTTTCACCATCCGTCTTCCTTCTGCAGTTGCACACAGCTAAGGTCAGATGAATGACAAGGTACAAAGGGTTAAGCCTGAGAAATGGAAGGAGCTCGTTCTGTCTAGACCCGTCTCTGTATTGCATTTTGTGCTTGAAGCTGATGCTGTTGTTTAGAGATGATTTCCCCTAAACAGGCCCCTGGATGCATCTCTATTAAGCTGCCCAGACACGGGAGATGATCTCCGACCTTGAGGCTCCAATCTTTCCGCAGGTTTTCACTTGAAATCTGAGGAAAAATGGGGACTGAAGACGGCAAATATTCCCGTGTGGCCCGGTCAGTCTTTCCGATAGACCAGTCAACATTGCTTCGCTCGAATAGTCATTCCTGTGTATGGGGCTTTACAGACATAGACCTGGTCTCCAGCAAAAGACAATGCAGCAAGGAATCCTGGGGCTGGTTAAAGGGTAAGTATACTGGAATAAACGATTCTCCCATCTCTGACATTGGGGAACATATGGACGTAATTAGTTACTATCAGTGAGATACAAGGCAGGTCCATTCACTGCTTTCTTTCTAACTACATTAGGAGGTGACAGTGTAACTAGTTGGAAGATTATTTACTATCAGTGAGATACAAGGCAGGTCCATTCACTGCTTTCCTTCTTCCTACATTAGATGGTGACAATGTAACCAGTTGAAAGATTAGTTACTATCAGTGAGATACAAGGCAGGTCCATTCACTGCTCTGTTTACTTCTCTGTACATTAGGAGGTGACGGTGTAACCAGTTGAAAGATTAGTTACTATCAGTGAGATACAAGGCAGGTCCATTCACTGCTTTCCTTCTCTTTAATTAGGAGGTGACAGTGCAACCAGTTGGAGATTAGTTACTATCTGTGAGGTACAAGGCAGGTCCACTCACTGCTTTCCTTCTCTGTACATTAGGAGGTCACAGTGCAACCAGTTGGAAGATTAGTTACTATCAGTGAGATACAAGCCGGTCCATTTACTGCTTTCTTGTACATTAGGAGGTGACAGTGTAACCAGTGGCAGATTAGTTACTATCAGTAAGATACATACAGGTCCACTCACCGCTTTCTTTCTACCTACATTAGCAGGTGAAAGTGTAACCAGTTGAAGATTAGTTACTGTTAGTTACCCATAAAATAAAAAAAAATTCTCGAAAATACGTGAAATCCTCAATTTCAAAATTTTCGAAAATACGAGAAATCCACGGTTCTGAAGTTCGGAAGGTGGAAAATCCGGAAAATCCGCGTTCACGAACGGGATAAATCTGCGGTGGATCCGGGTTCGGATCCGTGAACCGGCCATCCTTAGTTACTATCAGTGAGATGCAAGGCAGGTCCATTCATTGCTTTCCTTCTCTGTACATTAGGAGGTGACAGTGTAACCAGTTGGAAGATTAGTTACTATCAGTGAGATACAAGGCAGGTCCACTCACTGCTTTCTCTCTGTACATTAGGAGGTTACAGTGCAACCAGTTGAAAGATTAGTTACTATCCAGTGAGGTACACGGCGGGTCCATTCACTGCTTTCCTTCTCCCTACATGAGGAGGTGACGTGAACCAGTTGGAAGATTAGTTACTATCAGTGAGATACAAGGCCGGTCCATCACTGCTTTCCTTCTCCCTACATGAGAGGTGACAGTGTAACCAGTTGGAAGATTAGTTACTATCAGTGAGATACAAGGCCGGTCCATTCACTGCTTTCCTTCTCTGTACATTAGGAGGTGACAGTGTAACCAGTTGGCAGATTAGTTACTATCAGTAAGATACATACAGGTCCACTCACCGCTTCTTTCTACCTACATTAGCAGGTGAAAGTGTAAACAGTTGGAAGATTAGTTACTGTCAGTGAGAACAAGGCAAGGCCATTCATGCTTTCCTCTCCCTACATTAGGAGGTGACAGTGTAACTAGTTAAGAGATTAGTTACTATCAGTGAGATACAAGGCAGGCCCATTCACTGGTTTCCTCTCCCTACATTAGGAGGTGACAGTGTAACCAGTTGGAAGATTAGTTACTATCATTGAGGTACAAGGCAGGTCCATTCACTGCTTTCTTTCCTTCTACATTAGGAGGTGACAGTGTAACTAGTTAAGAGATAGTACTATCAGTGAGATACAAGTCGGTCATTTACTGGTTTCCTTCTCCCTACATTAGGAGGTGACAGTGTAACCAGTTGGAAGATTAGTTACTAGCAGTGAGATACAAGGCAGGTCCACTCACTGCTTTCCTTCTACCTATATTAGGAGGTGACAGTGTAACCAGTTGGAAGATTGTTTACTATCAGCGAGATACAAGGCAGGTCCATTCACTGCTTTCCTTCTCCCTACATTAGGTGGTGACAATGTAACCAGTTGGAAGATTAGTTACTATCAGTGAGATAAAAGCAGATCCACTCACTGCTTCCTTCTCTGTACATAGGAGGTCACAGTGCAACCAGTTGAAGATTAGTTACTATCAGTGAGGTACAAGGCGGGTCCATTCACTGCTTTCCTTCTCCCTACATGAGGAGGTGACAGTGTAACCAGTTGGAAGATTAGTTACTATCAGTGAGATACAAGGCCGGTCCATTCACTGCTTTCCTTCTCTGTACATTAGGAGGTGACAGTGTAACCAGTTGGCAGATGTTACTATCAGTAAGATACATACAGGTCCACTCACCGCTTTCTTTCTACCTACATTAGCAGGTGAAAGTGTAACCAGTTGGAAGATTAGTTACTGTCAGTGAGATACAAGGCAAGTCCATTCACTGCTTTCCTTCTCCCACATTAGGAGGTGACAGTGTAACTAGAAGAGATTAGTTACATCAGTGAGATAAAAGGCAGGCCCATTCACTGGTTTCCTTCTCCCTACATTAGGAGGTGACAGTGGTACCAGTTGGAAAATTAGTTAATATCATTGAGGTACAAGGCAGGTCCATTCACTGCTTTCTTCCTTTCTACATTAGGAGGGGACAGTGTACAGTTGGAAGATAGTTATAGCAGTGAGTACAAGGCAGGTCACTCATGCTTTCCTTCTACCTATATAGGAGTGACAGTGTAACCAGTTGGAAGATTAGTTACTAGCAGTGAGATACAAGGCAGGTCCACTCACTGCTTTCCTTCTACCTATATGGAGGTGACAGGTAACAGTTGGAAGATTGTTATACAGCGAGATACAAGGCAGGTCCATTCACTGCTTTCTTCTCCCTACATTAGGTGGTGACATGTAACCAGTTGGAAGATTAGTTACTATCAGTGAGATACAAGGCAGGTCCATTCAGCTGCTTCCTTCTCTGTACATTGGAGGTGACAGTGCAACCAGTTGGAAGATTAGTTACTATCAGTGAGGTACAAGGCGGGGTCCATTCACTGCTTTCTTCTCTGTACATTAGGAGGTGACAGTGTAACCAGTTGGCAGATAGTTACTATCAGTGAGATCAAGGCAGGTCCACTACTGCTTTCTTTCTACCTACATTAGAAGGTGACAGTGTAACCAGTTGGAAGAATAGTTCTGTCAGTGAGATACAAGGCAGTCCATTCACGGTTTCCTTTCCCTAAATAGGAGGTGACAGTGTAACCAGTGGAAGATTAGTTACTATCATTGAGGGACAAGGCAGGTCCATTCACTGCTTTATTTCTTTCTACATTAGGAGGTGGACGGTGTAACAGTTGAAAGATTAGTTACTATCAGTGGATACAAGGCAGGTCCATTCACTGCTTTCCTCTCTGTACATTAGGAGGGGGACAGTGCAACCAGTCGGAAGATAGTTACTATCTGTGAGATAACAGGCAGGTCTATTCGCTGCTTTCCTTCTTGTACATTAGGAGGTCACAGTGCAACCAGTTGGAAGATTAGTTACTATAAGTGAGATACAAGGCAGGTCCATTCACTGCTTCCTTCTCCCTACATTAGGAGGTGACAGTGTAACCAGTTGGAAGATTAGTTACTAGAGTGGGATACAAGGCGAGTCCATTCACTGCTTTCCTTCCTCTACATTAGGAGGTGACGGTTGTAACCAGTTGGAAGATTAGTTACTATCAGTGAGATACAAGGCAGGTCCATTCATTGCTTTCTTCTCTGTACATTAGGAGGTGACGGTGTAACCAGTTGGAAGATTAGTTACTATCAGCAAGGTACAAGGCAGGTCCCTTCACTGCTTTCCTCTCCCTACATTAGGAGGTGACAGAGTAATCAGTGGAAGATTAGTTACTATCGTGAGATACAAGCAGGTCCATTCACTGCTTTCCCTCTCTGTACATTTGGAGGTTACAGTGTAAATGTTCAGCCTTACCAATGTTACATTTAACCCTCTTGGTGGCTGCCCAGATTTAGGAGATAAATTTAATGGAACACATTGTCTATCTGGTTTACTGCAGTAAGCAATTTATGTTTTAGTACAAATGGAGAACTTCAGCTTTGCTGCCTATAGTTCTCTAGGCCATGGCCTATGTGGCCTTATGGGAAATCTGGCCATGGTGATTTGTGAACTGAAATATCAACCTGGTGTATCTAGCATTAGATATGTGAATGTTCTAGCCAGTGTGGATTCCTTAATCTGACCACCTGTACATTAATCTTAATAAAGATGTGGTGATACAGTAAAAGCCAACATGGAAAGAAAAATCAATGTTTATATAAATGAGTTGCCTACATATGGTTTAATGGACTAAGGTGTCAATACAAATCTCTCTTGGCTGCCATTAGGTTCAAGTCCCTTAATTACTTAGAGGCAATGCAATATTGGCGGCCAAATCAGTGTAACCAACAAAAGAGAGGTAGTCAAACTCCAAAATGAATGTGTTTATTGAAATCCACCATACTAGTCACAATGTGTCTTCTGGGTAACTTCCATGATAGCCCTGCCAACCACAATTTAAGCTTTATTGAGCCATCTTCAGTGTAGTGCAGGCTTCTGGTTTTTGCAATGGAAAACACCTATAGACAGACGTCACTAAGAAATTAATAAGATAGGGAGAATATAAGGCATTAGTGCTCCCCTTAATGGCTAAGTTAAGTTTTGCGCTACTTTGAAACACGTAACTTGATGTCTCTGAATTGAGGCGTCTTACCTGAGCGCGATGCATTAAATCTCGCAAAAGGGGTTATTACATTGTGGGATCTCGGGAAAGTAAGAGACGATGGCTTGCGTATTGCATCACCCTGTAAGTCTTTTGGGGGCTACAGTCTTCAACATTCCACCATGACATTAAAGACTTTCTCTAGGTAGAATGTAAAGACAAGTTCTCATTCTCATGACAGAGAAAGTAAAGGGTTAAACCTTATATTCTTCTCCAGAGTTGAGGGAAACATTTCTAGCAATATAAATAAACACTGAATTCGGCACATTATTAGAGAGATGACCATAGACTGGATGCCAGGAAATGAATGTATATGGTGGGCGCGTTCCCTCTGGCTCATGGGTTATAGAGAATTTCCTGGGCTGCAGTTATGGGTAAACACTTGTTTATGTCCTAATTGGGAAAAGCATGCTAAATAAATGACTTAAGCACATCAAAGGCAGATTCCCAAGGCAGATACCATAAAACATGCCGGGGAAAATGCATGATTTTCATTATCAATAGCGGTTACAAAACAAATAACAAATGTGGTTTAAAGAACGCTGTATTTTTATCTATTTATTCCTTTGTGAAAAATATTGTTAGGTTTTTAGATTCTTCTGCAGATTCCAATAGATATAAATTCGAGGGCTATCGTCCATAATGGTGAAAAACTATGATACCCAATGCAGTAGCAGCCAAGGAATGCTGGGAGTTGTAGCCTTTATCCTAATAGTACCGTATACATAATCTAAAAAATTAGGACCAAATGGGATGACCACATGAATATTTATTATACGGATGCAACATGAATATTATATTATATGGATGACACACATAAATATTATATTATACACATGACCACATGAATTTTATTATGAAATATTGATGGTATTATAAAATATTAAGTCTTCTCCAGAAGACCTTCCAGCTAATGTTGAAGACATACCATGCAAATGTCCAGGGCCACAGTAGTTATATCTATTATATGACCTCAGTATCATATTAACCTAATTCCTAAGGCCGTTCGTACACACGTGCGTCACGGGTCAGCACTCTCGACCGCACATGTGTACGAGCCTTGGTTGTAAGTGCAGCCAGCTTTCAGGATAAACAACAGCAACAGTTGGGGGTAAGGTTGACCATGCTATCCTAGGTCCGTGTTGGAGGTGGCGTCTTCGGGTTAACATGTTATCATGCGTTAAACATGTTATCAGAAGGTCCCATAGAAAATTGGGCCATATTTGTAAAGTCGCTGTATTGCTATTTTGCGATAGTTGGCACAATAGTAAATTTCTGATTGCTTCCATAAATCTACATTAGCAGTCGGAAATTTACGTTCGCAATCATAGATCTATTCCTATTCAATACCATTGCGGTATTTTACTACCGCAATCAATGTTTACAATAACCTGTTCCTATAGAAAATTTGTGATACTGCAGCTTTTAAATGTGGGCCCCTGGGAAGAATAGTGCAAAAAGACCGTTTAAGTATTTTATTTTTAAAGAGAAAAGTAAATTACAGATTTAAACTTCTAGCAGCAGTGCATATAATAAAGCTGTAACTTGCTTTCTACTAAAACTGCCTTATGATATCAAAATTTTAGAACAGAGACATATTCAGAAGATGGAAGCTGCTACTGACCACAGCAAAGCATAGCAAAGGGTGTGAAATCACTGATTGTTTTTTTTAAACAAAGAGATTTTTTGGGTACTGAATGCCAATACTCAAATGGGAGGAAACAATGAGAGATTCAATAAAAGTTCTTTCGTTTAAAATGGTGCTAATTTTGCCCCAACCAATCAGATGTTATTTAACTTTGAAAGCTAAGATCTGATTGGTTGGGGCAAAATTACACCATTTTAAACAATAAAGACTTTTATTGAATAACATGTTGTTTTTTTTTTAATGCTCTGACCTTTTATCAACCACCCACAAAAAACAACCCCCCTCTTCTCTGCTGTCCCTTAGGGATTATTTCATCATGCTTGTTAGGGGGACAGGGATTTTATTATTGGAGTTTACCATGTTGTAACAAACATCAAAGTTGGAATTACACTTAAGATAAGATGTAATTATTTTTTTTAGCAATTTCCAAACACACAATGAGAGGTGGTTCTCCCTAGATACTGTCCACTCCCAGAAATTGTAATCATGAAGTCGGAGAGATTGAAGGGGCAGATAAGAGTTATTTACATAACAAGGCAGGTTGACGAGGTTCTCATTCATCCAGTCATGGTATATCTCTGTATTCAATTAGAATCAACTGGACTTGAAATGTAGTCTTGAAGACGTTTCGCTAGTATCCGACTGGCTTTCTCAATTCAGAATGACTTGTACAAGAATCTGTGGCAATTATGTACCCTGGAAAATCCCAATTAGCATATCACAGCCAGGTTTAAGGGTGTGATTAGATAGTGGCTAAGAGGTGTTATGGAACGCCCGAGTAAGGTTAAAACAGCATTGTACATGGCAGACAGTCCATGCATATGGACTCCCAAAGATAATAAGGAAGGGGCCCACTAAGACCTATAGTCAGCAGCATCAACTCTGTAACATACAAGGTGGCAAAATATCTAGCTAACATCTTAGGACCTTTGGTGGGGAAGTTCTAAGCATCACATCCAGAACCTCAGGATTTCACCAACAAGATGAAGATATAGTACTCGGTGTAGAAGAAACTATGGTGTCCATGATGTGACATCTCTCTTCACTTGTATACCACCCAAGGAGGCTGTTGACATGGTGAGAAAACGGCTAGGCCAAGACAGCATCTTACCAGCAGAACTGATCTCAACCCAGAACAGGTGTGTTCCTTGTTGGACTTGTGCCTGAATACCACCTATTTCAAATACAGGGATAAGTTCTATAAGCAAAAACATGGATGTGCTAGGGATCTCCAGTTTCACCTATTGTGGCCAACCTTTACATGGAGGAGGTAGAAACACAGGCGCTTAATACCTTTAAGGGCATAGCACCCAGCCATGGTTCAGATATTGTGATGACACCTGGGTTAAAATCCACCAGAAGGAAGTAAAGCTTTCACAGAACACATTAATGCGGTGGACCAAAACATAAATTCACAAGGGAAGAGGTACAAAACACAAAACTGGCTTTTCTTGGACTGCTGGGAGAAGTTAAGGAAAATGGTAAAACTGGAAGTAGAGGTTTACAGAAAACCAACACAACAGATCAGTATTTGATGTTGACTCCCACCACCCTTAGATCACAAGCTGGGGATCAGAACCCTGCAACACAGAGCTAAGAAAATCCCCACTAGCACTAGGCGAAGGCAAAGAAATGAAACATCTCAGAGGAGCCCTTAAAAACTTGTGGATATCCAGAGGGCCTTTGTCAAAAGAAGTAGAAGGAAGAAAAGAACACGAATACCAACAGTGGAAGGGGAAAAGCAGACAGGAGGGAGAACATGGTCATCCCATATGTAGCAGGGGTCTCCGAGAAATTAAGAAGAATTTTCAAAAAACATCGTATCCCTGTCTGCTTTAAACCGACAACACACTGAGGCAGAATTGGTAATCGAAAGACCCAATACCTAAACCACAAGAAAAGCGACATCATATATGCAGTGCAGTGAAGAATGCTCTGATTTGATGTGGGGAGACAAACAGCAACTGCATCACTACGATGGCCCAGCACAGAAGAGCCAATTCCTCGGGTCAGGACTAGACCGTGTATCTGCATCTTAAGGATAAAGGACATACCTTTGAAGATTGTAATGTTAACATACTGGCGAAGGAACGTGACTGGTTCAAGAGAGGTGTTAAGGAGGCCATTTATGTGAAAATAAAGAAACCAAGCCTAAATAGAGGGGGGGGTTCGACACCAACTGTCTGCCATGTACAATGCTGTTTTAACACCTTACTCTGGCGTTCATAACACCTCTTGACACTATCTAATCACACCCTTAACAACTGGCTGTGATATGCTAATGGGATTTTCCAGGGTACATAATTGCCACAGATTCTTGTACAGTCATTCTGAATGTGAGAAGCCAGTCGGATGACTAGCGAACGTCTTCAAGATCTACATTTCAAGTCCCAGTTGATCTATTGAATACAACAGATATATAACAAGGCAGACAATTAAAGGACAACAAACTATACAAAAGTTAATTCTGACTGACCCCTCTGCCTTAATCGCCTTTATTGATTTCTTGTGTTTAAAGTGCATTCCCCCCCCCCCACCATTTATCTACTATTCTTACCTTACTACCCCAGCCTTCCCACCCAAATACTGAGATCATTATACTTAAAGGGTCACTATACTACTCAAACAACTTTACATTATTAAAACTACAATGTGAGAGAAGTAAATGTAGTACTCACATATTTATCTGTGCTTGCTTTGTTATTAAAGGGCATGTCCACCCTTATTATCAACTTTTGCCCTATAATAGAATACAGTCCCCCAGCCCCAACCGCTATAAAAATAATTTAAGAAAGGACCAGATGTTAACTTACCTTCCCTCTCTCCTCCGACGCCCGCCTGGCTTTCTGCTTGAAAGACACTGCAAAACAGGGGGCTGGACCGGCACCCATCCGTGATTGGCTGAGAGGCAGCCAATCACGGACGCGGCTGCCGGCTTCTCAGAATCCCGGGGGAGAGAGGGAAGGTAAGTAGAGTTCTGGGGACTTCTTAAATTTTTTTTGTGGTTGGGGCTGGGGAAAGTTATTCTATTATATGGCAAGGGGTTTATGGTAGGGGGAGGGATAGAAAAACAGGAGTGAGGGAGGGAGAGGGAGGGGGAGAAGGGCTGCAGTACACATGCCAAACTTCTCCCGGAGGCAAGATAGGAGGCAGAGTCCTATAGGACTCTGCTATCCTGTGGTGGGCAGTTTTTGGGACTGGGGGGGACTACAGGAGAACTTATGGAGCTGGCATGTGAGGTAAGGATTTTACTACACTACATGGTGGGGTCATAGTGGGGGGATTATAGTTTTGGGGGTGGACATGCCCTTTAAATATAATGTTAAGTGAGTGCCCTAATTGCCCCCACCCTCCTTTACTCACTGCCTTCTTGTAGTGTCTGTGACTCTTATAAGTTCTGCACAGCCTCACCATAGACCCTGCTCTGCTTACACATCTCCCTCCCCCTCCCTGCCTTCTTTTCTCTGCTGATTCTCTTTAATTGTTGCAGAAGTGTGCTGGCAGGCAGACAATGATCCTAGTATGAGGTCATAATGGGTCACATATTACAATTTCTGAATTTTTGAAAATGTTATTTTTAGAGTATAGATACCCTTTAAGGATAAAGGTGGCCATACATACGAACAATAATTATCGCTCATGTGTGGGCTTTTTACGCCACTACGGTCGGTGGGAAAGATGGAAAATTTACTTTTCTTTAGTCAAGGGAGCCGATACGATCGTACCGGTGTCCCGCGATACGCACGGTCAGCTATTTAAAAATGGCTGGTCCCTGCAGAGATTGTGGAGGCAGGGTGTTCAGGGACCAGCCCTCAATCTCACATGGGTGCCCCGGCCCCTGCAAGTATGCCCCTGTGTACACAGCCTTACCTCACTGCTGTGACTTGAAGATCCTTATACCTACCTCTTTCAGCAGCGAGGGTCTCTCCACTCTCTTATTCTAGGCTGGGTACAACACCAGCAGTATTTTCGGCGACCTGACCGATTTGTGGCACTTCCGTTGAAAAAGCCCCTTTGGAGCGAAACGCGTTTGGGGTGCTCCCTCACCTATGGTCTCCCTCATATCTCTCTCGAAAATTATGGCATTGTCCATCTAATCCTTACCTTGTTACTCTACTCAATGTCCTGACTGCCGTGCACGGACGACACTGACTTTGTGACTGATAAGTATATGGGGAGGATGGGAGTCTGTATGAATTTACTTATTGTGTAGGTGGGGGTATAGGCTGCTTATACTAGCATGCCTGATGTACTTGACTATTTGACACTGATTATATAATTATATTTGCACTTTGCTAAATTTACCTTTTGATACTTTTTGATATAGATTTTAATAAGATAAATAAATAATAAATTTATATTAGCCGTTTTTCCTCTATCTGTTTTTCTCCTAGTTATATTACTATTATTCATAGAGGTTGGCTTGATTATTTATGAGGTATTATTGTTTCTGATTATTAGGACACTTGGCAATTTTTTTTTTTTTTTTCCCCTCAACAATTATTTATTATTTTGCTGAATTACATGTTGCTCTCTATGTAGTTACAGAGGGATTCTTGAATCAACAACAATAATAATAATAATAAAATAATCACATTGTATTGCAGGAGAATTTCCTTGTGGCAAAAGCAAAATTGTGGACCTACTTTATAATGCCCGTCTTACAGCTGCAAAACAAGGCCGTAAGGGGGATGTCCTTGGCAGGTAAAGTACCTAACTGCAGACTTCTAATTCAAATCACCTTGTTAAGGGATTGAAATATGTGCAATATAATGGATCACTAATCTTAAAGGGCAAGTCCAGCCCAAAAATGAAAACTTAAATGTTAGGTAGGGTTAAAGGGCATGTCCACCCCCAAAACTATAATCCCCCCAGTAATGGCCCCCACCATGTAGTGTAGTTTATCCTTAACTCACATCCCAGCTCCATAGGGTTCTCCTGTAGACCCCCCCTAAAGTCCCAAAACTGTCCACCAGGAGGATAGCAGGGCCTGCCTGCTACCTGGCCTCGGTAGATATTTGTCATGCGTACTGCCCCTTCTCCCCCCTCCCCCCCTCCCTCCGTTCTACTATCCCTCCCCCTAGCATAAAACCCCTTAATATGTTGTTCCATGTCCCCCAGCCCCAAACGCATATTTTTTTTTTCCAAAAGCTCCCCAAACTCTTACTACCTCTCCTCTTCCTCCGCTGCACTGAATGACCGGCAGCCGCGTCCGTGATTGGCTGCCGCTCAGCCAATCACAGACGCGACTGCCGGTCCCGCCCCCTGCTTGCTTCTCACAAGCAGAGGGCCGGCAGTGCTGCGGGGAACGAGGGGAGTAGTAAGTAAGAGTTTGGGGGGGCTTTTGGAAAATAAAATATAACGGTTGGGGCTGGCAGACATGGGGGAACATCATATTAAAACTATTTTTAAGGGTGGACATGCCCTTTAAAAAAAAAAAAAAAAGGGTGAATAGGTTGGACTTGATGGACGTATGTCTTTATTCAACCTTAATTACTATGTAACTATGTAAATGGTAATAGTTTAAAATCTGAAAATATAAGTCTAACCTGAAATCCTGCACAAGTTCCTGTTTCCCCTGTTTCTGCTTCCTGGTCCTTCCAGTTAGTAACGTCAGTTATGGATTTGACAGTTGACATCACAGCCAATGAATGAATGTAATCCCCTAGCTGCCTCTTCTGAGCATGCCCAGGCTCAGTACAGGTTTCTAAATTTCTCAGTTTCCATGAGGCCTCCAGAAGATAGAAACATACAGTAATGAATTCATAGGACAAACTACAATATATCAACATATTTTAAAGAGGCCATTCTTTCTAAAAGATGTTCTTATGAGGGTGGAGTGTTCCTTTAAACTATGTACACAGCAGATAAAGACTGTTAGGATGTTGGATGGTTAGTCCAACAATCAGTCTGTTTTATGAATTATATAACAAGCCTTTAGACCCTATCTTCCTGACCAACAGACTTCCATTAATAAACCGATTGGTAAAGTGGTACTGCGATAAATTTTCAAACATGTCCTATAGAATTTGTGCCATTATTTCAACCCAGTTTACCAAAATACTGCGCTGACTGGTCAACCCGGCACTAATTCTGAGGCCACACTGTGCTTGATGGCAATGCGTGTGAAAGGCGTAGTTTGCGATGCGATCCACGCAACAATAATGCATGCGATATGCAAAAATTGATAATCGAATGTGCTCCAAAAACGGATCGCTGTGCATTGCATGCAATGTGGCTACCCACATTGATATGCACTAGCGATTCTCATGTTCTAACGAATCGTATTCGTGATCGTTAGCACATGGGAAACTGCATTAGTGTGGCCTAGCACTTAAAGGCTATGTCCACCCTAAAATAATTTTTTCATAAGATCCCCCCTGGGCTCCCAGCCCCAACCGCTTATTTTTTTTTAGAAAGCCCCCAAACTCTACTTACCTCCCCTCGATCCTCCGCCGCGCTCCCGGCCCTCTGCTTGCAAGGAAATGAGCACAGAGGGGCGGGACCGGCAGCCGCGTCTGTGATTGGCTGAGCGGCAGCCAATCACAGACGCGGCTGCCGGCAGCTCACTTCGCCGGAGGAAAGAGGAGAGGTAAGTAAGAGTTTGGGGAGCTTTCTAAAAAAAAAAAATATGCGGTTGGGGCTGGGAGACATGGGGGAAATCCATTACTGAAGGGGTTTTATGCTAGGGGGAGGGATAGTAGAACGGGGAGGGAGAGGGAGGGAGAGGGAGGGGAGGGAGGGGGGAGAGGGCTGAAGCTGCAACGCATGGGACAAAATCTACCTGAGGCCAGCTAGCAGGCAGTGTCCATATTGACTTGCTAGCCTCCTGGTAGTCATTTTTTGGGAATTTGGGGGGGGACTACAGGAGAACCCTATGGAGCTGGGATGTGAGGTAAGGATTAAACTACACTACATGGTGGGGCCAGTAGTTGGGGGGATTATAGTTTTGGGGGTGGACATGCCCTTTAAATCGGGCTCGGTGGTCCCGGCTCTGCCTGTTAGGGCCATAGTTATAAAGGCGCGGTATCACTTTATGGCAATACTAAACCTTTAATGACGGTCAAATGAACATTAAACCAATCGTTAATGTTGTTAATTATTGAACGTTCGGCGTAAATGCACGACCACTGTACATTATCGATAACGCACGGTATTGCTAAATTGTGATACCACGCTTTATAAATATGACCATTAAAGTCTATGGATGTATGCTACTGCATTAACTTACATTAGTCACATGATTCCAGGAACTACTGTATATTTTCTTATACAAACTGAGCTCTCACTGTGAAACTACATAGCCAGCATGCATGTAATAACTTGTAAAAAACATGTAAAATACAATCAGGTGGTCTAATATGCACTATTTTGTGCATGCACCTTATTCTGTACCAGTTTCTGCACCACGCTGTTTGGTCCTTTTCTAAAAAATACAAGGTATTTTTTGCATTTGGTTTTCAGGTTTTGCTGTGCATGAGAAGAAATTCCACTGTGGGGGGGGTTTTAATTCACCCTTATTGGGTTCTAACGGCAGCTCACTGTCTTGTGCAGGATGGGAAATACTATGTTCGAGTAGGTACGCATCTTTCAACTAAGGTAAATGCAATTCTCTGAGCTTTGTAGTCCAAGGGAAAGGTAGGGATTTGCTAAATCTGCATTTGCTGCCTAATAAATGGGAACATTTGGCGTTGTAGAACAAAAATATAATATGGCAGATGATGGGGGATTACACAGAAATAGAAGTATAGGTAATGCAGAATACCCTCAGAGGGGTGCATAATACTCAATGGACTATTATCATGACAAAGCTAACCCTGACTGAGAAAGATATATGCTTGTAGTACCAAGTTTAATGTCCCTCTATTCCATTTGGGTCTCCTAGTGACCCATATAGTTTATTTATTCACTGCCAGTGACCTATCTCCTAGATTTTGTCATCCATCCATAAATATGAACCCATAGACCCTATAACTGGCTCCAACGAATAGCTCAATAACCCTGTATGTCTTTGCCCAGGCAATACATTTTACTGCAAATGTGTTGGTTTTTATTAAGGACTTATGGCCTGTCAATATCCTCATTGGTGGCTGTAATAGCTGGTAATAAAGTCACACATCAGGAAAGACACAACAGTAATTTACTCAGAGTAGGAAACACAAGATTGAACCACCAGAGCCCATCAATGGCGGCTGTGGGTTAATATGGATGGTTCATTTATAAAGACAAAAACCAAGGCATAACTACCACAGGGGCAGTCCCCACTTCTACTTTTCCTACACAGATTCAGCCCCCCAGTCAACCACTGTAGATGGGAAGGGGGGGGCGCAGTATAGCTTTCCTGGGGGACCCAGTGATTTCTTGTTATGCCACTGGAAAAATAAAGTCATATGACCTCCAGGTTAATCGATAGCATGAAAAATAATACAACATAGAAAGAAAAAGAAACAGTAGTCCATCTAGCCTACCCCATTGCTTGTATGTGTGGCTCTTAAATACCTTTAATGTAAACTTACAATATGAATATTTACAGATGTATACAGGTATAGAATTGTTTATATACGGTCATTTGACTTTTATTATTGTATGATTGTTTTTTTGATTCTATCTTTCACTATAGGTGAATATGACCGTCGCATATTGGAGGACACTGAGCTGCAAATTGCTGTTGCTAAGATTATTTTCCACCCTAATTATCAGAGTCCTCACACTGATAAGATATTGCTCTGCTGCGCCTTATCAACTGTTACCTATACCAAGTATATCCGCCCATATGTCTACCCACTTTGGAACTTGCTGAAAGAAACCTGACTTTAAATGGCACTGTGGTTGTGGTGACAGGTTGGGGACGACAAGAGGAAACAGCTCGTAACCATTCCGCCAAACTCGGCTACATTGAAATTCCCATTGTTTCACATGATCAGTGTTCTGAAACCCTGATAAATAAACTCTTGAATATGCTGTGTGCCGGAATGCTGGGAGACAAACAAGATGCTTGCATTGGAGACAGTGGAGGGCCCATGGTGACAAAGTTTGGAGGATCTTGGTTTCTTGTAGGGTTGGTGAGCGGGGGGAAGGGTTGTGGGAGACTGGATAATTTTGGTGTATATACCAGTGTGCAGCCGTACTTGGACTGATGCACAGAAGATGGCAGAGTTTGAGAGACCCAAAAACCGGCAGAAACTTCTCAAGCGGCCAAAGCAAAGCAATACCCGGAGAGGCTGGTTTTAAACTTGGGTAGATAAGACCCTTAGTCTCACCTGGACCCCAAGGGTATATGTATGTTTTGTTACACAGTCACACATTCTTTATTATCAAGAAAGGCCTAGAAGATGTGTCAAACTATAACTTTCTCTAATTTATTAAATCACAGTCTTCATAAAAGTGATAGAAATAATTTAGGGCTTTAGGCTAGATTAGATATATAGGAAGGCACAGTTTGGGCAGGAACAAGAGGTCAAATATGAAAACAGAGAGTGTATTTTAGGGTGGGAATTTACACTGGAATACCAACCATATAGAAATAGTCTGTTGCATAATGTGCCTTTTTTATAAATGCAAATAAACGTATTACATTGTGTAACAATGGAGAGATATTTTTAAAAAGGTAAATCACTGACAGCCAAGCTGTTGGAATGCTGGGAATTAAAGGAGAACTAAATCCAAATGTGTATATATCCTATTATTTTTAACAACTTACTTACAAACATTAATCAAGGATAAGGTGTCACTTCAGTAAATACTAGTAGCATTTACTTGGATGAGGTATATTGAGCCACACAATATATCACAATTTAAAGTATTACTTAAGCCCTTCAAACAGCATTGTATGAATGTGCATCTTTTGACCACGCGTCCTGACCTTAGTCATACGTCCTTGTGAAGAGCCAAAGCCTCTAAACAACAACATTGATTGTTGGAGGTGCATTAGGATGTAGGTCATATTACTTATTTCAAGCAATCCAGGGAGGTTATACCTTATCAGGCTCCTGTAATGCGTAATCAATTTGTGACGGTTACTGCATTGTGAGTGGTTGGGTCAGGTATGGAGCGCCAGGTTCCTGGGGGGGGTTACAGCCTGATCAAATTTGTGTCCATTCTATTGCATTAGGTGTGCTGTGCTATTTCTAAAAAGTTTTTAAAATGTTGCAGGCCCAAAGAAAATGGGTGTTGTAAAATCCACACCTACATTCAGTGGCGTAACATTAGGGCCTGTGACGGCAGGGGGTCCGCAATCCACTTACCAAACACTCCACGATCGGCTGTTTAAAAGTCTTTTAAATAGTCGTGAAGGTTCTCATTCATCCAGGTCATGGTATATCTGTTGTATTCAATTAGATCAACTGGACTGAAATGTAGTTCTTGAAGACGTTTCGCTAGTCATCCGACTGGCTTTCTAATTCAGAATGACTGTACAAGAATTTGTGGCAATTATGTACCCTGGAAAATCCCAATATAGCATATCACAGCCAGGTGTTAAGGGTTGTGATTAGATAGTGGCTAGAACGCCCAGAGTAAGGTGTTAAAACAGCATTGTACATGGCAGACAGTTGGTGTCGAACCCCCCACCTCTACATTCTACCGGCAGATAAAGGAAAGATGCACGTGTACTCAACACCTCAGACTACCATATAAGGTGACCATGCTCCTGGCCGATAACAACACATATGAGGCTTAACAAGGGATCCCACCAGCCGTTACAAGAAAAGAGTCATAGACTACTACAACAGCTTCAAAAGGATAAAGACATTGACCGAGCAATGTATCATCGCCTCTACCCTGGTGAGGCACATCCATGCAATATGGACTCCCAAAGATACAATAAGGAAGGGGCCCCACTAAGACCTATAGTCAGCAGCATCAACTCTGTAACATACAAGGTGGCAAAATATCTAGCTAACATCTTAGGACCTTTGGTGGGAAGTTCTAAGCTCACATCCAGAACTCTCAGGATTTCACCAACAGATTGAAGATATAGTACTCGGTGTAGAAAGAAACTATGGTGTCCTATGATGTGTGACATCTCTCTTCACTTGTATACCCACCAAGGAGGCTGTTGACATGGTGAGAAAAACGGCTGGGCCAAGACAGCAATCTACCAGCAGAACTGATCTCAACCCAGAACAGGTGTGTTCCTTGTTGGACTTGTGCCTGAATACCACCTATTTCAAATACAGGGATAAGTTCTATAAGCAAAAACATGGATGTGCTATGGGATCTCCAGTTTCACCTATTGTGGCCAACCTTTACAGGGAGGAGTAGAAAACACAGGCGCTTAAAGGGCAACTATAGTGAAAAAAAAAACTTTGTCTGTATACAATGTATAGATCACTTAGTATAAGCTGCCTTACTTTCATGTTTCGTGTGGCTTCGTTTCTTCACACTGGCAGAAGTTTGTACCAAGCTGTGTAGTCCCCCTCCCCTCCGTCTACTCCCCCTCAAGCAGTGACGGGCTGTATACAGAGTCCGAGCATTGTCAGTTGAAAGGACTTTAAATGAAGGCTGACATCCTGTTGACCCCTCCCTTCCAGAGCTAGACTGCAAGCAAAGTGTGGTAAAAAGTAGCAATATGGAAGGGAGGGGCAGAGGGGGAGAGAGGAGGACAAGTGGTGCTGAGATTCTTACAAGTAAGGTACTGAACTCTGCCTGTTCTCTAACTTTGCTAATTGTATTTACTTTTACCTAAAGTCATATCTCCCCCTGCTTAGCTGAGATCATAATCACTGAAAGAGAGTCAGTGTAACAGCAGCTTGTAGTGAGACCTTCACAAACACAGTGACACTGCTGTTGTCCTGTTACATTTCAGTTGCTTTAGTCTATATATTTCATAGATGCACTGTGTGTCTTGTTTGGTATATTTCGTATTACTGTATTATATATACTGTATTAGTGTTCCATTTGAGTCACTGGTTTTGTATGTATGTAAGATTTTTTTGGGGGGGAGGGGCTGTGTTTATAGTGTGTTATGCTCATATTGCTGGGTTAATGGTTTATTGATTGTGTTAGCACTACAGCATTTGACTATATGTTGCACATGGTACATATAGTGTGGGTGGAGAGTGTGTGACAGTACTGCATGGGAGCTTTGGATTGTGTGGGTGTGTGCCTTTGAGTGACAGATGAGGTGTAGCAGCTCCTACAAATCACAGCATATTCAAAGGCTTATATCTCGGGGACTATGTAGAATTTAAAGAAACTAAAGGTCCCTGGTGGATGGGATGACTTATAGAATACTTAGAAGAAGAATTAAAAAAAAACTATTTTCTCACTATAATTGCCCTTTAACTTTAAGGGCATAGCACCCAGCCAATGGTTCAGATATGTTGATGACACCTGGGTTAAAATCCACCAGAAGGAAGTACAAGCTTTCACAGAACACATTAATGCGGTGGACCAAAACATTAAATTCACAAGGGAAGAGGTACAAAACACAAACGGCTTTCTTGGACTGCTTGGTAGAAGTTAAGGAAAATGGTAAACTGGAAGTAGAGGTTTACAGAAAACCAACACACACAGATCAGTATTTGATGTTGACTCCCACCACCCTTTAGATCACAAGCTGGGGTCATCAGAAACCGCAACACAGAGCCGAGAACATCCCCACTAGCACAGAGGCGAAGGCTAAAGAAATGAAACATCTCAGAGGAGCCCTTTAAAACTTTGGATATCCAGACTGGGCCTTTGTCAAAAGAAGTAGAAGAAGAAAAGAAAAGAACACAAATACAACAGGGAAGGGGAAAAGCAAGACAGGAGGAAGAACATGGTCATCCCATATGTAGCAGGGGTCTCAGAGAAATTAAGAAGAATTTTCAAAAAAACATCGTATCCCTGTCTGCTTTAAACTGAACAAACACTGAGGCAGCAATGGTACATCCGAAAGACCCAATACCAAAACACAAGAAAAGCGACATCATATATGCGGTGCAGTGCAGTGAAGAATGCTCTGATTTGATGTGGGGGAGACCAAACAGCAAATGCATCAACGTATGGCCCAGCACAGAAGAGCCAATTCCTCGGGTCAGGACTCAGCGTGTATCTGCATCTTAAGGATAAAGGACATACCTTTGAAGATTGTAATGTTAACATACTGGCGAAGGAACGTGACTGGTTCAAGAGAGGTGTTAAGGAGGCCATTTATTGAAAATAAAGAAAACAAGCCTAATAGAGGTGAGGTGGGTTCGACACCAACTGTCTGCCATGTACAATGCTGTTTTAACACCTTACTTGGGCGTTCCTATAACACCTCTTAGCCACTATCTAATCACACCCTTAACACCTGCTGTGATATGCTAATTGGGATTTTCCAGGGGACATAATTGCCACGATTCTTGTACAAGTCATTCTGAATTGAGAAAGCCAGTCGGATGACTAGCGAAACGTCTTCAAGAACTACATTTCAAGTCCAGTTGATCTAATTGAATACAACAGAATATTTAAATAGCTCATACGCACGATCAGCTGTTAAAATCAGGTGATTGTGGAGCCTCAGGGGAGCTGAGGGGGAGGGGTGTCAGGGGCCCATCCTCCAATCCAGCCTCTGCAGTTTCGTACCTGCTTACATTTCACTGTTTAATTACTGACTGTTTTTATCTTGCATATGCCTAGTCTTGAGCTACAGTTAAAGGTCCCCACTCGCTTGAAGCCTGTAGCCAATCGTATTTAAGTCCTAGTATCACACAGTGTTCTTTACCTTTTACTTTAATGCTATTTACTGTAGTGGATTTTACAGTTTATTGGTGTTTTTGGAGGGGATATTTTAAGATTACCGTATGGAGTGTAAAAATATGGGGTTAGTTCTCCTTTAAATGGAGCCCTATACAGGTTGTTTGTCGACCTGACAGCCCACCCAAGGGACCCTCTTCCTATCTGATTTATTTGCATTAAGAGGCCCAACAGCCCCTTCCCCCATCTTGCTTTGTGCAACAGGTCACAGTCCCCAAAGGCTCGCTTTTGGAAAACCTAATGATATATTTAGCTATAGCTTAAGCTAGGTACAGACACTACAGATTTTCGAAAGATGACAGACAGGATCTTTAAGGATCAGAGATCCCAAACAAAAAGACAGGTTAGTTCTGATTTTTCACTTTTTCACAGTCACCTTATATACATAAAACTCCTCCCCCTTTCCCCCTGCTGTTCATTAGCTCCGCCCCCTTTCTTTTACCTGGCTCAGGTAAGGGAATCCTCTGTTCCCTTCCCTTCCCCTATCCTTACTACTTTACCTAAATGTAGGCTAATGCCTTCGTGATCCTGCCCCTATCTTACACTCAGTCGCAGTTGCCTTGGCCCACTCCTTCCTTTTTATTAAGATCTGCATACACACAGTCCGAGCGGTCTCCCTATAGAAGAACGCTCAGGACTGGTTTTCCCTCGACGGAGGGAAGTCTACTGAGGGAAAATTCCTTTTTTTTTCTGAACGACCACTCAGCCGACGGGAATGTTCGGTGGCTGCGCGCTCGTTCGGGAAAACCGCTGCAACACACTAGTGATAAACCCTGATTCCGTTGGATACTCGGTGGTATCGGAGCTTTATCGCTAGTGTGTGTAACTAGCTTAGTCAGCACCTATTTACAGATTCTATAGGAGGGTTTAGTTCACCTTTAGCTTGCTAATGTGGGCAGATTGTTCATCCCAGCCAACTGTTCGGCACTAATAACCAAAGGGGAAAGAACAAAGAACCCATGCAATATTTGCGTCCCGAACTACCAATACACTGAACTATCAGTCAATAGGGGCGAAAAATTGCATGGTGTACACAACCTAAAATCATGCACAGAAGGCATTGACTGCAGGCTACCCGCCTCTACCAGAGCCAAAGCTAGGATCCGACAGTATCGGGGCTTTCAGCATGTTGTGGCCACTTTCTGAACAAGCAGCCGCCCAACGTGGGACGGCCACAAAAATCCGTAAATTTCCCCAGCCGCGGGTAGACTCCTTATAAAGGGAGTCTGCCACGGTCGAGGGAAACACACACGTCCCGAGTGTCTCTACCTATGCTGTGTTATGCTGTGTATAGGGAAAGCGCTCGGGACTGCGTGTAGCCCGATCTTTGAAAAATGACAGACCGATTTTGCAGACCTTGTCTGGCATTTTCAAAAATCTTACGTGTACCCAGGTTAAAGAAAACTTTGGAGAAGGCAATGTTCATTGCAATGACATTTCTGTACCATCATCACTGATCCTTCAAATCAAAAGCAGAGTTTCTTTTTTCGCTCTGCAATACTGTACAACCAATTCTAATATAACTATAACATTTATAAAATAAATGATGTCCATCAGATCCCACAACTGCCTGTGGGTTGCAAATGTTTTGGATCATGAGCTTTAAAATAGTCCCATGAATAACATAGTTAATACAGTACACTTGCATGTTCTTATTACAACTCCCAGCATGCTCCAACATGTGGGATGGCTTGAATGGTGCCTAATTTATAAATCTAAGAGCCATATTTATAAGGTGCGGTTATCGCTTTTTAGGGATTATAGCAGCTTAATGATCAGTTTAATGATCGCTAAACCCATCATAATTTACGACTGGTTTAAGGATCATTAATTTCCGATCGTTATCATAAATTAACGATTGTGAATTTAACGATTGTAAATCTACGATAACGGGACATTTAAAGGACAAAATGTTTTTATGTGGGACTATCCTACAAAATCAGGGACTATTGGCAACTTTGCTGACTATATGTATGTGCATCTGTATGTGTGTGTGTCTATGTGTACTATATGTCTGTCTATGTACATGTCTGTAGGACAGTGTGTCTGTTAATAGAACAAGAGAAAAAGAAATGTCCTCGCAAAAGACTTATTAAAGCCAATAGCATCTAATAAGTGGAATTACAAAATTAAACTTAAAGGGTATGTCCACCCCTTCAAACATTGGGTCTCAACCAATCACAGGAGAAGCTGCCGGCCCAGCCCCTTGTAATTGCACGGAAAAGGCATGGAAGCAAGTATAAGCGCGCCGGGAGAAAGAAGGCTGGTAAGTACTGTTAGAATCATCTTTGGAATTTATAAACCTTTCTAGGTTGAGGTTTTTGGGGGGTTACCAGTGAAATATGAAGATTTGGGGGGGCTTTGACTTTTACCACAGCGCTATTAATAAAAATGAAAGAGACCAATTTACAAGTTACAACTATTTTCACCTGGTCCGTGCAGCCAAACAATTAGGTGAGGAGCTGTACACTAATTCCTGCAATAAATTCAATAACCTTTTCTATACTGAATAGGAAACAAAGACTAAATACCGGCACATACTCCTTCAGCCGAACTCTCATTGGTGCAGGTCAGAGGACTTCATCTCACCTCTCAAACATTTGTATGGATCAGACAGCACACACGTTGGATAAAAATATTATATCTTTATTTCGGCCCACATATAATATTTATATCCAACGCATGTGCTGTCTGATACTTATTATTATTATTGTGGATTTATAATGCGCCAACATCTTACGTAGCGCTTTACAATTACATGGATACATTCACATCAGGCCCTGCCTGAAGAGCTTACAATTAAGCACATTTATTGACACATACAACTATCAGTATGTCTTTAAGATTGTGGGGGAAACCGGAGTGCCCGGGAGGAAACCCAGGCCCGGGGAGAACATACAAACTCCTTGCGGATGTGTCCAAGGGTGGAAACGAACCCAGTGTGCAAGCAAGCATGCTAACCACTGAGGCCACCGTGCTGATACTTATATGAATATAGAGCCTGGGACACTCAGTGCACAATATGGTTCAAAAGACCCACAATCAATGCATGGTACTAAGAGAGATCACTTATAATTAAAGGCATATTTATAAAGGCTGGTATCTGATTTCACACTGCCGTGCTTTAATGGACGCTATTGTACGATTGTCAATAGAATACCATTGTATTACTCGCATGTATTGTATAAGCTACAAGACATACTGTAAATATGCGACCGGCACTGTAAATGTGTAGCTGGTTTCCGATACCGTGGGTTAGTTGATACCAGAGAACATCCGATTCTTTAAAGAACCGACAACCCCACTAACACACATACACTGACGCATTCCCCCTATCCTCCTCCTGCACAACCAAGCCCCCCCCCCCCCCTGCTTGTCCATCTCCTGCGGCAAACTCAGGGTTATATGTCACCTGGTGGCGACTCGTGGTACTGCAGTGTGTCCTTTACGGGTTAGTATGTAATATTCCCCTAAGAATGATAGATGAGAGACATCAGATAGATAGCTGTACCCTATCCTCTGATAAATTGAGAATTCATAAAAGTAGCTTGTATAGCCATTATAAAGAAAAAAACATTTAGATTGTCTATTAAAGTAATATATAGAATAGTATTGGAGGTTCAATAAAGTGATATATCCATCTAGTTCATCCTCAGCAATACCCACATTTTTTCCTAACAGTTGGGAAAAAAACAGTATTAAGGGGAAAAAAATCCTTCCTGACTCAAATGGCAATCGGAAATATCCCTGGATCAACTCTACATTATGTATCAATACAGTAACTTGCAACTTTCTTTGTTTTAGAAAGGCATCCAGGTTTTTTTTGATTAAAACTACCCAATGAACCTGCCATCATCACATCTAATGGAAGGCAGTTCTTAGTTTTACTGTTCTCACAGTGAAAAACCCTTCCGAAGACATGTTCAATTTGGTGAAACAATGCCCCAGATAGTTTATAACATGGACCCAGTAATGAATGTATTTATACACAGTAATCATATCCCCACACAAGAAACTTTTTTTTGCTAGTTGGCATAATTGAACTTATCCAATCGTCTTCATATTCAGTCCCCCAGTCACCTGTTAATTTAGTTGCCCTTCTCTTTCCGAGATGTCTTTTTGTACACAGGATTCCAAAACTACAATGCATATTCCAAAGGGGCCTTACCATGCTTGAAGAATGATATTTTCTCCCTTGATTCCATACCCTGTCCCCAGTATCTTGCTGGATCTAGCTGCCTGGTACTGCTTGCTACATTTAAGTTTGTTAAATGTAGTCCACGATAGTACAGTTATGAACAAATGTTCGTAAAGTGTGAACGCACATTCCAACAATA